>PVIA01000733.1:0-368222 GCA_004024845.1 Tonatia bakeri | reverse complement strand
GGAATCAATGTAAGCAGTAGAAATTTTAAAAGTAGATGTTTTAGTTATTTAAACAATTCAAAATAATTTTACAAAGTAGTCAAACACTATAAAAGTACTCATGGAGTTTATACATATATACATGTATACACATATATGCATATATATATAATTTAATACTACATAAATATTTGGAGTTACATAATATTACATGTATGATTATGTGTTATAATTACATATAGTCAATATACTATATATAATATATATGGTATATAACTACTATACTATATATACTATTATACTAATATAATATATACTATTAACATATAATACAATTTAGATAGATATTACCCTTAACTGTTTTGTAGAATCATAAAATGTTAAAATTAGAAGGGGCTTTGGAGGTACCTAATTTGTCAATCAAATACATTTTAAATTTTTGTTAGATTTACTTAAATTGAGGTACAAATGCAATGGCAGTCATTCACATCTGCTGGATAGCTAGCAACTCTATTGTCATGCATATTTTATTTTGTCATGGAAACTGTATTCTCTAGTAAACAGAAATCAGAAGAATTACCATGGAGAACATAACCATTGAGAAATGTATTTATTGTGTAAAAAGTTGATGGGAGTGGAGCCATTTTGAAATGGGTCTAGAGCAGTCATTCCAGAGGAACTGCCTTGAACTTCACTACTTGAACTTTTGGAATGTTTGAACTGGACAAAATAACCTTTGGACTGAGTGAACCAACATTGCCTCACAAACAGCTGTTTGGAAAGCCAGCAGGAAAGCAGACCTCCTGACCACAGAACTGATGTTAGAACATTCTTTGGAATCAGTAGTCAGCCGTGTATCGCTAGAGAATGACCTAGCTTGTCAGTACCAATGGAAATTCCTACTTCTACTCATGTAATTATTTCCCTTCCTCTTCTTATGAAAATCCCTCGCCTTCCATTCATAATTGGGATATTATTTGGATTTCTGCTTGAATCTATGCCCTTGGATTGCAATTCTTTCTGATCTCAAATAAATGCTTATAGTCTTTCATGTTAGCTTTTTATTTTTAGGTTAAGAACATTAATAGCTTTGCTCTACAGCTCTTGGCACTTTCTCCTACCATGTATGATGAGGGCTTTTGGAAGGGGCTGGTACGTGGATTTGCCATTGAAGACATGGTGCCACTCTGTGGAGGTAGAGGGGGTGAGCCACCTCCCATCTTCCCAGGAAAACATCTGCTTTTCACTGATGCCACTGTGAGGAATGATGTTTTTCCCAAGACAGACGAAGGGAAAAGGGGACGGATCATTTCTCTTTTCTTTTTTTTTCAGAATACAAGGTTTATTTAAGACAAAGTTTCTCCTGAATCTCTTTATGGCTCTCTTCCTTCCTGTGCCAAATCTAATACTTGATAGTGTGCCAAAGGAGTGTCTGTTCCTTTTCTAATAGTGTTCAGTTTTATCCTTTTAGAAAGAAAAATGCAAATTCTTACTGGAGGCTTCCAAAGCTGTGGGCAGCCTTCTAGGAGTGTTTTTCAAAGGATGTAGAAGGTTTCAGGGTGGACTTCTTTAAGCCTCAGGCTGAAAGACGGGGCTGCCATATTTATTATTCTGATTATATTGAGGCAAGGTGAGAACTTGAAAACAAATGCTCACATTCAGTGTGGATGATAGAAAAGAAAAATTTTTAAAAAGGATTATTAAAATTCAGAAATGCCAGATGCCTCTAGCAAAGTTTCATCAGGGGAATTCTGCTTGAAAGCCTTTTCATTTTCAGAGTTTTAAACAACTGGAATTTCCACTTTCAATTTTAGTGGAAAAATATAAAATCCCTACTCTCAATCTGAAAAGAGGATATTTATGAAACCAGAAAATATGTATTCATTAATTTCAGTAGTCTGTTTTAGAAGTTTTAAAATTACTATGAACTGTCTATTCTCAATAATATATTTTTCTATAAATGAAAAAATGAAAGAGCTCAGTTCTTATTCATCAGACCCCAAGGAAATAAAATTGCTAGAGAAATACAGTTTCATAAACCCAATCTGAGATCTTGATACTCTTCAATATAAAGTCCCCTAAAGAAAAGCCAGAGTGGTTATATGAAGAATAAAAACATAAATGTCAAGATCTGAGAAGTAGAATATGATAGTGGTTATATTTTTATCTGGATGAAATAGTGATACAGCAGATTTGTAGAAAGATATATATGCATATTTTTCTACAAATAATTATTCTTTTAGATATTACCTAGTTCAGATGCTTAAATCATCATCACTATCATCATCTTAATTCAACTCTAGCTGAAGAAAATTCAGTTTTATGCAAAGCTTATGATCTTTCATTCCAGGAGGAAAATCTTGGTGACATTGGCTGTGTGTCCCAGCTGATTCCATGGCTTATAAAGAATTCAAAGAGTGACACTTAAAATGCTAGGTGCAAAATTTGAAGGTGCAGGTTTGAGCCCCTTCTGCTGTACATCAGTTGTGTGGCTGTTGGCTATTTTCCTGAATTCCTTTTCCTTTTTTTGAAAAAGTGATGGAATAATGAACAGCATGTGATAAACAAATTAAGTAATATCTATAAAAAACTTTATCAGGTTTTTTTTCATTTACAAGACAGGGATTATTTGAGTTACAAAATGTGAAGTTAGGATGATAAACTCTCAGTCAGGCACCCACTTCGAGGTCAGATAGAACAGGCACACTCCATCCTGGACCAAAGCAGCTGTCACCCTTGGACAAAATGCAGGGATCATCTGTTTGAGGACTCTGGGATGTAAATAATACCAGGTGGATTGGGGGTGAAACACAGAATTCCATCAAATTGATGGCGGGTTCACCATTTCTTCTGGCCTGAAACCCAGACATAGGCATCAAGGTAGACAAAGGAAGCTCCAGGAAAAAACCATATAGTCAGGTGTCATATGCAATTGAGGTATCTGATGGAGTGACAACAATGGGGGATCCACAGGTGCCTAATCTGTGAAGGAGAGAATCATCCTTTCAAAGCTTTAGCCTTAAGAAAGTAGATGAATATCTTCATTTCTTTTTGTATGTTCTCCCATTGCTTGTCTTAATTCTGGACATGGTCTTAGGAAGTACACATTACAGTAAGATGATGAAATCCATGAATTTTTGAGTAGAGAATTAAAAATGGGAACCTCAGGAAACTGAAAACTACTGGGAGCTTATGGAGAAGAATTTGTAAAAGCAACTCCATTTGTTGTTTACCAATTCCTGAGCTCATCCTGAAAATATACAAAATCATTTAATAGCTGAAGGAAGGGACAGAACAGTGCTTAGGTTCTAGACTCTGTGCCACATACATGGCTTCAGATCATAATAGTGCTGCAAGTGCTTTAAAAATGGAATAGACATTTCACAGCCTAGAAGGCTGGATTTAATTCGCCACCTGAATTCAACGATCACCTTCTAAAACAGGAAATATCAACATTCTCCTTAGGATTTAAATAAGACCCAAAGCCTCATTAATATTGTATTCAAACTGTCCAGGATACAATCCAAAGTCACTCAGAAGATGAAGAACTGTGAAACACTCAACTACATGGAGAAAGGCATTCAATAGATGTCAAGGCCAAATTAACACAGGTGTTGGAAATACCTGTCAAAGACCTTAAAGCAACTATCATCAAATGCTCCAAGGTAGAATGGCAAATGTTTTTAACAATAATGGAAAGACAGAAAGTCTTAACAAAGACATGGAAAACATTTTTAAAAACAGGCATACAAGAAATATTATGTAGTCCATAAAATGTTCTTCATTGACTTGACAGAATTTTTACAAAATTCTGCTATTATGTGAGAAAAGCATGAAGCAGAGCAGACCATGTACAACTTTGTAAATGAAAATGTGAGTGAGGAGGCAGTGGAGAGACAAACTGCCACCAACGTTGTTTAATGGGAACGGGGCAAGGGGACATACACGTATTATCAAATATGTGTATATGATAAGACTTCAATGGGAAGTGTAGTACATAACTTAACTTTAAGATACCACAAATATATAAAACTAGAATGTGCATGTAAAGAATATGTGATATGTAAAAACAAAAACATTGATATGCTCTTTTCTTAAATTCTTTTTAATTCTATACAATATCTCTAATAAGATATTTTAAAAATCTACCACCTGTGAGCATGTTTACATGAGAAATGATGGTGAATCCTACCTTCGCCTACTGACCTTGAAGCATTCTTAGGACATTATGTCATGCTAGGGGGTATGAGCGTGGCTGCTAAACTCTAAGATGGCACACAGAGTTTTGAAATATGTCTCATTCACATCAGATGTTCCTTCAATCCTCAAAAATGCCCAGAACACCATTTAATCCTGCCCATCTTGTTGCAATTTAGATAAATTAAATCAGTCTTTAATTAGATCAGGTGCCTGTCACACACATTGGATGACATCTTGTGCACTTTGAAAAGGTCCCTGTGGTTGGCCAAACAATAGCTCCCAAAGAGGTTCACATTCTAATCCCCAGAACCTGTGATTATGTTAATTTATATGGCAGTGGAACTTTGCAGGTGGGATTATGCTGAGAATCTTGAGATGAGGAGCTATTATTATTTGAGTGAGCCCAGTGTAATAATGAAAGGAAAGTGGAGAATCAGAGTGAGAGAAGGGGATTTGAAGATGAAGGCAGAGGCAGGTGTATGTAGCCAAAAGTCAACAGATTCGGGTTTTGTTTTTTTTTTTGAACAATAAAATATTTTTTTATTTATTTTTAGAGAGGGAAGGGAAGGGGGAGAGAGAGAGAGAGAGAGAGAGAGAGAGAGAGCGAGCACGAAACATCAATGTGCGGTTGCTGGGAGACCTGGCCTCCAACCTAGGCATGTGCTCTGACTGGGAATCGAACCCAGATGCAGTTTTTTGTAGAGCCTGAGAAGGTAGGAAATGGATTCTCCCCATAGCAAGTCCATAAGGAAAACAGCCTGGCCTACACTTTGATTTTGTCCTGGTGAGACCAACCAGCAGAATTGTAGGATAATAAAGGTGTTTAAGTTTGTGGTAGTTTGTGACAGAAGCCATAAAGAAGAATACACTCCCCTCCTGAGTTCCTGTTGACCTCTCTCTTCTCTTGGAGAGCACATCCCCGGGCCATTGCTGTGACCTGTGTCACCTGTCTGCATACTCTTGAGGCTTCTGCTCTCTCTTGATCTCAGGCTTTGCCCTATATGGGGCTAGTTCCCTCCTCTGTTGTTGCCTTAAAGCACTATGAATATAGGCTTAATACATGTAGAAGATTTTATAAAAATTTTCAGGGCAGTAGAGGACAATTCTGGGAAGAAAATAATTTTATTTGTATGTGGAATAGAAACAGTTTCAGCCACTGTGGTCCTGAATTTCCATCCTTGAACATGCTTTTGATGCCCTAACCACAGCCATTTCTTTCCTTGGTCTTGTCTCTTGAGAAGGTTGGGCTCCCACTCTGTTCTTGGATCCCACTCTGTCCAACCCCTCTGAATCCTTTCTCTTCATTTTCGAACCCTCCCCTCACTGGTGCTGGACTCCAAGTTGCTTCCTCCTTGTGATTATGCAGAGCAATCTGGGTCTTCATTACTTCCTCCCTTCACGTCGTGCTCTAAGTTTTGAAATGGATATCTATCCAGAGGGACCATTAATATACTTTAATTCAGCTGATGGAAACCATGGAAAAGCATATGTAGTTTACTGTTACTTGATGTAGATTTTTTTATTTCATTGTTCCTGCTGTAAAATGAACCTTGCCTTCCCCACTCCTTATTTTGTTTTATTTTGGCTTGTTTTTTCCTTTCCTTCTCTGGGTCCTGAGGAAGTTGCAAGGTGTTCCTGGGGGAGGGCAAGGATTCTTAGGGAGGAACCTCTGTCATGACCATCTGTGACACCATTAATTTATTTAAAGTGTTAGTAAAATCATTTCCAGATGTCATTCAATTTAAGGTGGCCTTGCCCACAGAATTTCCCTAGGAGATGGATTTTGATGTTGAATACAACATTTGAGAGCTGAAAAACTCCTAGGTTTTCTTGAAGATATCACAGATGACAGGGAAACACATATTTCTTCATAGTTCAGAATTGGAAGAGATAACATTTTGATAGGATACAGCAGAGACATGAGGTGAAGGCAGGGATGGACCAGAAGAGGATCAAATTTGTGTGTTCTACCTTTCCAGTGACAAAGTCAGAGCACATGTGGCCACCTACAAGGCCATCCTTTCATTTCTTAAGTCTCACACGTAGCAGCCAATTCAATGTCATAGAATTTTTCCTGTGATACAGCTTGCTTCTCTGGGAGGAAGGTATGGTCTGAGGCAGGCAGAGGGTGGGTGGCCCAGTGTCACCTGGGTCACCTCCATGGGACAGAGGCACAGAGAAAGAATATATCAACCTTCACCTTTTGCCTAAGATTTTTATGGGATTTGCATACAAATATCACATGGGTTGTCTGAGGAACAAGGAGGACCACAGATTGATACGCTGTGGGGACAATGAGAAGGGAAATGTGACTACAGCATCATCCCTTGACTAGATCAGCTCGACTTTCACTCATAATAGCTCATCTGATGAAAAACTGAATATAATACACATTATTAAAACTTTTGGACCTCAAGGAGAAATCCTGACACAAAATTAGTGAGTCGTTTTGTGTGTTCTCTGGTGCCCTGCTCTGGCTCCTGTGATGTTTGTATTATGAATATTGAGTCAAGGGCTGGGGGCACAAGCTCTAAAAGTGAGGTCTCTGACTTGTTCATCTCCAAGATGTGGAGCTCACACCTCTGTATACTCCACAGACATTTCCTGACTAAATCTCAATGCAATAAATACACATTTACCAACGATCAGCCACATTTGAGACATTGTCCTCATGTTTTGCAGTATACAGTTAATGTGTGTCAGTGCGCAGAAGCACACATTCCAGGAGTGACAGTTTCTCAGGCAGCTTAGGCTGCCGTGACAGAATACCACAGGCTGGGCAGCCGAAAGAACAGACATTTATTTCTCACAGTGCTAGAGATTGAAAGTCCAAGATCAAGGTACTGGTAGAGTTGATTCCTGATGAGAACTCTCTTGCTAATTTTCAGATGGCTTCTTCTTGCTGTATCTTCACATGCCTTCTCTGAACACTTAGTGAGAGATTTCTGTGGTATCTGTTTCTCTTCTTAAAAGGACACCAGTCTTATTCAATTAAAACCATACCCCATTGACCTCATTTGAACTTAATTATCTCCCTAAAGGCCTCATCTTCAAACATGGTCACACTGGAGGTTAGGCCTTCTATGAATTTAGGAGGAATATAATTAGTCCATAACAGATGGGAATCAAAACAAACCAACTTTTATTTTGCTTTACTGTTTTAGTAAAAAACATACAAATAGATGGAAATGTACCTAGCTTACCTAAAATTTCCAATGTTGTAAAAACATGTCCTTATTATGAATATGTTGAATAAGTTGTTTAAAATGAAGAGGATCATAATTTAAAACATAAATCATCACATTCATAAACAGTAAGTGTTTCCTTGGTATTCACTACTACGATATTTCAAAACAATCAAATATGAATTAGGCATAGTTTACTAAGATTGGCTACTTTTATTATATACATTTTCATTTCACAATGTAGATGCACATAATAAATAAGTTTTCCAGATGGGTGACTGTTCAGAGGTTCCCACAGCCTCTGAAAGAAGCCAAACTAATTAGAAATGAAATAGAAACTGGTGAACAATTATAGCCTGACCAAAATATGCCCTAGTGACTCTACACTCCATACATGTATTATTAGGCAAATCTCAAAGTTGTGTCTATGGCGTGAATTCAGAAACAGCAAGAAAAGTTGGTCAACATTAACATTAACTATTCCACTATCTACTTTTATTTGCTTGGCAACAAGCACAAATGAACATCTTTTTCTTGTTAGATTTCTTTGCATATTTCTGTCTAATTTTTCAGTTACCTCCCCTCCCATGTTCAGTAAGGAAAACTTGATTCTCCTGAATGATGACTAGCAGAGTTCTACTCCAAAAAAACAGAAGCTCCAAATTCTGGAAGGTGAATAAATCCATGAGTTGAAATCACATGTTGACTATTTTGCTCTTTATTGAAGTCTGTCCTGAAGTATCCAGTCATGTAATATGAAAAATAGAGACACTTATTGAAGGAGATACAAGAAACAAGAAATGTTGTACGTAGGACAACAATGTCTCAGTCCCCTTCAAAGTAGGCACCTCGGGACCTCACACAGTTCTCCCAATGGCCATCAGCTGCCCTGTTGTATTTTCCTGACTCTCATCAATGGTCTGAAATCTCTTCCCTTTCAAAGGTGATTTTAGTTTTGGGAAAAGCCAGATGTCACAGGGTGCCAAGTCTGGGCTGTAGAGGGCCTGAGTCACCTGGGCCATTTGAAGTTTCACCAAAAACACTCTGCACAAGATGTGATGCATGAGCAAGCACACTGTTGTGATGAAGCTGCCAATCACCAGTTTCCCATAGCTGCAGCCTTCTGAATCATATGAATGGTTTCTGAGGAGGAATGTTCAAGCTTAATGCAAAATTTGGTGCAGATTCTTTGCTCTACTTCCTCAGCCATTTTGAATATGAGACCACACAGTACACATGCTCATTCAAGGGCATCCACCTCCACCGCTGACTAGCACTCTGAAGTCTTCATTGTTCATGCATGCATGTTCCAGTCCACTTGGCTACCAGGTTGCATCAATGTCACACAAAGCATTCTCATTATATTAGCAATAGTTGGACTTTTTCCTAATAGACCTTGCATATAGAATATTTTGGCAATTCTTACCCACCCATATGAATAGCTAGAGAGGTTGACTATCTTCTTTTGGTTTCATCTTGAAGCAGTGCCTGATGTTAGGGTTTGAACACAAGTACTTTATTTGGGAGGAAATATCAGAATGTTAAGGGGAGAATAGAGAGAAGGAGATACTGAAGGTCAAGAACAAATGATCCATGTGTTGTGGAGCTTCCCCCACTCTGGGAAGTGATCTCATCATGCTGGAGACCCTCCAAGGATCATGCAGACATGCCTCAGAATTGCCCCTCTGGAAAAATGGACATTGTAGCAGTTATTCACTGACTTTTGTTCCCTGATGGTTGCAGGTTTCTCAAGAGAAATTTCCTACCAACATTCCCAAGCTGTCCTGCTCTCAAGCTAAAAAAGTTACAATGGTTTTCTAGAAAACAAGGAAATGAACAAACAAGAAATCAACAAAACCAAATAAAACAAAACATAAACATACCCACATACAAAATTGAGACAAAAAAGTGAGGTTCTACTAACCAGTATAAGAACTGCCTACCAGTTGTCCTTAAAATCTCTGCAGGGGCATGTTGTGACATGAGGCCCCCAAAACTACAGTGCCCCCAGAACCACTCAGATCTTCTCATGACCACATTATGCCCACTCTGTCTTCTTTAAGGTCGTGGCTGGCCACAGACTATTAAATCATGAAATGACCCAGCTATTTCACCTCTGAATATATACACCAAATAATTGAAGGCAGGGTCTCTAAGATATATTTGTACACCCAAGTTTATGAAAGCATTATTCACAATACCTAAAAGGTGAAGCTAGCCAAGTGTCATCAGAGGGAGAATGGATAAGCAAATTGTGGTGTATCTAAACATTGGAGCATGATTCAGGCTTAAAAAGAAACGAAGCTGATAGAACACAATAGGGACAAACCTTTAGGACATTAGGCTAGATGAAATAAGCCAGTCACAAAAAACAAAAACAAAAATATGGTATGATTTCACTTTCATGCCAGCAAGACTGTTTTATACTCTCTGGAATTTATAGTATTTTTATCATTATGATAATAGAGAAAAGTTCCTTCTTGAAATTACTAATCCAATGGGATTCTTCCTCAAATAGCCTTTGGGATTTTCTTTTCTTGCATAATTACTAGTTATCATTGATAGCGAGTGCAAATATGTCCAGAGCAAATGCAAAACCCTCTTTCACAATTTCGCATAGAAAAGATTTTAGTAAAATGCTTAGCATTAAACATTTATCTAATTACCAAGAAATTGAACATGTGTATATGAGCATTTTGTTCATCACGTATGTGCGTGAAGACAGAGTTTCCACAGCTGAATACGACACGGGATGAAGACAATGGCTGAACAGGGCTCAGCCTGGATTATCCAGACATGCTCCTGAATGTTTTAATAATGTTCTCTGGACCTGATTCAAGGTGTGATGACTCTTTGAAACGTTTCCAGATTCAATAATGCACTAGATAATGGCAGCACTTTCTCTTTACCTTCCTGCCTAGAATATTTGGCAACTTACCATCAAACTCATTCACATGTTTTCTTTCTAAATTTTATTTCTCCAAATATGATCCTTGAACACCATGATTCAAACACCAAGGATATGTCAAAAATGCACATACCTTGTCCCTTTCCCAAGCCTATTATGTGATAACCTCTAGGAGTAAAATCGTTTAATTTAAAAAGTCCTTCCAGGTAATTTGAAGGTGCACCAAAAGTGGGGAACTTTGCATTATTTGATATAGTGCAAGTGGAGTGTCTGATAGTTTTAGATAAGGCCAGACCCAGATTGAATCTGAAATTTAAACTTCAGGCTCTGTTAACTTTTTCTGAAAGACTTCCTCTACACCTGTTGTTGGGGTCCTCATCTTAGTCCCAGATCCTTAGAGCCTCTTTATTTTCTGCTCACATGATGACAAGAGAAAAATTCTGAGCTGTCCTAAATTAAATAACAGCAGGCTTGAGGGTGAGAGAAAGAGACAAGAGTAATTATCTGCTTAATAGCTTTGAGCCAGCTAACAATAGACTGCCCACATTCCTGATTGTCTGTTGGAGTTTGAAACAGCTTCCAGACAGCTATTAGCTGACCACCAGACACCACGGCATCCTGCTTAAACATGAACTTGCAGAACTATTGTCTCGCACCAATCAAAAATAGTAAATATTTCTTCCTTGGACTGTGCAGCTGTCCTAGAACTGTGCC
This sequence comes from Tonatia bakeri, assembly GCA_004024845.1. Lineage (NCBI taxonomy): Eukaryota > Metazoa > Chordata > Mammalia > Chiroptera > Phyllostomidae > Tonatia > Tonatia bakeri. The sequence goes on along the minus strand of PVIA01000733.1, from coordinate 357,236 downwards.
CACTTCACATTTCCCCACCCCACTTATCTGTACAATGTAAATTCTTTCAAAACAACTTACATCTTTACTCCCCAAAACGTAATGCATGAAAGAGCTCGTTAACTCCTGGTCAGTGGACATGTTTGCCTTCCCTGTCCACTCTGCTGTTGGTGGTCAGGCTGCAAGCCTGGGATGTGGTCCTTTCTGGCTAACATGTGGCTCAATAACAAACATTCAGAAAAGTGTTTGACCATGGAAGTGTCCCAACAGTTTTTGACATTGCTTTCCCCGGAACACCCCCAAAGTTTCCTTCCCATTTATCTCTCCAGTGAACATCATATTTTTGTGTGTCCACTTCCAGGAACTGGTAGCAGATTTTAATGACTGACAGCACTTCAATATGATTACTGCTTCACCTGAGGATGGCTACTTTAATGCAAACAGGCAAGAACATGGATTTTGCTTTCAGCTGAGCCAGTTTCTAACACAAGACATTTTCAGAACTTTGAATTGCATGCTGTTAGAAACAAGTTATTTGCCTTAAGCCCACATCAGCTTTCTTTGAGCTTATGTTCACAACACACAATGCCTTCTGCCACCCTCACTCACAGGCAGCTATTTCATATAGCAAGATCAGGTAACAGCAGCTCTGATATTTGCTGAGATCTGCTTCAATCTCCCATAATCCCAATGGGTTTCTCCTGGGCCCGTGCCTGCCATTCACGCTGAACTTTACTGCCAAGCATCATATGTGGGGACACATTAGTGAAAGTGACCAGCTGCTTCATGTAGTTTCCTCATGCTGCTCTGGGAACTTCCACCCAACAGTGAGACAGCATGCCTGTAGAAGAAGCACTTCTCAGTTTCTCCTGGATCGCCTGTGTATCTTTCCATTTCATCTCCCTACAGAAAGTACAGAGGCAAATGCAGACACCAGGCTGAGGAGAGTGGCTGTTTTGTTTAGCAGGAGATGACTCTATGGCTGTGTGGGAAGCTCATCCCTATTTAAAAAGACCCTTCTGATGTGTTCCCCAGGAGCCATCAATGAAGGTTTTAAGGAGTGTGATTGTTCAGACATTCATTATCAAAAAGCCAGTGAACTTGTCTGACACAGGGAGACAACAGCACTTGTGATCTAGGTCAGCTTCCCAAAGGGGGATTTCTTTCCTTCATGTTAGGTATTTTACATTCTCTGCATTGCTTATGACTGACAAATGTCATTTTTCTGTTTGTACCAAGGCCTTAGATCTTTCCTAACAGCTTATTTTCCATTCTTCCAATTTCTGTTTTTCTTACCAGTTTTTTCCCCTCACCACACACATAGTCCACACACATCTGTGGGTGTTTTTCACCTGCCAAAAAGAGTGATTGCTCTTCTTGTACATTGATGTTGGTATGTTTAACTAACACCACCTCCTGTGGGGAGCAGAGAGATAATGGGAGGCCCTTTGGTGCAGCCTTTGGACCACCCACAGCTGGTAGGTTGGCACTCTCCCCAATGACATGGTGCCTATCTCAATTTTTTCTCAAGCATGTGAACACATCCTTACAGCTGGGTCTGGAAACAGTCTAGAGATGTCTTCATTCCACAGCTGATGCAGGTGTGACAGTCTCTAAGGTAGTCTGCAGTTAGTCCTGTCTCCTTTCATTTACGCCCTCGGGAAGCCTCCCATGTTGTACCAGGGTTGCTCTGTGTGATCAGTAGCGTGTGAAGTAATGATGTCACCTCCTAAGTTAGGTTATAAAAATAGCGTTGGCTTTCATCATCTATTAGTCTATCTATCTATCTACCTACCTACCTATCTCTATGTCCATCTCTCTCTCTCTCTCTCTCTCTCTCTCTCTCTCTATATATATATATATATATAGATTATATATATATATTCTATATATTTATTACTCTGGGAAAAGCCAACTATCATGTTGTGAGCAGTCCTCAGAAAACACCCACATGGCAAGAAACCAAAGTCTCTAACCAATAGTTAACAGTGAGTTGAGGCCTGCCAGCAATTACATGAGTGAATTTGGAAGCAGCCCCAACTAAATCCTGAGATGGCTAGAGTCCCAGCTAATAGACTGAATGCAACCACAAGAAAGAGCATGTCAGAACCATCCAGCTAGGTTAATCCCAATTTCTCAATCACAGAATCTCAGGTAGTACCTGTTTAAGCTTTGAAGTTTGCAAGTAATGTGTTATACAGTAATGATAAGAAATGTACCAAGCCTCTAACCTTGTCTTCTTAGGTCCCATTTACTTTCAAGATGCAATTTCCCAGATTGACTAATCTGGAAGGATCTTGTTGCCATAACTCTCATATATTACTATGTATGTAATACATGTGTCAGAAGTGTATAGCAATAGGAAGTGCCAAATAAGTTATTGTTGAATTAATGATACAAAGAACATGGATATTATGTTTACAAGTTCAAAACTTTAACTAGACCTCTGAAAAACCATTCAATCTGCCATAAGTTGAATAATGAGCAAACATTAGATGTTCCCCAGTAAGAATCACAAAATTCCATACAGTTTTCAAAAGTCCTTTGCACCCTGGGTTGCCACCATTCCTGTGAGTTAGTGCTTTGTGGAGAGTCTGGCTCTACCCTAGTTAGCGAGGATATATCTCTGATGATTCTGCACCCTTCACATGAAGTCCCTCCTTTGACTTAGTCTTACCCATAGAAAGGGCTGCTTATACTCTTATTTCTAGTCTTTTCCTCTCCTGTTTTTCTCTCACCCACTTGAGCAGGCCTCAGAATGTTGGCTTCATTCCTTATCCGGGGGACTCAGCAATCCACTGAAGTTACTTGACATTGCTCTTCCTGGCAGGAAGCCACATGTCCAGCTGCAACATACTGAATATTCTTGCCCCTCTTTAGGACTAATCTTAGTAATTCACTTAATCAACCACCATTCTCACAGTGTGATCATACCCATCATCTTAATATCATCTTCTAACCTGGGTTTATGCACCCCAATGTTCATGGCAGCATGACTTACAATAGCCAAGTGCTGGAGGCAACTAAAGCGTCCATCAGTAAATTAATGGATCAGAAAACTGTGGCACATTTACACAATGGAATACTATGCAGCAGAAGAAAGAAGGAGCTCCTACCCTCCACGACAGCATGGATGGATATGGAGAGGATTAAGCCAAGTGAAATAAGCCAGGTAGTGAAAGAAAATAGCATATGATCTCACCTATAAGTGGAACCTAATCAACAAAACAAATAAGCAAGGAAAATATAACCAGAGACATGGAAATAAAGAACAAACTGACAATAACCAGAGGGGATGTGGGAGGGGATAATGGGAGGAGAGAGAAGGGTTTTCAGGAACATGTATAAACAACACATGGACAAAACCAAAGGCGGGTAAGATCAAGAGTGGGAAGTGGGGATGGCTGAGGTAGGGAGGAGTGGGGGGGGGGAATGAAGACAACTGTACTTGAACAACAATAAAAAAAAGAAACAAAAAATAAGAAACAATAATAAAAATAAAGAAAATAAATAAAGAAAATTATCGGCAATGACTCTGTAAGTGAATGTGAGGACAGTAGCTGTACCCCAGAAGCATCGTCCTTCCCACATCCTCTACAGAGAGGACAGTGTCCTTATTCCAAGTGACCACTTCCCATGTGTCCAGGAGTTGATGTAGCATCCTGATGATCTTATAGGTAAAATCTGACCATGCCCATTGCTTAGCCATCATCTACATCTACTTTCTCCTGCAACAGGAAAGTTGAGTAGTTAAAACAGAGCCCTATGACTGGCCAAACTGAAACTTACTTACTGTGTGGCCCTTTACAAGGAAAATTTACCAACACCTACCATATCAGTGAATGCCAGAAAACTTGTGTTTCATAGAACTATTACCAAAATAAGACTGGAAAATATGACTATGGTTATAACTAGAAAACAGCTAACACACAAACAATTTAATGCTACAAGGTGAGAAAGTCACCTCAGTATTTAACAAAAGAACTGAATGAATAAATTTAATTAGCAATCCCAAGATCTCTAAATGTTCTCATATTTAATGTTTCCAAACAATAAGAATGTTGCTTAAGCCCAAACTGGTGTGCCAAAAGAAATTGTTAGAGTTTTAATTAAAACATCAAAGGATGAGTCCCAGTTTTTGTCCTTTTAGTAAGGTGAGCTCAATAAATAGATCGGACTCTAAGACCTCACAATCACCCTTTAGGAAGAAAGAAAGGAAAGAAGGAAGGAAGGACGGAAGGAAGGAAGGAAGAGAGGAAGGAAGGAAGGAAGGAAGGAAGGAAGGAAGGAAGGAAGGAAGGAAGGAAGGAAATTTCATGTAGATGGAAATTATGTTGTATTGGTTATTGTGATGTTTAATTTTTATTCCAGCATGTGTATTACCTTTGTTTATTATATATGAGGTAAATTGTGTGTGTGTTTTATACATGAGGTGAATAGAACTGAGAGAGGATTACTCAGGATCCCCTGTCACACAGACAGAGTTGGCTGAACTGAGATTAGAAAGAAGCTACAGCACCACTCAAGGGAAAAGATGGGAGGGGCCATGGCAAGTCAGATAATGCATGGGGCCACCACAGGGGTAACCCTTTACTTGACATGGAATAATTATCTGGTCCACCCACTCATGTGATCAATGAGAGAAGTCCTAGCCAGTGATGGAGTTTGCTTGTAGTAATCCTGGTCTGCTTTATTGGACTCAAATACCAGGTTTATATAGGTAGGTTTGATGATGATGAGAATAAGGAGAATGGGTGGCTCTATTCACGCTCAAAGAGAACAAGGTTGCCAGGTACAGATGGTGTGGAACGTAAGGTATAGGAGAACATATAAATCTGAATGATCCTTTGGAGCTCCCATACACAGCTGGTGGGAATGTACAATGTGTAGATGCTCTGAAAAATGATCTGGCAGATCATCAAACAATTAAACATACAGTTATCATATGAGCCAGCAATTCCATTCCTAAGTATGTACCCAAGAGAAATTAAAACACATACCCACACAGAAACTTGCACATCAATATTTATAACAGCATTATTCATAATGCCCCCCATTTGGAAACAACTCAAATGTCCATCAGTATGGATAATGTCCATATTGGATAAGCATTGGATATCCAAATGTCCAGCATATGGATAAACAAATGTGGTACATACATGCAATAGAATATTATTCAGCTGTAGAAAGATATTAAGCACAAAAACATTCTACAACATGAATATACCTTGAAAATGTTATGCTTAGTGACAAAGGTCAGTCACAAAAAAATACCATATGATCCCATTTATATGAAATTTCCATAATAAGCAAATCTATAGAGACAGAAAGTAGGTAGTGATTGGCAAGGGATAGCAAGTGGAGAGGGGAGATGTGAGTGATAACTAAAGGGTATGGGTTTTCTTTCTGAGGTGATAAAGTGTGCTAAAATTGGTTGTGATGGCAGTTGCACATATCTGTGAATATGCCAAAGCCCAGTGAATCGCGCACTTTACATGGGAGACTTCTATAGTATGTGAATTGTAACTCAATAAAATTGTTAAAAATGTTCACAACCAGAGATATACTTCTCTATTAACCTTCCTGACTCTGACCTCTCACACTTGTAGGTTTCAATTCGGAAATAACTTGGAAGATGTAGAGAAACTACGTGTTTGTCCGTTTGCATGTACCATTTGCCCCAAGACATAGAGAGCACATCTACTTAGCTGAAAATAGTAAAGAAAGACAAACATTAGCTCTCAAACCCTAGTATATTATGTTTTCTTTGTGTCTTTTAATTGACACTTGTCAGCAACAATGAAGGCAACCCAGAGAAAAAGCCATTATGTTAAATCGGAGTAGCATGCTAACAATCCGCGGGACTGGCATCCCAGCATCTCGCCTCCGCCGTGGCTGAGAGATAATTAAGTTGGTGCTGTGCAGTAGTGTGCAAGAAAAACCACCGGGGTTTCCTGTGAGCAGGCCTGTTCCAGGCTCCCCCTGCCGGGAATCCACTTTACAAAGAGCCTGAAGGTCAGGAGACTCTTTTATGGTTTCTCTGCCCTCGGCTAAATGTTCTGTAAATAATTAGACATTAAAGGCTTGGAAATAATAAATCCACGATATTCTGTGTGCAGACGCTTAATTAGCAGAACTTGGTCTTGCTGGCCATTAAATCCCCGAGTCTGAAATGCCCTAGACAGGGAGGAGAGGCTGGAATTCTTGTCTAACGTTGAATTTATGTCCCTTTGTTTTCCCGAGAGCAGATGTCTTCTACTCTGGGAGCATAAATTCAGAGTCTTCTAATTTCACATTTGCCTCCACAAATTATGTAAGCACTAGGGCTCTTTTATAAACAGTGCTACTTTAAAAAGAAAATCAAAGGACTGAATAATTTTAGAGTGGAATTTAGAAGCCTGAAAGCTGCTGATGGTGGCAGCATAAATGGGATAAGGGGAAGTGGCTGGATCTCATGAATATTCATGCCACACTGCAGTTCTGAAAGGAAAGGGATCTCACACAACCCAGAAAAATTTAGGGGAACCCCTAGTGGCCCTCAGAGGCACCTTGCCCTGCCCCACCCTGCTGGGTCCCAGCTTTAATGGTGTCTTCTCTTAGAAAATTCAGTCTGTGCCTGTTTCCCTCCTTCCTCCCCAAGGTTTTTATGAAGATCAATAAGATCAATACCAAGATTGTGCTTTGAGTCTCTTGAGACAAGGTCTGGGATTAATATTAGTGATTGTTATTTTAAAGACCTGTCTCCCAACCCTTTTTGATGAGTCGGGCTAATGGATACACTTTCAGCATGACTGACCAACCCCCTCTAAATGTGAATTAAAATCAATTTTGGTTTAAAATATACCTGACAATTTAGTATATCATAGAAAGTAATTGGAGGTATCTTAGGGTGTCAAAAAGACAGGAATTTACCTGCTCAAAGTTCAACTCTGATCGTGACCTCTGTCCCCTGTGCCTCCCCTGCAAGTAGAGACCAGGCAAGAGACAACCTCTCTCTTTCCGAATCCTCTGGCTCCCTGGTCTGGGCGGGGCAGGTGTGCTTCTCTGTGGTCTGACTCTCCTGAGAATTTGAGAAGCGGGGTCATACTTTCTGATTTACTGATAAGAAAGGAGAAAATTTTTATTTTTATTTTTGAGATAGAAAGGCTATGATAGGAATACTTCATCTCACTTTGGCAGAGGAATATATGGTTGTTAATATATTTTCACCTACTGAAATGTGGTTGTTATTTGAGGACATAAATAACACATAAATAGTATGAGAAAATAGGGAATTTTAGGCAAAGTAATGTCATACCTATTTTAAGGAGGAGACATAAGATGCAAAAATTCTCAGTATTGGTTAAAGCCACATACAAAAGGCAGAGCAAGCACTAGAAGTTGGTCTTCAGCCCCACACCCTCACCCTGCTCACTCTATAACACGTGGTGAAGACCCCCCAGCCCACAGACCCTCTGTCTGGGGCCATGGAGCCGTTCAACAAAGGGGTATGGCTAACACCTCCACTGAATTGTTCTCCATAAAGTGGCAGCACTGTTAACCCTGTCACTCTAGAAATTAAGAGAGCCCCAGCACTACATGATTCTTAGCTCGAGGGGAAACCTGACAATCTTTCAACATGCTAACCAGCTTTGAAACAGGCAAGCATGGGGACATTAATTTCTGTCACCTCATTCTCCACTCACAGCCTTAAGGCTCTGGTGCTGATGTGCATTGCAGTTGGCACCTCAGTTTAGTTTTACAACGGCCTTGCTTCAGAAAGAACTCAGTTCAGCAGCACTGCCAGGGCCAGGGTGTTCTGGGTGTTGCAGTCAGGACACAGATCAGGTCATTGTCTCAGTCGGTGGGGACTGCTGTGGGCTCGTGAAATGAACAGCAGGCTGCACCATCCACCGTGACACTGGCAGGGCTGTCTCCCAGCAGCCTGAGATATTGCCTATTATTTGTCTCATTTCTTCCTGCACAATAAAACAAACTGGATCACTAATCTACCAGAAATGATTATTATATGCTTTGGCTGGGACACAAAGGCAAATTACGTTCACCATGGAGGTTATCTTGCTCCTCATTTTATATTAAAATGCCTAGAAGTCTCCCAAGAGAACATGCAAAAGACCACATTTATCCATGGCTTTGCATTTGCTAATTTGTAAGAGTTCTGATCTTATTTTCAGGGCTTAATATAGAAATCTTATTGAACCTGAACAGACACAGCAACATGGAATGTATTCAATGCCATGTTCTGTGACATGTGCCAGAAAAGTCATACAGGTATGCTGTCGTCTATCTCTCTCTTTCTCTCCTCCCTCCACATACACACATGTATATATATACATATATATACACACATATATAAAATCAGTCAAAAATTCAGAAACAAAAATGCATCTAGTTCCTAAAAGCATAATGACTTTCAAAATTTGTAATTTAATTCCCCTTATTTTTGATAGAGAGATATTGTGTTTTAAAGTGTAAACATTTTGTACTGAAATATATAACATTATAATTCTGTATATCATAAGCCTTAAACTTCAAGAAAATAACATGAGATGAAAATTCTAAATTGAGAATTGAATGGTGAAGACCCAGCATGGATGGTTTTGATACCAGAAAGCAGACCGGAACTGGGCCACTTCCTGGGGACCCGGTTCCATGTGTCCCCAGCTTTGAGTGTGCAGCCATTGGAATGACACACTGTGGCAGTGTGACTGTGTTTCTCAAACTACGTCTTCCCTGGGCTCAGGGTCCCTGCAGTCCCTGGTGGCAGATACACACTGTACTTGCTGTCTCTTTTTTTATACCTTGGTTGAACTAAAATGAAGGAACAGCCTGAATGGAAAGACTGAGCAAGATTTTATGGTGTCTTCATTGCAATATTTAAAAATGATTGGCAAGTAATCGTTCAGGAACAGCTACTCTTTTCTGCAACATCACTCTGCTATTTTTATATTGTTTTGGGTGTGAAATTGGAAAGGTGCCCATACATGTTGTCTGAATTTTTCAGATTTAGTTGTGAATAAAGACAGTTTGCTGCCACTGTTTACCATGATTTGGCAGATTGTAATGAAGGACATTGAGAAAACATGTATGTGGGAGTCAGAGTTAAATAGCTCAGTATATCAAGTTCAAGAAGCTCCAAGAATGCTAAAAATTTATAGTCAGTTTTATAATCCCAAAGCAATGCACCTCATGGTAACAACACAGCCTTTTATACTTTAACACCAATAGAAAGCACTGGAGGACTTTACAGAAATTTGCACTATCCTTTACTGGAATTTACTGAAGAGATCACTGGAGGTGAATTATGTTGCTCTGTCATATTTAAGAATAAGTGGTCTGTAGTGAATGAAAAGAGCACAGAATGAATGTAATGCGTGTGGTTGATAACAAGACAAAGTTGGTGATTCCAGACAGAATGGTCAATGGTTTCCTATGGCTCTGGAACAAGTTACCATAAATTTAATGACTTAGCACAAACTTATTATGTTACAGTCTGCAGGTTGAATTACAAAATAGGACTTATCAGACTAATACCAAGGACTGGGCAGGCTTACATTTCTTCTGGAGGTTGTAAGGGAGTGTACTGAGATGCATGGTGTCTCCCTGAAATTTATATCCACCTGGAATCTCAGAATGTGCCTTTTTTCTGAAAACACAGTCTTTTTTTTTAAAGATTTTATTTATTTTTATTTTTATAGAGAGAAGGGAGGGAGACAGAGAGAGAGAGAGAAACATCAATGTGCAGTTGCTGGGGGCTGTGGCCTGCAACCCAGGCATGTGCCCTGACTGGGAATTGAACCTGCGATGCTTTGGTTCACAGCCTGCGCTCAATCCACTGAGGTACGCCAGCCAGGGCTGAAAACACAGTCTTTGCAGATATAACTAGTAAGGTTAAGATGAGGTCACAGTGGATTAAGTTGAGGCATAATATAATGTTTGATGTCTTTATAAGAGAATAAAACAGAGACACAGACTGACTCGGGGAGAATGCCACAAAAGAAAAGAGGCAGAGACAGGAGTAATGTGTCTCCACATGAAGAAATGCCAAGGATGGCTAGGGGTCACCAAAAGTTGGAAGAGACAAAAAAGAATCCACTCCTAGGGACTTTCAAAAAAGCATGATTTTGCTGACACCTGTAATGCAGGCCTCCAGACTATAGAAGAGGAGATGATACTTCTATTGTTTTAAGCCACCCACGTTTGTGGTTATTTCTGATGACAGACTGGGGAAACTAACGCAGTGAGAACCTGTATCTTGTCATTTCCAGCTTCTAGATGTTGCCTGCATTCCTTGGTTTCTGGCCTCCTCCCCAATTTTCAAAACCGGCAAAAATGAATCAAGTCCTTCTCATGTTGCATTTCTCTGACATTCATCTGTCACCATATCTATCTCCAATCTTTAAGAACTCCTATGTTTAGGTTGAGTCCATTGGAGTAGTACGGGGAATTTCCTCATCTCCAGATTGGTAATGTTCAAGCCCAGGAAGTCCTCTCCAAAATATCATATGATGGCACATTGATTACTTAGAAACAAAGTTATGTGATAAGCAGCTAGTGTAAGAAGGGCATGTGGACACTTCCTTGTCTCCTTGAATAAAGGAAATAAATGTGTCCTGTGAAAGGCACCCTCCTTGCTGCAGGGAGGCTGAAAGAGACACCCTTTATCACTAGTTCTTAAAGTTAAGGAACCCAGGGCCAAAAAGCTTACATCAACAAACCTGTAATCCTTTCAGTAATTTACTTCCCAAGCTCAAACTTTGTTTCAGTTCCTCACTAACAAGCACCCAAACCCAAGTGTTTTTGTCCTGTCGATTTTTCACACATTTATTGCTTCTTTATCTAAAAAGTATAAAAAACTGGCCACCTCATCCTTTCTCAGAGTATTATTTATGATTTGCTGTGAGTATGAATTAATTTTTCCCTGTTTTTGTGGTCTTGTGTCAGTGTTATTAGTAGTTCAGTCATAAGAATTCAAAAAGTATAAACAGGGAAATTTTCTCTTCCCTGACAGTAACCTCAATCACACGTACGATGCTGATGTTTCCAGGTAAGGTGACATGCTCACAGGTGCAAGGCCTAGGGGTGGACATCTTTGCCACAACGTGGGAGTATTATTCTACCTGCTACATATAGGCTGCCAGAAGAGAATACCCTGAGTTAAAAACAAAATAGCTAGCAATGTGAAAAATAAAACCTAAAAAATCTCCCAACAGTCAACAACTCTTGCATTATCCTTATATTCAAGGATGAGCAGTGGGTAGGAGGAGAAGAAAAATAAAAGATGAATAAGGAAAAGATTTCTTTAAAAATTCATGGTCTAATGAAATAAACAGATATGATAAGTCTTATAATAGCAGCAAAGACATTCACTATGTAACTCCACAAGAAACCATGGGAGAATTACTGACATTTCATATGGCCTCTTGATTAGAGTCTATAAGATAGAATTCTAGCCATGAAACAGGACACTGGGCCTCCTGGAATTCTGCGACAGTCCAAGCACCATCCGTGGGGGTGCAGGAAAAGGGGAGCGCATAATGTGAATGGTTCCCCCAAGAAGACAATTAAATAAAATCTTGAATAATGTGTGTGGTTTAAGCAAGAGAAAAAAATGAGATTCTGAACAGCCAGACCAGTGAGCAAGGGAACTGAGGCATGAAAGTTCAATGAAGAGAGAGAAAATGAGGTGGGATTTTTAGACTGCTTTCAGCCTTAGAGTGAGAGTGAAGTTTAATTTCCTTTGCTTACCAGGAGCATGGAGGCCTAAAAATAACCAATTTGGTTGGGTTTCTCTTTGCTTTTCAATTACTTACTATTGAATAGCACAGACAAGGGCAGGCTATAGTTTCCACAACCAAATCTAAAGTTATTTCCGCTGAGGGTTGTTTTTCATGTGTTTAAAACAATTGGTTTACAGACCGATGATAAAATAACAACTTATGTAACACTCGTGGCTTAAAAAATCCACACTACCAAGGCCTCTGTGTCTTTTTAGTTTGTGAGCTGACTAAAAAGGAATTGGCACGGGGATGAGAAAGGGTTACCTTTAAAACAGGCTTAAAACTTTGATTTCATATTTATTTAGGTAATTTGTGGGACATCTTGCACTGAGCAGAGACCCCCTTTAAGTCTAAAAGTGAATTGGAAAGAAGGAACATGTGGGGTTTGGCAAGTATAGAGCCCAAATGCCACTCACCTGCCCTCTCTTCACTTCCCTGGGTGCCGCTGATCTGAATTGAAGCTCTTTCCCTAAATCAGCTTGACCCCAGAGACCTTCCAATACAGCTAGCCTCACTAGGAACCTCTGGAAATTAAGTCTAGAAACATTTACCCAAGGGGTAATTCAGAGTCATTAGTCTTATAGTTCTTCCTGATGGAATAAAATGGATGATCCAAGTGCACTCCAAGTGGGAATCAGAGATGTTTCCTTAAGGCTTAGTTTCCATAAATTCCTTTCAATCTGTGTGCCATTTTCTTTAGGGTTTTTACTAATATTAAAAAATAATTTCAAAGTTTGTTGACCCTGAATGGGTTTTAAGTGTTTCTAATTATTATGTAAATTTGAAGAGAATACAATTAATATAATGAAATAAAATACCCACTGGGCTACAGTTCCGTACCCTTCTGGGAGATATTGTCTGGGACTCCAATTCTGGAACAAGGAAATTATCCCTCTGTCAGTGCAATGCACCTCACCTGCTCCAAGTGGGATGTCAGCCCTGTCCTTGAACTTGTGGCATGATGTGACCAACCCAGGTGGCTTTTCTTTTGATCGCAGAGATCAGCAGCCTTATTTTTTAAAAAAGCAGTCATGTGTATTCATGGCTATAAAGAACTAAAACAATTCAACAGATAGAAATATAAAGGAACATAAAAACAAGACAAACATAAAGTGAACCCCAAAATTATTTTTTTAAAAAAGATGGGCCTGGGTTCTAGGTCAGGTGCTTTTGCCCACTATAAGAATTTGTACTTCCCAAACTATCTACACACGATATGTGCTGTGGTCATGATGTCATTTTCCACACTGGAGATCACCACTGCATTTACAGGGCTTCTTTCTGAAGGAACCTCGGTGTCACATTTGTCACTCTTGGAAGAAAAACCACCTTGGCCAGACCAGTCCTCTGCGGCCTTCAGTGTTGGGTGTGTGGGAGGGGAAAGAGTGGAGGGAGTCTCAGAGAGAGCAACTGTGTGTCCCAGGTGAGTCCCATGTGTGTCACCTACTCAAGGCTGGCAGCACAGGCTCTTCTCTCCCAGCAATGTCCCCGAGACCAGAGGAGGCAGAAGTCTCTTCACTCTGGCATGGTGGCTGAGTCTCTCTCCCATGTCCTAATACTCAGGACATTTAGAGTATTCTCTTTGCCACTGGACTCTATCACCAGGAAACTAACAGGGCCACATTCCTTCACTTGGCACCCCATCCAACCAGCCCATCATTCTCATCTCACGGGGCACTCCTTTCATTGCCGTTCTCACCCAATGCCATGGCTTAGTCCGCTCCTGGTGGGAGAGGGATGAGGCTCTGGCCCCAGCCGAGCCCAGATGCCAGAGGAGGTGCTGCATCTTCAGCTCCCGAGGAAATGCCCCCGATTTCCGGGTTTACTGTGTTTCCAGATCACTGAAAATCTTGGCTGTGAACGCAGCCGAGGCTTCCGTTCTCTGAGCACATCAGAGGTGAGCCCTGGTGACAACACGACCCCGTGCGGTGCTAAGAACAGCTGTGGAAAACAAGGAAGACCTCAGTCAAGGCTGCTTCCGGTGTCATAATGAGGAAAAACAGAGGACACTGGAGCTGGCAGAGCAGCAGGGTATGGAACCTGCCCTCCCCCTGTTGACAGATTAGGAGATGTTTCCCTTCCTGCCGCGCGAGGGCCCAGGACAGATGTCTTCTGGGACCTGTCCTGCCCACACTCCTCCTCAGGCTTGGACCCTGAAGCCAGGCAGCCTCCATGCAGCAAGAAGCACCCAGTGCGGTGAGAAAGGTTGTGCCCGAGGACGGGGGTGGGGGTGCCTACCGATGTAAATGCTAATCACATCTAAAAATACCTTGCTAGAAATAACTAGAGTACTGTTTGACAGACAAGTGGGCACTACAGCCAAGTGGGCACATAAAATTAATCATTATGGTCCGACTGTACCTACATGCTATGCGTCTGTATTTTACACTAACCTACCCGCTGTAGCTGCAGCTGAAATCAGGGTTGGGCTGGAGGAGGAGCCATGTGGGAAGGAGCACAACAAGCAGCAGGCAGGGCCTTCCCTGTCTACCCCAGCCCACACTGCTGTTCTTTTGTAGGTTTCCAAAGCTGGGACTTAGGAAAAGGTTGCAATTAGATGGATACAATGGTTGGGGTATACAAAAGAAATAAAAAGATAAAATGAAAAAACTTCTGCCAACCCGCTTATACCTTGGCTCACTAATTTTCAAGAGTGAGGCTGCAGTATTCGCATGTCCTGTATGCTGAGATACACTTGCAAATTTCAAGTCACTTATTCACATAAATCCTGCTTTCCTGCCTGCAGCATTTGTACACACAGACACACACACAGGGAATTTGGAGCGTTACAGCTGCATGTCAGGAATGCCAAGGACCAGTGCCCATGATCAGAAACCAAGATGAGGTGAGGAAGGGATGAGATGTTCTTGTCACCTCGATTCTATACTTCTGGCCTCCAGCATGGTGAGACAGTAAATTTCTGTTATTTCAAGCTACGCAGACTATGGAACCGTTATGGCAGCTGTGGGACATGAACACACCTGTGGTCTAAATAAGACCCTCCCCCCACCCCCACCCCATGCCCTGTGGGCAATGAGGGAGCGCAGTTTAATTTGACCTGCATTGGGAACAATGATAATTTGTTCTGAAAACTTTAACTCTGACCATGCCTTTTCTCTTGAATTAATTTTAAGTGTTTGACTAGCATTAACCTTAAGTCTGCCCACTTCTAGTTTTAGCGACTTTCTCTGAGGCACTTAGCTGAGCTTCCCATCACCCCCAGATTTGTTTTCCTCTCATTGCTGAATATAAATTGTGTTACCTCTCTTCAACTTGGCCTTAGAAAAACTATTTCCTTACGACTTTTCCTCACTTCAAAACCTACATATTAAACCTAGCACTAATTTGTGTAGACTGTAAAATGTCCCCCAGACATTCGTAAAAGCCTCTGATTCCTCCCAACCAATCCTAAAATAGGCTGAATATTTAGAATAACGATATGAGTGACAATTGGCAGAGGGTTTGCTCTTTTTTAGTCGTCAATAAAATTATCCCAGTCTCAAGTTATTCCCTCAGACATTTTGCCCAGTTTCTGATAAAAAGAAATGAGCCAGATTCCTTCACTGACTATTTCTCCTACAGGAAAAGACACTCTCCTTGATGATCAGCACCCCATCAGGCGATTCAAAGATCGCCTTTTGGTTGCTCATTTGATCCTGGATGAGCAAGAAGTTTTATCAGGATGATGCATGTCTCTCTGGGGATTGCTGGACTTTCTGCCAATCACTTCTTTTTCCTTTGGAAAGCGACAGAAGATCACCTCGCTCAGAAGCCAGGTGCTGAGAAACTTGAGTCCATTCTTAGCTTGCCATGCCTGGAAGGCAAGGCGTAAACCCAGGCCTGGTTTGACTGGGAAGCACACGCCCTATGTCCTGGCATTTTGCCTCCTGGGTTGGCCAAGGACCACTTTGATGAAACAAGGGGTTACCTGTGGAGAAGGCAAAGTTTTCAGATTTCCGTTGTATCTATGTGAGTTTTTGAGGGCTTTGCTCAGCACCAACTATCACTCCTTGTCCTCATTTCCCACCAAATGCCTACAAAGTGGGAAACGGCGGCTCTTGAGCTACACCGCAAAGGGCAGCAATGTGATCTAAACATGTTAGTATCATCTTGATACAAAAAACAGACTTCTGTTACTATAGTTGGTAACATTGTTAAAATTAGATGGTTTTGTCAAAATCACTTCTTAAAAGTTAACTAGCTTATCTAGATTCCTGCATTGCCACTTCTGTTCAGGTAAATATTTCTATAAACATTTAAAAATATATTAAAATGAGACCCAAATCTAGAAACCTTGAACAAGTCATTTAAGTTAACAATTCTATGTTTTTAGCTGTGATAGAAACATAGAAAGAAATGTGATATTAAGGTCCTCATTTTTCCCCCAACCCCAGGCATTGCAATTTTTTACACCATGAATCTTCCCTCTTGAAATATGAAAAATATCAATGCCTGGAAATTGTTGCATTGTGATTGATTTAACTTGTTATTTGGTTTACCAAAACAGCTTTATAGTTATAATTTTAATATGCAGAGACATAACAGTTATTCAATATGTTATTACTTATATTCAAGGACAGAGGACAGCTGGCATATATGCTCCAAAAAGAGGCATATCTCAAAAAGAGACATAAGTTGAATTTGTTTTTAAAGAGAGACATATTCCCAAAATTTAAAGTCAGTAATCATTACTCTCAGAGTTATGATAAAAAAAATTATTATAAAATAATGAGCTTAGCCATCTGAAAAATTAGTGTCCAACATGAAAGATTGATAGATGCCTTTCTGATGAGATCCATGTACTTTTCAACATTTGGTGAGATTTGAGTGTTTTTGTCAAAATGGTAAGTGTCCTCCAGAGACACAGGAAGAAAGTCAATATTTGGAAGGAAGCTGTATTTCTATCTTTAGTGAGTCACTTGTCTCATTTCAAAGTGATTTTATAACAAATAGTCACGATTTGTCTGAAGCTCAGACACAGGACAGCAGCAGTGAATGGGAACAGGACCCTGTGTGCAGCTTTTGCATGAGGACAAAGCCCAGGGTCTTGAGGACCCTGTTGCCAGGAGCCCGGGGAAGGTGAGCTGCCCTGTAGGGCTGAGTTCTGCCTTGCGCTGCCCTTCCCTGTGCCCTTGGCAGTGAAGCTGCCCCTAAGCCCTGACTGCTGTAAGCGTTCCAGAAGCCTATCTACAAGATCAAGGAGAATGGGCAATGTCTGAAACCCACTGCTTGTCTCAGACTGCACAAAGCGCTCCACTTGTATGATCTCATTTCACCCTTGTGCAAAGTCTAGGATGGAACTCCTCTATTAGTCACACAAAGGAGAAAAAGCAGGACACACAGGAGTCATGTGACATGCCTAAGCCCCAAGTCGGTCAGTGGCAAAACCAGGACTGAGGCCCGGATGGGAACCCCAGGAAGCCTGCAGAACCCTCTTGTCAAGAAGCTACTCAAAGCAGGCAACAGTCCCAGCACCCTGCGAAAGTTGCTTGTAAATCCAGACTCCCTGGGTCACCCAGGACCGAGGGCCTGGCTCACTTGCTCATGTGTTAGATGTTGAGAAGGGCTGCCTCAAACTAAACTATAGGAATTAGTATTATAGCAGTAAAATTATACAAACTCTTGTATTTATGCAAACTTTAAACAGGTGGAGTGGCTACATTTTTGTTGTTTTTAATTGCACTGACATGGGCATTCATGTGCTGGAAGGTGGAATGGCTGCACATTTCAGCTTACTCACATTTTTCCTCACCTCACTGGAATTAGACAGATGGACACCAGAACTTTCCACCTGTATCCGCCAAGCTATCATATTTCTTCCCTAATGAGAAGGTGACCAGAATTTCACATCCCCAACTCAGTGTCTCCTGGGAGAACACCGAAGTGCTACAGTGTTTCAGAAATCTAAGGAGACAACAAAACAGGACAAATCCAGGGACCAGAAAAGTAACTCATTTCCTCAGTGTCCCATGGTGAGGCCAGGTTAGCCTCGGAATTTCTCTTCTCCATGCAGTCTCTCTCTCTCTCCCCCCCCTCCTTCCCCTCTCCTTCCTCCCTCGTACCCCCACCTCATTTTTTTCTTTCAGTCTCTCTCCCTCTCTCAATCTGTCCCTACCCCCTTACTTCTCTCTTTTTTATTAAATAATTTTTGTTTTTATTCTATTACAGTTGTCCCAATTTTTCCCCCTTTTCCCACCCCCATCCCATGCCTCCACTCCCACAGTCAGTTCCCACACCATTGTCCATGGCCATGGGTCATTCATACATGTTCTTTGACTGGCCCCTTCCCCTTCTTTCCACCTCTCCCCTCCTCTCTGGTCACTTTCCACGTGTTCCTTGTTTCGTGTCTCTGGTTCTATTTTGCTTGTTTGTTTGTTTTGTTGATTATGTTCCTATTAAAGGTGAGATCATATGGTATTTGTCTTTCACTGTCTGGCTTCTTTCACTTAGCTTATTGCTTTCCAGTTCCATCCATGATGTCACAAAAGGTAGGAGTTCTTTCTCTCTTTCTGCTGTGTAGTATTCCATCGTATAAATGTACCACAGCTTTTTGATCCACTTGTTTACTAATGAGCACTTAAGCTGTTTTGCCTCAGGGACAGTCCAAGAGAAAGGTGGTTCATTCAACTGATAAACAGTGTCAGAGTCTCCTCTGTGTGTGATCTGAGATGGATGTGGAATGTTTAGGGATGAAAGCACATGCCCTGCCCTTGTGCAGCCTGGTGGCAGGTACCCTGAAGAGTCTTTCGTGGGAGCAGGATTGAAAGGGAGAGGAGGATAGCAGGAGGAGCACTCACACAGTGCTAGGGGCTCTGAGTGTAGGCAAAAGTCACAGGGCTGCCACTTCCACATGGTCCCCTTCTCCTTCCAGCTTCAGACAGAGCTCTGGAAAAAGCAGGAACATGCTGCTGTTCCCATGTGCCTTGTTGAGCTGGGGCCATCTTGCTATTGTGGATTTTAACCTCTTTGCAACATTACAGTGACAGCTGTCACAGTGACACGGGCCACAGGTGTTTTCTTGGGAATCACTTGTGTCAATTTCACAAAGTCAGAGTAAGGATTGACACTAACCTAGAGAACTTGAGATTATGAAGAGGAACCTGCATTTAAAGATTTTCCAGTTTAATGTTTTAAATGGAATTTTTAACACCATAAAATTGTGATGGGGGAGTGAATATGATGCCTTGATTTCTAGTCTCTTGACATAAAACTAGGCAGACTTACAGAGTAACCTACACAGACGTCAGTAGCTGTCAACACTCCCATCAGAGAAGATGGAAAACCTCCTTCCTATGTATGTAGACCCACACACACACACTCCCAGACCTGATGGCAAGCTCAGTAGAATGTATTGATGTTAACACAGAGAGCTGCGTGTGTGAACACCAGGTCTCTGTAAACCTCAAACACAGTGAGTATTTAAATGGCCCATTCCTTTAGGCTTCTTTGATATTGAAAGTGACAGGCTTATAAATAAAATATTATTGGGTATCCCAGAGGTCTTAGTGACTC
This sequence comes from Tonatia bakeri, assembly GCA_004024845.1. NCBI lineage: Eukaryota > Metazoa > Chordata > Mammalia > Chiroptera > Phyllostomidae > Tonatia > Tonatia bakeri. Next base: position 337,965 of record PVIA01000733.1, on the reverse strand, counting down.
TTGGAGATAATACTATATTCATACACTCAGCCACTTAATGCAGAGAAACACCTTGTCTGCTCTGGTTTTGCTGCTAAGTCATAATGTCAATATTATTTTGGAATAGGACAGCATCTCCTGGGATCCACCAAAACAGATGCAAATATGGGAGCTAACATTATTTGAGTTAGTGGATTTGCAATATGTTGACCAAAGTTTTTGCTTATAATTAATATCATTCTATGTTAGTCTGCATGAAATAACATGGCAAAGCAGTCTTCAGGTATCCCTGGACACCTCATAGTGTAAACAGCAATTATTTATGTCGTGGAGACTGCCACTTATAATGCATAAGTTCCTTCTCTTTAGAGCCCAGGAGCACCATAAATCAAGAGTTGGAAGTTAGATTTAAACACTGAATACTTTCTTTTCAATGAAGAAAGATATTGATGGAACTAATGGATTTAGTCAATGCTATCATCATTCCTTTTTGCTCTGACTACATGCTGTTTTCCAAATAAATTGTCCTCAGGTTTACTGTGTAGCACAACATGCAAAAGGATTTCAAATTATTTGATTGACTTCAAAAAATCACCTTGACATCTCAAAAGACAAAAATATACTGGGGTCCCAAATAATCTGTTTTATTGCATAGGTTAGAGAATCACTTTTTCTAATCTGCACTTTAAATATGAAGGTGTATAGAATACACAGAAAACTAAATTTGGGGTGAGGGGTTAAGTTAACAGCATGCCTAGTTAGTTTGCAAAAACAGTGGTAAATAGTAAGCTTCTGATTGGTAGCTTAATTGATTTAAATCATTACAGATGTAGTAAGAGGCAGAACTGTCTAGTTTTCTATGTATCTGAAACCAGATTCCTGCCATAGTGAGGTCTGGGTGTCTAGCCTTCACCAGCAAGTCTCCCACAGGACCTTGGAGATCCCTTGGGGATTCTATCTGTTGATGGAAGCTGTTCTTTTTTTCAAAGCCAGATGGGTGTGTGACCGAAGGAAATGGTGGCCTCTATGGTTATTTTTCTGTACTCTCAGCTTGGCTGAACTTAGCTTTGACCTAAGAAGATTATCATTCCTGCCTCAGCTGAAACTTCTGATGGAGTAGCTTGATGGCTGTCTGTCTCAATGGATAAAACTCAGCATTCACACAATGTCAAGTGGTGTCTGACTGTGAACCGAGGAGTCATAGCCCATCATGATCCAGCTGATTGGTCCTATAACAAGAGCAGCTCTCATTCTGCTCCAAAACCTCACTCTTGCATACTTGGTGAAGTCCCAGCTTGCTGGCTTCCTCCACAAACCCCACACTGGTTCCAGTTTCCCATTGTGGAAGCAAAATCGACCATTTTCCTGCAGCCATTGCAAATAAGTAGACACACCTCCTCTCATATTTAGGCAATTAAATTTAAAAATAAACACTCCATTATGTCTAGTTCTTGTTCCCAGAGTAAATGAAAACATGAGCATTTCCTTAAGTAGATCACACTTCAATAATAACCATTCTAGCCCCGGCTGGCATTGCTCAGTGGATTGAGTGCGGGCTGCGAAGCAAAGCATCGCAGGTTCGATTCCCAGTCAGGGCACATGTCTGGGTTGCAGATCATGGCCCTCAGCATCCGCACATTGGTGTTTCCCTCTCTCTCTCTCTCTCTCTTTCTCCCTCCCTTCCCTCTCTAAAAATAAATAAATAAAATATTTTAAAAAATTAAAAAAATAATAACCATTCTAAACCTGACCTTGTCAAAACCATGTCAGAGATGTGTCATGACCTTTATGGATATGATGATCAGATGAAAAAACTGCTGTTTTTCCACCATGAAAAAATTAACTGTAGGCTTGCCAACTTAGGAATTTTGTATGTGTTTCCATCCCATGCCATGTCTGTTAAGTATTTATTATTATTATAATATTATTATCATTATCATTATTATTATTATTTGAGCAAAGCCTTCTACAGATCAGACTTCCTTGCACCTCCTCACAGGTAAATGTTTTTGTTGCACTTTTTCTGAAATGCCTCTTTCCGAGTCCTCCATTCCCACTGAGATTTATGAGGTGACTCACTAAAGAAGCATGCTAAACTAAACTGGTGTTAGGGCAAAAGTGTACTCAGTGGATTTTTGCATGCAGGTATGTGTTTTATTTATTTTCAGTTACCAAGGAAAATCCCACATAGCCATCAGGAGCTTTTATTTCTGTTGGCAATCTCCCTCTTTCTTTCACTGTCTTTTCTTAGCTTTATTTCTTTTCTATTTTTGGATTCTTGGCCAAGCTGGTTGTGATTCTGATTTAAACCCAGCCCGTTACGTTCGCTGTTGGTGACACACCTGAAAACTTTATGGTCTGACCCTCTGACTTTTTCTGCTGAATGGCAAATACTATAAATGGCAGTGTGTGTTTGTATCGGTGTGTACATGCATGTGTGCATTTGACTATTGGCTAATTGGTCTTGCAGACTGTGATAGCTTCTGGCATTTGAGACAGGCATCTACTTGCTACTGGGTCACAAGATATCATTTTTGTAAGGGTGATGGAAGTCCCACCAGGCCATTTATGTCATTCTGCACATCACATATTTATCTGCTCCTCCAACAATTGATGACATTTTCAATGGCGTTTGTCTTTTCAGCATGCCACCAAGATCTCAAGTCGGCCAGAAAGAAAACTGTTTTTCCATCTGGAATGGGGAATAGATCCGTGAGTTCTACAGTTCTAATGAACTAGTGAATTTGTAGTCCTGTCTTTCCTTTAGAGGGATAAAACCAAGGCTTCTGATTCTTTTTGTGTCTCAGTAGAAAAAAAAAGGAATTAAATAAACATTTCTTCCCCTCCTTTATTGAAACCATATATTTATAGCTGTAACCCTCTTTGTTTCTTTGGTTAGCCCCTCTGTATTCCCCTGCCCCTCTGCTACACACACACACACATACACACATGCACATGAAACATGTGAGGCACGCTCTAAGAATACATACTTCAGACAGGCATATTTACCAATAAAAGGGAGAGGGGACAGTAGGAAAAAGTTTTGCATCTGATTTTGTGGTTTAAAGAGAGAAGAGTAGGCAGGGAAGTGAGTTTTCCTGAGGTTGTCAACAACCATGTGGCTGGCTGAGAATGTGGGATGGAATGGGGAGGCAGCAGCTGCTGGTATGTCTGGAACTTCCTGACTCCCCAAGAAACCCAAAGATTTCTGAGGATTGACCGTCTCTCACCTTTCACCTCTCTCTATGGCCGCAGAGAAGTCCATGCCAGTATATAATCACACGGCTAACAACAGCACACAGACAAACTTTACATTTGCACTATTAACTTAAAGCACAGATTAACTAGACAACTGGTGAAAGTATCACGTGATAATACATTTATCCATAAATAGCTCCTGAGTTCCAGAGCTTGCCCAAGATTTGGGTTCTTTGGCTGAATTTGTATGAAATATATTTCTGAGCTAGCACATTGATATCTCCTCCTAGCTTCTGAAATAGAAAATTGGACTGACTATAGGTTTCTTAAATTCAACAGAGCTTCTGTTCTGATTTGTTTTAGATTTTGTGAGCATTTATAAAAATTTAAGTGATATCAAGAATTTCCAGAAATTAAAAAGAAAATAATGTTGAATTTCAAATGTCTCAAACTATGAACTTTTGAAGTTTTAGATATTTGCTCAAATCAGAAGGAAACTGTGTTCAGACATTGGTTCTGAATGGTCTTGCTGAATAAGTTGCAAGATGAGGAGGTAAAAAGAAGGAAAGAAGAAAAAAATGATAAAGTGGAAAAATGGTTGAAACTTCAGCACAATTTAAGCAAATTTTAAACAGTTCTTACATTTAGTGTTAAAAAATACAAAAAAAATTAGGTAATAATTTTAATCAAAATGAATCCATGGGTAAACTAGGCTAGTTTGATAAGTTTTGTCTTAAAATTGTTTTCTATTTTTCTCATCTACTTTATAAGTATATAACATTATATTACTAAAATATTCTAGTTTATGCAAAATTTTGATTATTTTTAATTAAAATCTCAATTAATTTGTCCTTAAAAATCTTAGAGCTTTAAAAAATATTGATCATGTTTTTGTTCTGTCTGTGACATTTTAAATTTTATGTGAAATTTGTTAAAATAACTTGAATCATAATAAATAATATATATTCACAAAAGATTGCTTTATGAACTATATACAATGTTATAGATAATAAGACAGTGACTTAGGACATATTTTTAGAAGACATTGCATATGTTTATATTTGTTTGTGTTTCTCTATTAAGGTGAAATTAGTGTAATTTTGTCTGGTTGTGCCAGAATAGGAAGATCAAAAAAGACATAATTTAAAATATGTTACAGACAGAACAATAACATAATCAACATTTTTAAAAAGTCTAAATAAGTATGAAAAATATAAATGAAAGTGAGGTTTGGTTTATATTACTTGTGACTGATAAATTTGAAAGGAGCAGTGAAATGTGTTAAAATTTGGACAAAGTTTGCTCAATATTAATAATTATAAAATGAGAAAAAGATTTGTAAAAAGTTGTCTGCAAATTATTGCATGAATGGCATTTAAGAAACCTAAAATCTATATTTTCTTTCTGTGAAATTCCAAGTTGACTTTCGAATATGTTAATATACATTCCTCTCTTAATAGGAAATACAAAATGTTCTGTATCTCAGCAACAGAGTTCCTTATCACCAAATATTTGTTAATGTTTATGCTTTTTATATGCTCATGAGCTATATTTGAACAAAAGGTTTTTTCCTTTATTTTCTTTTTCTTTAATAAAAGCTAAAATCCTTAATAGTGATGGATACCTACTTGCTAAAGTGTTTTGTTTTGTTTCATTCTAGACTGAGATTTGACTTATTCCTTGTCTTTAAATATTTATGACTCAGGCTTGTTTATTATCTTCTGTTCTATATTCATGCCCAAACTTCGGAATAGTAAAACTTTTAGGATGTCTTTCTTACTTTAACTATCTCAAGGACTTTCCTGACAGTAACTGAGGCCCAGCAAAGACTGACTCCTCTACTTTCTAATAGGAAGAATGCTAGCAATATTTGGGTTGAGTTTCCACTCTCCAAAGTTTGCATTCTCTCACTTCGTTCTTGCAGCTCTACTGCATATGAATCAACACTGAGGGGAAAGGCACATCTCAAGCAAAACCTGCTCTCTAGGTTAATCAGAAATAAGTACAGTCATCAACATGAAGACATTCGGCCTTGTGATTTTGCAGTTTGGATGTTCATACACACTGTCACATGTTAGCAATCAGACTTTCTTGATGGGATGGGTTAGAATATTCTGGAGGTTTGTCAATGTCCCCACTGACCTCTATAGATTCTTTATCATAGACTTGCCTTTGATTTCATCCTTATCACTTGATCACCCATGTCCTTCAAAAGAGGGCCATGCCCTCCTCCATTTTGATGCAGTTTGTCATAGTCAGTGTACCAGAGACATTTCACCCTGTGGAGGCTTGCCAGCTGGTGTTTCCTCATTTCCCTCACACTTGCCGCAGCCATACATGACAACTCACTGATACTTCTAAAGAAACATCAAAATAATTGCCATAAATAACTGAGGAGATGCCCCTGACCAACTATTCCCACTACCGGGACTCACTCAAGGGCTCAGACTTCGCAGTGAAGCTGACATTGTCCCAAGGAATGTGGTATCAAGGGGCTGAGAACTCCCAGGACTAGTTCGAAAAACAGATGACTTGGTGAAAGATGCTTGTTTAACACCAAATAAAGTTACAGAGGATGAGATGGACCTAAAAGAATACATTTAATTGTGATTAAAGTTCAGTTCTTAATGAGTAGATGAGAAACCCCCTTATTTCTTCTTCATTTGTCTCTAGCACCCAATTTAACAGACAACAGTTATACAAACTGAAATGAAACACTCTTTAAATATCTTGTTCCAACCAATCCCTCAGAATTATCAAAAAATGTTTTGTAAATTCTTATATAGATTATAAATTAATAAATTACTAGCATAATTAATTATAGTGATTCTAATAAAAATAATTATGTATTTATTTATATTTAAATTGTGTCTACAAACCTTTTAAAAAATGATGCCAGTGATTAAATATAATGCAAACAATTTTACTGAATCTTTTTTTTACTTTTTATGATCATGTAGTTATTTACATAAAATCAATAAGAAACTTTTCTCCTTTTTACCAGAATATAATTTTAACCATGAACATGTCAATAGTCTTATTTTATTAGTTATGACAAACCTACAATTATAGAATTAAGGTTCCACTGCAGGTGTGGAAATAAGTGAACACTTCCCAGGAATACAAGATGGTGCCTCCATATGGCCCATGGAATCTTGACCTTATGATAGCAAATATCACTCCCTGGCAGGGTGGGAACATTGACAAATGTTATAATCTCAGGAAAAGAAGGTGCCCTTAAACTTAAAGATATTAAAGAAAAAACATAGTAGTGGTGAATTTGATGCTTTTTTATGTGTGACCTCAGTAGATAGACTGATAGGTATAATAAAAATAATTCTGAGAAATAACTATAATTCCAGGGTTTATAAAACATCATGAGAGGAATTCATAGTCTTGATCTTCTAAAATCATACAATATGGCTGTATTTATATACTAATAAACATCTTTTGTATCAAGTAAATAACAGTGGTAAATAAGTCAAACCATAAAACTAACCACAGACAATTGGAAAATCAAAAAAACGCCATGGTCAAAGCCACACCATAAAGGCTGCAGTAGACTGCATGATGCCTCACATTCATCACTCCCCTGTACATCTGCACCTCCATATCCTCACTGTGGACTGCGTGCATTTCTCTGCCCCTTCACTGTGGATTTGGACACATGTTCTGCTTTGTCTCGTGGCATATTAGCAGCAGTGATAGTGTTCCACTTCTAAGCCGTAGGTGGCCTCACAGGTCTGCACTCACCATCTCAAGCCTTTGTCATCGCCCAAGAAGAGCTTCCCATAGAGAGCTGCGGGCCTTCCACAGGGCTTACCTGTGAAGCAGGGCCTCCTCAGGTAGATCAGCAGAACCCTGGAAGACACACAGATGTGTGCAAAAACATAAACAACTCGAGTTCTAAAGCACTGGTTTGGGGGTGGTTAGTAGCCAGCAATAGCTAATTAATAAGAGATGGATAGTTGACCTTCAGGTGACACTGTGCAGCATGAGTGGCACCATGCCATTGTTGTCCATTAGCATTCACAATACATCCCACATTCAGAGACAATAACATTTTGTACCCTGAGGTAAAATAAATACTAAGGTCACTAGTTATTCTAGCACTAGTCTTCCAAATAACACGTTAAGGCTTTTCTGTAAGTTACTGTCTTCTTAGTGAAAACAATTTTACCATTGGCTATTATAATACCAATGTCTTAAGATATATCACAACCATGAAAATGTTGAAATTGGATGAAAATTGGTATTTATCCACCATAATCAGATTAAGTATGGAATTGATGTATGAAATTGATACCGTATAGCTTATTCCTTCTAGGCAACAAACCTATGCAGCATATTACTGTGCTGAATACTGTAGCCAGCTGTAACACAATGGTAAACATATCTGTATCTAAATATATGTAAACATGAAATGGTACAGTAAAAGTACAGTGTAACAGATAAATAATGGTACCCGTGTATAGGGAGGGCCCTTACCATGAGAGGAGCTTGCAGAACTAGAAGTTGCTCTGTGTGAGCCAGAGAGAAGGTGGTGAGTGAATGTGAAGGACTAGGACATCACTTCACACTACTTCAGATTTTGTAAACACTACATTTAGGCTACACTAAATTTTTAAAACAGCATGAGATAAAATGATGCAATCAAGAGACAAGATAAACATGAGATGTAGGAGGCTGCTACTAACAACACTGCATACTGTTTTACGGCATACTTTTCTTATAAGTAGGAAGAGTACACTCTAAAACAATGATAAAAATGAAGTAGAGTGAACACATAAACCAGAAACATAGTTAATATCATCATCAAGTGCTATGTATTATGCATAATTGAGTGTGCTTTACAGTAACAAGACTGGCAGCACAATAGGTTTGTTTACACCGGCACACCAAAAACACCTGAGCAATGCATTGTACTATGACATAATGATGGCTGAAACATCACTAGGAATTTTTCAGCTCCATTATAGTCTAATGTACAGGCATCAAACACAAGACCCATGGGCTGAATCCAGCCCTCTACCTTGTTTTATCAGGCCTGGCACCTTGTTTCTACCAGGCAGAAGTGTCGAGCTCCTTGCCCCTAGTTAAGGAGTAGTTTTATTTATACAGTCCTAAAATTACATTCAGCCCTTTGAAGGCAACCACGAGGCTGATGTGGCCCCCAGTGAAAATGAGTTTGACATCCTGGTAATGGGATCACCTTCATATATGTGATCTGTAGTTGACCAAACTGCTGTTATTTGGCACTTGACTTTATGGAAGTAATTTCACATGTGTACTCGTATGTAAACCTTTCTGGATAATTATTTCTCAGATTCATGAACCTGATTCTATTTTCACAGTGTCTCCTGTGGATTCTGGTGGGAAGCAGCAAGAGAAAAAGTTAGACACTGTTCAATGTAACATTTCAGTGTCATTGGGTGCCACACTGTTTTGGACGTCAGGCGGACCTCCTCGGCTATGAAATGGGTGCAGGTGAAAATCAATGTATTTCTGTCTTTACTGTGTGGGCTTTAAGAATATTCCCAGTGGATGTCGAGATAAGCATTTACGTAGCATCTTCTTAAAGTAGTAAAGCAGCAACACTCCAGCTTAAGTATTTGATCAAAGATGATTACAAATTACATATTTAAAATAATTTTATGTGAACTATAGGATATTTTGTAACAAATTAAATATACTAATAGTTTAATCAACATCTTTCTAAATCTCTTTATTAGCAATACAAGATTCATAACCAAAATGAACAAAAATCTGAGTGTTGTAATGAAATTGTTGTGAGCAGCAAAAACCAAGATGTTCTCTTAATGGCTCTAACACATCCCAGCACAGTTACAAACTAAAATTAGCCAGAACAATGGGCAATAGCAAAAAGATGACTGGGTTCATGCCTGACTGTAATTTAAAGAGCTCTGAGCAGGCAGCAAACAAGAGGATGGAAGGAGGGTGCACTCAGTAATTCCTGCTCTGACAATCTGTGTAGTTCCAGGCAGACATACTGAATTATAGTGAAGCATAAGGTAATATGTAAAATACTGCAATACACTAAAAACCAATAGCCTCAAAATATTCAGTACTAGACTTCGCATAACCACTCTAATAAACCACAATCAGAACTTTTCAACAATAAGATGTTTGGGATCAATTTCATTGTGAACATTTAAGTTTTAATATCATCCTCCAAGGATTCTTTTTCATGTAGAGAGAAGTTATTTGGAGTTGGGGGGTAGTGGGAAAAATATAAGCAGAAAATTGTAATAAAAAATTCACAGGGTAATCAACCCATCATCCATAGAACCAGTTGTTAGTTGAGAATTCTCTTTGATTCTAGAGATTCCATCTTTTTGAGTGAATTTTTATAGCTCATCCTTCATGCAATGGGATCATAATGTAACTCTTCATGGTAATTTTATGTTGCTATGGTCTTTGTGATTTTGCAAATACTAGTGTATACAGGGTCATGGTCATATATTTGAGGTTCCCCAAATCCTAATAGTGAAGGCTAAGAACTGGTGTTAACATACAGACTCTTGTAATATTCTCCAGGTCCTCCAAACCCACTGTGCTCTCCTGTTACACTTGCTCCTTCATTTGTTCATCCAGTCAACAGAAATATATGAGCTCCAGCTATGCCTCCATGCTGGCTTGCGGTGATGTGATGTGACACAGCCCTCAGCACACTGAAATGAGAAATGACAATACAGTTACAGTGACCTGACCTTGCAGTGTGCTGATGGGATTGGAAATTGTGATGTAGAGTGAGAGAGAGGGAGAAACAAGAGGGGTCAGAAACAGAGCCAGACCCCACTCATGATGACCTTGAATTTTTTGCTGCATTTCTAACTTGTGACAAAGATTCTTTTCTTGACCAAATTTACTCAGATTCCTTTGAGCCCTCTGGTCATCCAGGCTTTCACATTGTCCCCATTCTTGATGGGCCTGCATAGCCCAATTTTAGCAAAAATTCTGCTAAGTCAGTATAGAGAGAATCCTCACCCTGATACCTGCTCACCCTTTAGCAAGATTCCTGTTAAGTTGATTTAGCAATAATACCCCTAGTCTTGATGCCTGCTTCTAGTAATTGTCTAGACTGACCCCTCAGTCTGGTCACTGACTATAAAGGCTATAAATCTGCAGCTGTCTTTGTTTTATCCATACTTGAACCCCCAATCTCTCTTTCTTATTGCCATAGTCTTGGGTAATGTCTTCCTTCCCATTTTTAACACTTGTCAACAAACTCAGGTCGTTTTTCATTTCCCCAAAATCTTAAATTAGTACAACACTTATGGTAAAGCTTGTTAATTCAAACTGACGTCTTGAGTACCCATCAAAAATTAACAAGTCGTGAGATTTGGACTGTCAGTTAACACTGGAGTGGGATTTGCTTGAATCTACTTTTGTCGGTGATGGAAATCAGCTGAGCAGTGACTGATGCCCAGCCTACAGCAAGCCCTTCATGTCTTGTGCTTTGTTTGTTATAAGGATTTTTAGGTTGTTATAAATATACCATCTCGTGTTTCTCTCCTAAAGTTTTAAAATCTGAGCTTTGTATAGAAGCAAGAGCATAACGGCATCTCAGCAATACCTTGTTCTAATTATCCTAGGTCACTTTCAGATGACTTGGCTTCATCACGTGCTGGTGAGGTACAGTCCACCCTACATAAGCAACTCTGTCATAAGCAACAGGGACCCCGAGATGTGTGGCAGCGTATGGACAGAGCAAGGACCTATCCCATAGGAGGACTTGAGAAAAACTCTGCTGAGCCAGTAGTACTCACATCGATTGAAAACTGGAGGCCACCTTCTTAGGGTTCAAAACGTCCATAGATGACAGGCAGATCTGTTGCAGGTCACCCTGAGTGCCTGGCTGTGAGGAATGTAGAACGTGTGGTTGAAGGGCTGGCTTTTCTCAGTTCATCACAACTTCTTTTGACCAGCGCGGGCACTGGAAGCCACGCACAACCACAGACCCACAGGTAGAGACAGGCCCGCCCACAGCCTTCAGAGTGACTATTTCCGTCCAGGACTGACTTTGATGCACTCCTCTGGAATAAGGCCTTCATGCCCCCTTCCTGGAACTCCCTCTTCTCCCAGCTGCACTCCACCTCCTGTGTGCCTCTTGTTTGGGTGAACATCTGGTACGTCATCTCCAGAGTAACAACTCTGCCCAGGCTCTGGGGAGATGAGGCCAGAGAAGGAGCAGAGAGTGGCATTTTCTGCCTCTTCCTTGTTTCTACCTCCTACACACAGGAGACACCAGCTAATTGTGTCTTTATTACCATCTTGTTTACATCAGGATCCCACAGTATCACTTTTATTAGCTTAATTTAAGTGTTAATCATTCTGAATTAGAAAAAACTTTCTTTTATTAAGAAGATAATATTTCAATTAAAACTTCAAGTAGCATTATAACAATCAGTCAGATGTGATTAAATGTATCTCAATGTGTTGCATAAAGAAATCAACATTTTCTCAGTCTTTCAGATGCCACTATAAATAGAACTGGTAAAATGTACATTTTACAGAGAAAATAGCATGAGATACTCAATGGAAACATTTACCTTTACCACATCTGTTATTAGAAAATGTTCAGACCATAATATTTGAAATGGCTTTTTATATGAAATGATAGTGGGCCATGTTTTCATTTGGGGGCTTAACCTATTTTATAAAATTTATTTATGAGAATTTAATGTAAGTTAAGTACTTATAAGATAATGCAAAGTATTGTTTTTTGAAATTAAACTCCCATGAGTTTCCAGTGCTACCTTATTACTATCAAAGGCCTCAGGCATCACGAGACATAGGCAGAGCAGGCCGAGATTTGGGTCCCCAGGTTTCACTGTTATGCAGGAAGCCCCTAATAATATACAGAACTCTATGTCCTGACTAGAAGGGGTGCATGCATTCATGGAACATCTCTATTTTATACTCAGATAGTAACAGAATGTCCATGACATTTCCCAGGGAGCAGGCCCCACAAATCCCCAGGTTTTAGATCTGTTTCCTACCAGCAATCCTAGTCAAGTGCTAAAAGCGACCCATAGACACAGACTCGAAAATCATTGGCTTGTTTGCCAGAGTTCTGTTAATGACTTATTTACAGTAGGATTTGACCTGTGCACCATCCATCCTCCCTCTTTCCTGTCATCTATTTATCCACTCATCCACCTATGTATTTATATCTTTATCTGTTTTTTAATCAATACAATTAGAGAGATCAGTGGATAGAGGAGAATCCTTTAAAAGTCCACCTACCTTGCCAGGACTAATTAAATGATCTTTCTGTTGATATGAATGCAAATTTTTTTCTTGTAAATATAGCTTGTTGAGAGTAGTTATGCAAGCAAAAAGCCAGTGTTTAACTGGTGACATGTCACACACTAAAATCTCTGGGGAGATTCATTTGTTCTCAAACAACATTTTCCTTATGTTTTAAAGTCCTGAGTAAAAGCGTCTTCTCAGAAACACACATTGGCCAGGTTCTAACCCACATTAATAGTGATGGTTCATCATGTCTGTGGCACCTGTTCAGAGCAGTATATAGATGAGGCCCATTCTTACCTGAGTCTGTGGATGCCCCACTAATCCATGTACCTGGGCTATAGGCAATGTACATTTCCTCTGTTCTGAAGCCCAGAGTATCATGAGCTTTGGAAAGAATGTACACAGGGAGTGATGCCACCTCCTGTACAGGATCTGAAGTCCCAGTTATGCTCTCGGCAGTTCCTGACCTCTTTTTATTCAGCCCTGGTCAACTCCTCTGTTATTTCTCATAGAAGTTAGGCCAACCTTTTATGGTGCCCCTATCCCCTTCCTGGATATTCTTTAGTTTATGACCCCCTGCCTTCCAGAACTCTGCATCTAGACTCAAGAGATGGCTCCAATATTTCCAGACTCACAGGATTCAGCATCATCACATCACAACTTCTCTGGACCATGTTCCAAATTCACATCCTCAACCTCCACATCTCTCCTTCTCAGCTTCAAAAATGTGTTTGTCTTTCCATTTAAAAAGTTTCCTGTGTATCCTGCCTTTTTCTCTGCCTTCTGGGCTTTTTCTCATCTTCCAGCCAAGACCAACCTTTCTGGAGGATTAATTAAGTATCTACTCTCTGCATTCCTTTTTACTTTATCCAGGTTTACTTTAACCTGGCCTCTGATGCCAGGCCCTAGCACACCCACTGTAACTGCTGTTGGGAGGACTCTCCATGATCAGGCAAGCATCCAATGAAACCCAAAGGGATCTTGCATCTTATTTTTTGTCAGTGAGATTAACCTTGATGGCTACTTTGTCCACCCTAAGCATCTTCTTGTGTTCTGGAACATTCCTGCTGTGTCTGTCTAGAATTCTATAGGTTGGGGTTTCCCAGGCCCTGCAGACTCTGCCTTGGTGATAACCTCACCCATTGCTGAGGATTGCATGCCCCTGGATCCCAAATCTGTGTGTTTGTGGCCCAAGATCTCTAATGAACTCTAACCTTGCATTTCCAACTAGCTCTGGGAAAGTCATCTGGTGTCCCATCTGAACCTGACAGCTGTACAATGACACTCTCATACCTCCTACCTTTCATCAATACACTCTTCTCAGGCCAGTTTCATAACACATAATACCAATATTTTACATCCATGTCTCCTTTAAATCCTCCATCATAGCCAGAATTTTGAGTGATCATTTATCTTTTCTGTGCCTCATGCTTTCCCATGTACAAATGCTCAATGATTATATTTTGTGAATAAGGATCACATCTATGCTTTACTTTTGATGCATTATTTCAAGCCTTCAAATTCTGGGGGGACTGGTGAAGTATTTTCTCTACTGACCTCTTTCCTTCAGGTCTGATTCCCCTCCAATTCCTCTTTCATATTCTTGCCAAAGTGGAATTTTTCAAAATGCAGATTTCATAAAGTCACTTATACATATATAAAGTCATTTCTTAAAGTATATAAATGGCACTCATTTTTAGTGACTAAGTAATTTACCTTCCAAACTGGGACCCTTTAGAAAGTGAAAGGTGATGCTATTAGTAATGACAAAAGTGTCAGTCAGAACCATCCTGGGGGACCAGGTGGAGGGCCACTGTAGCCTTTGTTTACATAACACAGTTTATGTATAAAGTTGAATGAGCAAATATTTGAATTAATGAGAAAATAAATGAAATAGCCAAAAAACAAATGGAGTAAACAGGTATGACCAAGTAGGTGTCAATAAACCATGGAAGAAGCAGTAGTGATGGGGCAGACTTTGAACCTGAAGTTACCAGACTTATTGGCAAGTATGCAAATGTTCGCTGATGACTAAGATGACTACACAGGCCCATGTGGTGTTCGTGAGTAAATATCCTCTCAAAAAGCACTAAAGACACAACAGTGAGACTGTTTCAGTATAGAAGATCTCTCTGTGTTCAGGAACAGAATGTAGTGTGGACAAGAGCTACATTCTGACTCCTTGAGGTTAAGAATTTTGATATGGCTTTTTCTAAACATCAGAATGGGTATTCCTGCGAGCTTAATTTGAGGGAAGCCATCTACTTTTTAAAATGAATTTGACATAGGAGAGTAAGGTGATTTCTGCTTTCCTTATACTTTCTCTGAGTTTTTCAATCTTTTACAATTATCATATTTACTTTTATAATTAGAAAAATACAATGGCAAGTCAAATCAATGTTAAGTTTTAATGATGAACTATATCCACACGTGTCTTAGTTTTCATGAGTATCTTGCATCTTGGAGAGGCTGCTTGGCTTGCTTTCTTTTTTAAAAAATTGAATTTATTGTGATTACATTGGTCAGTAAAATTATATAGATTTCAAGTGTACCATTTTGCAATATTCATCTGCTCATTGCCTTGTGTGTTCACCATCCAAAATCTAGTCTCCTTCCTTCACTATCCCCTGTTTACCCTCTTCCATTTGCCTCCACTCCCCCTTCCCTCTGGTAATAACCACACTATTGTCTGTGTCTCTGGGTTATTTTATTGCTGCTGTTTGTTTCACAGAAGAGGTTTGCTCTTAAGCAAGACTGAAGTCAAGGAAGTAGTAACCCTGATGGCATCAAAGCCCTTGCTTCTGAGTCTCTTTTCTTTCTCAGCCTCATGGGCAGCAACCCACCCTCCTCTTATAGCAAAACTGGAGAAAACACCTTCCAATGAAGAAGGTTTCTCTCCTGACGAATTCTGGCATTTCAGTGAGACCACAGAATAGTTCTTCCTTAGGGTCCGGTAAATCTACAGAGTCTTCCAGATGATGTGCACACCATATCAATGATGCCTGTTTACACAGCATTTGTCATGCCTTTGAGAAGACAGAATAGCATTTAAGAGGAGGAATATGCCTTGTTTTGTTCTCAGTTATGATGCACCTGACCTTTATCTGGAGCTCAGCATTACTGATGAATGCTGGTAGACATGTGTGAAGGGTTGTTCCAAGCTCTGTGCAGTACAAAGAGGAACAGAGATAGGCCAATGTAATTGGCTGCGGGTGCCCTTAAAGGGGATTCTTTGTCAATATGGCATGCGATTTTTGTTTTGTGAAAAGCTCAGGCTGCATCCATGGAATTTATTTTCTCCATTTTACAAGTTGCCAAGGTGAACTCTCTCAACTTACTGAGCTCTGAGCTATGCCTTGCAGACAGAATAGAAATGAGAGAAACCAAACATTAGAAGAACAGGGTGGAGGTATCATGACAGCCTGTTTACTTAATTGCAAAACATTAGGAGTTCCTCAGATGAGCTGGAAGCAACATCTAAGATTTGAGAAGGGATCCCTGGGAAGGAATTAGCCACTTTTAGACTGGTAATCTGAATCACACATTTGCATTCATTGGCAAAGCCAGCCCAGAAGGACTGCACTGCTCTTCTAAGGGAAGCTGCTGGAAAGGTGAGATCTAGAGCTATGTGGTTATTCCAATAGAGAAGTGGGCCTTTTTGTGCTTCAGTGTGTGCACGTCTCTAACAATACTACCCAGCTGTCACTTGTTACGGACCTTACTATTGCAGATGGGGAATTCTGCAACAGATTTTGATGGGGATGTGCAGATCTACCCACAGCACCATTTGGCCTGCACAGGTATGTGCACGTAGTGGGTATGCCCCAGGAAGAACTTTTCATAGAGTAGGCCTGGAGATGGCAGCTCCTTTGCACAGTTCCCCTTAGTTTTAGAAATGCCTCTTTGCCCATCAAACCAGGTTCATATAGCCCAGGCATCATAGGCTCAGCTGACCAACTCAAATGTTCTGTCTTTCGTGGCCCAAAATTATCATAGGAAGATCTCCTGAGACTTCCCTGCGACTTGTCTTCATGAACCATCTAAGCAGCAGATCTGGGTAGAACCTGGTCCTTCCCATTCATAGCTGACATAAGCAACCACACTGGCATCACCCTCTCCAGCCTGGCTCAGGGGATCGTGTTGGCAAGCACTTCTTCTCTGGATGGCTTAAGGAACATAACATAATGGAAAATAAGTGTATTTTTTTCTTACTTTCCCCAAATCGTGGTAGTATCTGTATTTCCTTGGCTCACTTTAGAATGTAAGTTACTTGAGGTTTTCCTCCTTTTTTCATTTCTTTTTAAGATTTTATTATTTATTTTTAGACAGAAGGGAAGGGACGGAGAACAAGAGGAAGAGAAACATCAATGTGTGCTTGCCTGCTGTGTGCCTCTTACTGGGGACCTGGCCTGCAACCCAGGAATGTGCCTTGACTGGGAATAGAACCAGCATCCCTTTGTTTTGCAGGCTGGTTCTCAATCCACTGAGCCACATCAGCCAGGGCCTTTTTCCGCTTCTTAGATAGTATTAAGTTTATACTTAACGATAGAGATTTTTGTTGGATTCTGATATTCAAATCAATGTTATTATCTATGGTTACAAGTGGTTATCAGGAAGCCATAGTTTCAGGTTTGCGATGAGTGTAGATTGGGAGTGCTAATGTTGGCTGAGAGTGTGTCTGTGTTTTGTGTGCATCATTGTGTGTGAGTGCATCTCTGTGTGTATATATCTGTGCTGTGCTCTGGGATACAACACATGTGACCATTGGCTACAGCCTCACTGAGACCGGGAGCTCCATTAGGAGAGACCTATCATCTTCATCTTTGCCTTGCTCCCATTCTCAGTGGCTCCCAACACATCCATTGGCAAATTAAATTATGCCTGAGGTCCAAGAAGTGTCCCTTTTCCCACCCATGTTCTTCTCCCTCAATCAGCACCTTTGCTTTCTGAAGGTCAGGATATGCCTTGTTGTGTATACCTGCTAAAATCTTCTCTGTCTTCCCCATGCCCATTCCATGTGCTTCCCAGCTGACTCTTCTCGTGCATGCTGTGTTCATGCATGCTGCCTGAAGGGCTATGCCTGGTACCTTCCTACCCTGCTCTCTTACAAGATGCCAACATGGTCCTAAGACATATTTGATTTCAACCCAACAAGACCAGTCTCTGCAGGAACCTGTTTACTCACTTTCTCACCTCCACTTACTTAACATACCTTTATAGAGATCTGAGCTAGTTAATTTTTTTTTTGTCTCAGAATTTCAAAGCTGTAAAGAAGTCCCAGTCACCTGGTCTAATTCTTCATTCATCAGATGAAGTTGATCTTTTTAACTGTCTGTCCTAAGGTTTATAGGCAGGTAGAGAACAGTGTCTTAATTTTATTTCTACTAATCCTTCACCACCAGCTAGTTTGTTGTTTCAGAGTGATTAGGTGGCTTCAAAAATGTACCTGGGGAGGCTCTGGATGACCTGGTGGTAGAAAATGGCAATGTAACATGCTCAGCCACAGATTTCAAACCCAATCAGCACTTTTTCAGTAACAGCCACAATTAGTGACCTTGAGCCAACAAAGAGAGAAGCCTAACTTTGTGAAAAGTTTGACCTATAAAAATCTATTTAAGATAATGATTTATGGTTCAACATGCTGTCACATTTACCAGAACTTCATTCCTATGGCTGGACAATATTCCATGGTGTTTTTTTTTTTTAAATGTACCACATCTTGTTTATCTATTTATCCATTGGCACCAGCATCACTTTCACCTTTCTTCTGCTATGAACACTGGTGCACAAAATTTTGTTTAACACTTGTTTTTAATTTCTTTGAATGTACACCTAGAAGTGGAATTGTTGTTCTAAGTGAAAGAAGCCAGACACAAAAAGCTACATATTGTATAATTCCATTTCTATGAGATATCTAGATTAGACCAATGTATAAATACAGAATGCAAATATATATTTTCCAGGGACTAGGGAGAGTAATATGGGAGTGACTGGTTAGTGGGTATAGCATTTCTGTTTGGGGTGAACAGTTCTGGAACTAGATAGTGGTGATGATAGCACAACATTGTGAAAGTATTCAAGACCTCTAAATTGTATACTTCAAAATAATAAATTTTATGTTATGTGTATTTTGCCACAAAAAAGTCTACTTAATAAAATACAGTTTTAGAGCAATAATGGGTTTATTTTAAATGAATAGAATAAGTTAATTGACAATTGACAAAAAAATTGCCAAGTCCTGATTTTGCTGACTATACATAAATAAATAGATGAAAAAGTTGTAAATTGAAAACAATTGCTTTTTCTCAATATGGGACATGGTTAACCACAGAAAACTTATCCTTGTCATTCAGTTTAGACCTGCTTTTATTTTTGGAAACATTCATAACAAAAAGTAGGTTATAACTCAGTTCTGGTCAAATTGCTCTGGGTACTTAATTAGTGTGATAAATAAGCAAAGGTCTGCTGCAGTTTATACTCGACATTACATCACATTTTTCACCTTTGATGTTGGGAAGATCATGCAAGGACAGAAATGACCCTGGTTGAATGATCAAGAAATAGATCAACTTCAAAAGCACTGCAGTACTTTTATCATTTGTTTTGTAGAGAAAACAAAAAAAAAAATTTTTGTTTCTCTCTTTACTAAATACATATAACCCTGAAAACAGATGTCATTCCATTGGTATCTTCAAGCCATTAGTGGTGATATAAAAACTGGTGCTACCCATAGGGGAGAAGAATTTGGGCCACTTCACAGCTGTGCATGCAGCAGTTAAACATTTCAGTAATGAAAATGGAATTCGGAACAAACAGTCAACATTCAAGGCAAAAATAACAGCTATATATTTTGGTAAAACTCACTTGCAAAATGTGTTTCTCATCTATGAGCCATATATATGCAAACACACGGTTACAGAACACGTTTCTGGCAACATCAAACACAGCTTGACCTGTTAACCTCTTCTTGGTCAATAAATATGTCAAAGAACTAAAATTATTTCTGTAACATTTGATTTTATGGTGGGTAGAACCCAAAGTGATTATTTTAAAAAATACAATTAAATTTATTTTAAAGTGAATATAAAACTTGCTGAAAGGTCTTTTTTTATAGCACTTATCCAAACTCTAAAAGATCCATTACTCACAAGAGCTTTTTATGTGGTGTAATTTCCAGTCTTTATACCAGAGTCTGGGAAATTATAGCATAAACAGCAGTTTTCAAGGCCCACAGCCCACCCTCTAACTCTGCCATTTTCTAAGGGTCATTACAATTCCTTCTCAGAACATCCTCCTTGGAGGAAAATGCAGTATGAAAGTTGAAAGGGACTTGGTACGAGAGCTTAGATTTCAAATACAGCTTCCTGATGTGTGGCTCCGGTGGCTCTTTCCTCCTGGAGTGGCGTCTCCCTGCTGGTTTGCCCTGTGAATTTCTCTTCATTCTGCAAGACTCCACCCAGAAGTCCTTTCCTTTGGAAACCCTTCTCTTCTCCAAGTCAGATTCCCTCTCTTCCTTTCCACCTCTGCACAGCTCATGTTTCATCACAACTACTGTGTAAGGCTCCATCCCCACAAAACCTGTGGGTCTGGCACATTCATCTTTGCCTTCCCAGGTCAAAGGGCTTGGCAGACAACTTGCCAATCAAATTTGTGAATAAGTAAACAAATAGATGTGCAAATATTCTTTAATTGTGGAACACAATAAGATTTGATATGGTCATGGAGATATCTTTTTATGTTTTTAGATTGCCTTATGCTGTTATAGTTTTGATCAGTTTTGGGGATACAGATCTTTCTTCCTCCAGGATAAGTAGTGTGTCCTGGCACAGGCCCTAGAATGTTCACAGGCTCCCTACCAAGAACTCTGTTCATAGTCTTTTTATAAACACACTCACACACAGACTTAAATATGCATATATGTGAACAATGATAGCTTCACTGTACTAGGCAGTAGAGAGTGGTAGACATCATTGAGTGAGCATGTGTACTGTGTGGTCATTGCATTCAAAATGATTTAGCGAGTAGAGCAATGAATCTGCATCAGATTTTGCATCAACTTGAACATTCTTCTGTAGAAACTATTCATATGATTCAGAAGGCTTTCTGGGATGATGCAATGAGTGCAGCACAAATAAAAGTGTGGCACGAATTCTTCAAAGATGCCAAACGACCTGTTGAAGGCGATTCACATTCTGGAAGGTCTGCAACAAACAGAACACCTGAGAATGTTGAACATGTATGGGCCTCAATCAACAAAGATCAGAGGACTTTGTGGAGTCCCAAGGTACCTACTTTGAAGGAGACTAAGACATCATTGTCTTATGTACAATGTTTCTTGTACCTTCTTCAATAAATGTCTCTAGTTTGCATATTGCTTGGCTGGATACTTTCTGAACAGACCTCTTGTATGTTAGAATCCTTACCAATGGTGCTAGGGTTAAGTAATGTATGTATGTATGTGTACTGAGTGACACCACAAAATTCATTTTCATGAATGAGTGTTTCTCACTTGAACTGGTTGTGCATCAGAGAAATATATGATGGAGCTTAAGAATAATATTTCATGTAAAAACTATATGGATCTAGTCATTAATGATGAGCATTAGTGATTAAAAGTTAATAACAAACAATGGTGCATATTTTTCACCGCCTAAGTTACCAAGAATAAGCCACTTTCATTGGTTCAAATGAAAAACAGAGATGATAAAATTACTTTCCCCATGATAGTATGTAAGGATTAAATAGGTAACACAGGTAACCCCTTAGAACAGTGTTTGCACAGAGTAAGGGTCTGATCATTGTCTGCGTTTAGATTGACATCCTTGCCAATCATTCCTAGCCAATAATGAAAGTCAGAATTGTATGCAGCTAGTCAATTCACTATATGATATACATGATATATCAATGTATAGTGCCATTCAATACGTGGCACAATATATTGGGAGAAAATGAAGAGAAATGAACAAATTCATAGTCACCACAGGAGTTTTTATTATACGTCCAAAAAACCATCAATATAGTACTATACAAATATAAACCCATTTTTCTTCAAATATGCAAAACTAATCAACATTAAAATATAGTGAAAGTCATACCTGTTGGGTCTTATAACAATGCATGAATTATAAAATAAAAGTAAATGGTAGACCAAAATAAAATTGTTAGAAACTTATTAACACTCCTTGAGTAACCCTGTGTAAAAACTAGAATCAAATTGTAAATATTAAAATAGTAATGAGTGTTAAGGCCACTTTACCTGTCTGCTGTAAATTTCCAAATAAAGTGAAAAGGCACTTTTTAAGAGAAGTTACTTAATGTATACATACAGAAATTTTATATACAAGAGAAAGATTAGCTAGCATTTAGAACTTTGTCTAAAATATTAGATATTTCAAAAAACTCATAACTTCTAAAAATCTGGAGTTTAAGTACATTTTTTTAGAACTTTGGCTTTGGCAAGACTTCATGTTCAGAAGTAAACATGTAAACTATTAAACTTTGGGTTTTTGTTTTAATTTACTAGAGGCCATATGTCAGTTTCCAAGCATTTAACAGCCCTTTGCATGCAAACCTCTTGAGGACCCTGCTGCAGAGGTGACACCTCCCAGCAGAAATGTGGTACCCGATGATACAGAAGAAAGTCAAAGCCAAGAATTCAGGAGAAAGGAATTAGCTCTAGATTTGAGCCAATTTATTTCTTCTACTTAGGTAAAACAAACACAGTTAATGGAGGTCTCAGAAAAAAAGCAAGCTGTCAAAATGTATAATTATGTATAATTCTCAATGTTAAAATAGTATAAAGTATTCATATTATTACTTAGTATTTAACATCCTTTAAAACTATTTAAAAGCATTTAACTATTTTACTCTTTAACCATGTCAAAGTAATAATCTTATTTCTGTAGGAAACGCATTCTCATCTTGCTGAAAAATGTATTAAAATTGGATTATGCATGTCACTTTTCCAGGTGTCTATAAATGAGAATGTGGATTAACAATCTGTGGAAATAAGTTTTATCAATGGCCAATTGAATCAAAGCAGAAATGAACCTGAGCAGGTTCACACAAACCCGGGAACCGTGCACGTAGGAATTAAAGCACGAATCCAAGGCTGTGAGAGAGGAGCATCAAGTCCAAGACAGTGGGGATGACATTGTGGGGATGGGGAATGTATACACAGTACTGTGGCAACACCAGCTTGATATGCATTTTTAAGGAGAGATGCAGGATGAAGGGTCCTTAACAATGAGGTCATCACTTCCATGACCCAACAAGAATGAAAGGCTCTGGTGAGTTCCTTAGAATAACAGGAGCATTTGGAGGAAACGGGGATGGATGTTTCCTTCCAGGGGGGTTTGCATGTTGTCATGGTCAGTCCAGAGAGAAAGAAAAGACACAGGGTCTTCTCCAGCCATATTTTCTCCTGGGAGAAACTCTTCTCTTTATGTATCCTCACCAGCTCCCCCTCTGTAGCCCCTCAACCACCTCTGTTTTTTGAGAGACTAGAAGCATTAAATAAACCCCCCTCTTTGTTGCTGTTGGGAAACAATATTTACAACAAAATCACATCACCTGTGGAATGGATGAGGGAGAGAAGGAAAAAGCAGTAATAAGTAAGTGGTGTCATCCCAGGAGCTCTGCAGCCCTAATGGATGCAAGGCAATGATTTAGCAAATTTGTGTCTGCATTAATATAGACCCTGTTCTAATTCCAAAAGAGACACCAAGACAGATGACACTGGAAGTGAAAGTACGGTAAAATCTACACTATAACACACACATACACACACACTATAGTATATAAGAGGAAAAGAGAGAAGTTACATTTTAATATTTAGTCTAAGAAAAAGTCACTTCTTAACTTCCTAATAGTCAAGGCATAAAAGGAATTACACCTAACTGCATAGATTTTTGTCCTCTATTTATAGCTAACTATTCAATAATTGCTTGTTCAAAACAAACATAAGATAGTTCCTCACCTATTACCTATGTCTTGCTGTCTTTCCCTTCTCTTGTATCCGCCTTTACCACATACACAAACATACTACAAGGTAAGGGCTAGGAGAGAGGAGAAAGGAAGTAAATATTCAAAAAATAGGAATGGTGTCTTTCCATTTCATTATGAGGAAGAAACATTTTCTGAGAGGAACATAAGAGAATGTAATAAATGATGCCCTCAGTGTCAGTTACCTGGTAAAATAAAAAAGATATCCCCCACTTGCCTGGTACATGGGGAGTGTATTAGTAGTGAGAGACCTAGCAGGAAGCAGATGGCTCATCCCAGCCCCTAGATGTATTGAGCCCATCTCCCTTGAATTATACTATTTACAAAGGAGGTAAGTGGAAGCCACAAGATGGTGCAGTCTCCCAGGTTTAACAGGGTGGTTGGGACTGTCTGTTACCACCTGTAAGAAGGAAGGGGTAGGGGAGGCCATGGTTACTAGAAGCCAGAGTAGAGTCATATAGAATGGCCATCTTGAGAGGTGCGGTGCCCTCCCATTGAAGGATGAATTGGGCACAAGCCAGCCCCTTAGGAGGAATTCTGGGGGAAAGAAAACCCTGATTCCACCGCCTCTCACCCTCATATCTGCTGCTGGGCTCCTCCTAGGCTGTGTACAACAGGAAGTCTGGGGACAAGGGGATTCGTGGTGTAACCCTGTAATGGGGAACCAAGTTCAGCAATAAAAGTGGGTCTAGAGAGGAAGACAGAAGGTGCCCAGGATTAGTGACAACAGTACTGGATGAAAATATAATTCATCCTTTAAAGGTAATAATACACTGGGAACCAAAGTAAAAAGAATCCCAGTGTAACATGTTCTAGTGATTTGTGTAATACAGAGAGAAAACCAAAATAATCTTGGGAAAATAAATCATTAACAATCTTGTAAATTGTTCTTCATATTAGTTATCTGAACAGGGTTTTGGTAGAACGTTCCTGTCTACCCTTCACAACTGAGGTTTAGAGCAAGAAATTACAGAGTAGGCATTCCATGTTTCTGACTGAAGAAACACTCCACCACAACAATGCCAGGGTTGCCAATGGCCGGGGCCCTGGTTCACTGTGAGGAATGAAGTGTTCTTGTAGTAAACTGTTCTGCATGGCATGGGCCCAGCTCCCACTCAGAACCTATGCCCATGGATAGGTTCTCCTGTGGGAATCAGGCCTGCAATGTTCTTAGGATGCTATGAGTCTTGCTTTTTGCTAAAACTCCCTCACCCTGAATTAAGGACATTTACTGCAAAGTAACTTCCTAAAATCCATGCTAAACCTTCCAAGGATGAGTGTAACTGGTTCAACCACTTTTGCCTTTTCATTTGCAAATATCCCTCTTCTGTGATGTGATTAGCAGCATTGGCTCCTTTGTTTTCTGTAAAAGGTAACCACCTAAAGTGAACCTGTGCATAGTTAATGAAGACCTTCTTGTAATGTGCCCAGTAAGACAATAACAGCTCATTAGAGCAAGGACTGAGGCTTTTGCTCCCCTTGAGAGAAAAGCCATGCTGTCCCTTTTCCTCCACCCGATTCGGTTATCCGTGTGAATGTCTTATTTCATCCATAATGACTCAGACCCCATGAGCCAGGGTTCGCATGAGTTCTGCTTCGGTGCAGGGCTATTTCACTAGGTTTCTGGATTTAGCCAATAAAAATAAAGAATTCTCAGGTAAATTAACATTTTAAGTAAACAATAAATTTTTAAAGCATAAATAGACTTAAATTATTGTGCACAACATATTCATACTAAAGAAATATGTTTACCTGGAATTGAAATTTAAGTGGACATTGTGCTTTTTAAACTATCAACCCTAAACCTTGTGATTATGTCTAGTTTGCTCAGAAGGTCACCACTTGCAAGGCCATAAGTTCTTTTTAAAAGGCAAGTTCAAATCTGTTCAAACATTTAAATATGAAATCAATTTATTGCTCAAAGTTTTACAACACAGCCTGGGATAATTTCTAGGTTGGGTTTAACAAATTCTCACTTCTACTATAGCAGAATTTTAATATGGGGACTATTCACTTATTTATCCATGCGTTTATTTGGTAAATACTAATTAATGTCTCTTCTGTGTCAGGAATTATTCTAGACGTGGAGGACAACAGTAAACACAAGAGATAACACATTGGTTCTCATCCACCCCATAGAGCTCAGGGTCAGGTGGGAAAGGCCGGTAATAAGGAAGAAAATACCATAATTTAAGGTAGTGACTACACGCTTGTATAATGAAGAACAAAGCAAGGAAGGGGGTAGACGGTAATGGAGGCTGTTTCAGCCTTGGGCAACATTTGTGCAGGACAGATGTGCACAGATCCAAAAAAGGAGAGATCACGCAGAAATCTTGTGATAGAGCTTTCCAGAGGGTATAGCACCTGCAAAGCCCCTGAGCTTGTGACAAGCTTGAAGAGTATGTTCAAGAATAGGTAGAAGCCAGTGTGGCTGGAGCTGAGCAGAGGAGTGAAAAAGGGTGACAGAAGCCAGGCAGGCAGTGGGACCGAGGTCACTTAGGTCCTTCAGGCTATGATTGGGCATGGTGGAGCATAAGGACCATGTGTCCATATTTTTATTTAATTTTATTTTAAAATTTGAGTCTAGATGTTGTGTGGAGACTGAGATGAAGGTGCAGATATAGGAGAATGGTTGCAGGGCTGACGAAGGAGTCTAGGCAGGGGCTATGGGGGCCGGGACTAGAAGTAGAGTTGAAAGTGAACTTACCTGAGGTCTATTGGGAAAGTAAGGTTGACAGGACAGGACAATGGGTGAGATGTGGATATAGAAAGAGAGAAGTTCAGATTGACTTGAGAATTAGGTTGGCTCAAGCCAAAATTCCCAACTACACCACCATTTGGGTAAATGGTGATGCCATTTACTAAGATGAGACAGTTTGGTGGAGGAGTGGGTTTTATGGATGTGGAATCAAGAGTTCCACGTTGGAAATGTTAAGTTTGAGATACAATATCATCCTAGAAAATAAGTTGAAATGAGGGTTGTAGAGTTTCGAGCTTAAGGGAAAGCTCACTTTCCCTTAAATCTCACTTCAGTCGAGGCTGAAGTTTCACTTTTGAGACGTGAATGGAATTTCAAGCCAGCTCTCTTAGGTTTGGTTTCCCAGGAAGTGGACTCTGAGCTGGGTATGAGAACGTTGGGAATTTATGGGGGTACATGTCACAGAAAAATAGATGCCCTTTTTTGAAACTTACTTATTTCCCTATCATACAGTTCTGCCTGCATTTGCTCCATCTTCCTAATTTTCTCGTTCAAAGACTAGACCCGTCATCAATGTTAATAAATCCCACTTCATCTAAATTGCTCAGAGCCATTGCTCCTTCAATTAATGACACTTTTTCTTGCATCATCAATCCTCCCTTAATTATCCCTATTATAAATATGCTTTTTGCCTCTTCTATCATCTCCCTTGACCTTGTCTCCGTATGCAACTAATGTTCTATATTTCAGATTCCCTATATGTTCAAACTTTTGAAAAGAGGTGTCTTTTCCCAATCTTCATACTTAAGTCTCTTTCTTTCTGAAACCAATCTGGCTTCCACTTGTCCCACTCCACCCAAACTGAGGTTTTCAAGGTCATTAATAACAGCTTTGTTGTCAAACCCATAGATGAACTTGTCCTCATGTTACATGACCTCTCGGCATTATTTGAAATAGTTGACAACTCATCATTATTGAAACTCCCTCACTTGACCTCAGTAACAACACTCCCAGGATTTTTTCTGTCCCAGTGGTCACCCCTTCTTAGCCTTCTTGTCTCATGTTCATCCTTGACTTTGCCCTTGTTATTCTTCTAGCTTTTGTCCTGCCCATGCTCTATCTTCACATTTTATTGCCTATCCCTGTGGACTTAAATATTACCTATAAGTTGATGACTTTTGATGATAATTCTCCATCCTAGATTTTTCCTCTGATCTTGAGATGTCTTCTTGACATCTTCATTAGAATTTCTCCCAGTCATCTCATTTTAATCTGGCAAAAACTGAGCTCTTGATTCTTCCTTCACACATTTCCTCTCCAAACTTCCACATTTCTGGGAATCATGTAACCACTAGACTATTGTTTACATCTGAGTTTTCCCCTCATTTCTGCATATGTAGTGGTCACCAAATTAAACCAGGTTTCCTCTCAAATTACATCTCAAATCATCCTACATCTCTGAATCACCTGCTTCCACCTTACCCATCGTGCCCTTGGCCTATTAAAAACAGCTCTGAACACTATTTTCATTAACTCCCTTTAATATATTCCCCTCACACCAGACAATCTTCCTGAAATCAGATCATTTCAATTGCTGGCTTAAAGCTTTTCAAAGGCTTCACACTGTGCTTAGAATAAAATCAAACCCCCCTGTAGGAATTTGGATGAATTGATCTTTGCCTACCTTTTTTATTTCATTCTCTTCCTCACTCAATAGTCTTCATATCACATTAATCTTTTGGTTTTGAGTTCTTACCAAGGTTTTTCTGGATGCAGGGCATATTTTTGTCTCTCCCTGAAGAATTCCACACAACCCATTTTTTGAATTGCCTCTTCTTTACAATCCCTCAAGTCCTAGATTAAATGCAATTCACTCAAAAAGTCTTCCAAACCCCTTTCTTTCTGAAGTATGTTCCTTCTTTACCTAGAGTTTCATTTCCTTTTACCAGTCACCAGTTTGTTCTGAGCCTGTATTCCTCTAGTCAAAAAAGAGGATCTCAGCTGTGATGTACCCCCTGTGCTAACCGACATTGTTGGATGAATAAAACCTAGATGTTAAGAGGATTTGTCATAGGTAAGCCATCAGAGAAGAAGTAGTTGTTTTCATTGGGTATGTCTGAATTTATAGCAAAACATTTAGGAAGAACACAGCATTCGACAAAAACAAAAAGGCAGGTACAAGATAATATTCTGAATCTGTGGTGTTCTTTGTACTTGCATGCAACCAAGTGTACTAACCAAAGCAGATATAAGACATGAGCAGACATAAACTTAGACAGTATTTTAAAAAGTTTTAAAGTCTGTTTAAAAAGAATTAAGATGAATCCTAGAAGGATCTCCAAGAGCGAACCATTTAAGCCTGAGGGTTGAGCTAACCATTCCTTCACTTTGTCTTTTCAGAAATCCTGTGAGTTTCTGTATGTGGGGTGCCTGACCTAACTCAGGGGAGTCAGGTCTTGCTCATCTGTCAACAATAGCTTTGATGATTTTCCAAATTAATATCATACCTAAGAAAAATATGTTTTGTCATCTGTATTTTCAGTCAAACCCTCAACAAATATTTTGTTTTTCTTTTTCTTTAAAAAAGTGTTCTTAACTTGACCTCTCTTCATGAGAACCCTGTTCTCCACTACCCTAAAAAAACTGACAGTATGCTCTCTTTTAAAATCTGTATTAATCAGGCTGTAAATAGTGGCATATTTCTAGGGACAAAGTCATAAATGGCAGCAGAGGTGAGGGTGAGGAACAGTAATACAGAAATTTATTTTTTCTCTCATAAGACATCCCAGCTGAGTTCGTTATTACAGTTTCCAATGTGAATACAGACTATTGATTCAAAGCTGCCACCTGCTACTTAGCCACATTGTGAGGCAAGAGTTTAATATATCAGATGTTATTTGC
The DNA here is from genome assembly GCA_004024845.1 of Tonatia bakeri. Taxonomy (NCBI): domain Eukaryota; kingdom Metazoa; phylum Chordata; class Mammalia; order Chiroptera; family Phyllostomidae; genus Tonatia; species Tonatia bakeri. Next base: position 308,906 of record PVIA01000733.1, on the reverse strand, counting down.
AATTTAGTCTCAGGTGGTAACCAAGAATCAATATTGTTAAATCAAGAATCTCTATATTAAGCAAGAGTAGGGACATTAATAATAATCCTAGACTTTTCTTGTCATTAGCATATGAAAGCCAGCATGGGGCTCTACCTTTATGTCATGTGACCCTAAATATTTTCTCTGTGTTAGTCCCCATAATTATATTCTCTCTCAATTATAGAGTCTGGAACAAGTTTCATGAGGATGTATTTTCAAAAATACTTTGAGTATTTGAAAAGATTAAACACTTAAAAAGTGATCTAATGGCACTTACTTTGAGAATTAGATAAAAATTAATCAATTACGATGAAGGAAGTACAAGTCCAACAAAGAGAAATATAATACCAAAGTTGACAAGTCAACAAACACATATTGAAAGATGGTGAGAAGAATACAAGTGAACCTCTGGCTTTCCCAGAATCTGCACTAATGGGTTTCAGGACACATACCCATCTATTAAAAAAAAGTTTTCTGACCTCATCCTCTGAGAAAGTTTGATAAGGGATACTTTGTTGATTCCTAAATCAGGTAAAAGATCTTGTAATTAACAGTTTCATGTAAAATGCAAAGGGTACTTCCATAGAGTTGCTTCTTATATGGCCTTTGATGAAAGTCAAGTTAAAGATGAAGGTGGCTCTGATAGTTATGTCGGGGGAAAATGTGCAATTTGTTTATGTAGCTTTGTGGATCTTTAATTTTACTTGAAATTTTGTGGCAAATTTTAAGTTACGAATTAAATACTAGAAAGTATTATTTTACACTAAACTAGAACAAATACATGATGAGAGACAGCAGAGATTTCCATCAGGCCCATGACAAAGGACCTCAGGTGGAGGGAGTATCAAAGCATTCACATACACGTTGCAAGGAGGCAGCTTTCTGCTACAGCCAAACTTAACCTTTTAATCTGGGAATTTCACTTGTCAGAGGCTTTTTCTACTCTCAAATATTTCAGTAGCATTCTGGTAAAGATTCAAAGGAAATTTAAAAGCCTTTGGATCTGTATTGGATCATCTGAATCGGTTCACAAACAGTTCCTGTCTATGTATTTTAAAGTGACATGTACAAAAATTTTTAAAATAAAAATAACATAAGTTAATATACATGTAGCCCACACCACTCACCTGGGTCTGTTCTAATCACTGCACTGGATTTGTTCTCCACACATTCCCATAATCCAGAAACTAATATGAGCTTCCATTTTTTTGTAATGCCAAAGTGGAGGCACCAACAATTTAGTAAACCGAGATCACCTGGCTGTTGACTGGTGGTAAGCTTGGATTCAAATCCAAGGTCTGCATTCGCAACTGGTGGCTCACACTCTCTGCTCAACCACAGATATTTTAAAACTTAAATTTGTACTTAACCTTTTCATTTTTCATAAAACAATAATAAACGCTATTAAGTTCAGTGTGTGTTTTTCTCATGTAGATAGCAAATTTTCTAACAATAAGAGACAATGAGAAAATTGTCATGGAAATTCCAGAGCTAGCCAGCAGAATCTTTAGGTTTCAATTTAGGGAATCTGATTGGGGTTTTGCTTGTTTTATTTCATTTAAACCTCACAACAGACCATTAAAGAAAGTCAAATGTCACCCACACCTATTCTGCCTTCAAGGCTGAGACTCTTCATCATTTTTTTCTCCGGCTTCCTAGATAAAAGGAGGAATGTGAGGAATGTCTTTTTATCCTAACATTCATTTAATGAAAGTCAGCAAATATGTATTAAGCCACTTGTGTGTGCAGTGTGTGCTACAGATCGCCATGGTGAAGATGCGGTCCTCACTGAGTGGACATTTTATTTGGGGAAAATGAAATAAGATAATTGGGAGAACTGGTTCATTCTCACTTGGATGAGCAAGGAATTAGTCACAGAGGGCAAAGCCAAGAGGTTGGAACTTAAAAACAGAATAGGATTGAATGGGCAGAGAAGGAGAGAGTGCAGTCCAGTCAGAAGAAAGGAAATAGTAAAGGTGCAAAAATAAGGGGAAAAATTTACTTTTATAATAAAGTGTTGAATAGAATGGAAACACCTCACTAAATCACAATTATTTTAATTTCAGGTAAAATTTTTATCCAAGATAAAATTGATAGAAATTACAGAGAAGATCAAGGAATGAAAGGATCATATATGGAACTGGTTATTGCAAAGGTTAGCACACTGGGTTAATGGCTGTGCAGTGAAATTGCAACCCCCTATTATAAGGATGGAATGAAAAGAGCTCCTGCTCCAAACACTCCACCCTATTGTGAAGAGTTTTGAATAAAGGCTGTTATGTGACCACCACCCTTTGCTTTAAAAATTGGTGTTTATCCACTCTGCTGCAGAGATGCTTTCACAGAATGTGTTTCTCACCAGGGTTTTTAAATATTTACATGTGTTGATTAATAATTTATCATTGGCATTCAGGACCTCAGACTCATGAATAATTGACATCTTCATTTAAGACCTGCAACTGTTCTGTGTAATGACACAGGATGCAGAGCACTGATCTAAGATTTCCAGCACTTCAGTTGCTAGAGTTTACTGTGAAATCAGGTTTTCTTTTGCTTTTACACAAGCTGAAAATAAAGATTGTAAGCAAATAAAGCTGAATAACAATTTAACATGCCAGACACGTTTTCTATTAAAAAAGGGTAGTGTAACTGTCACATAAGGGAAGTCACAATCCTCATAGTAACACGAAAGAGTGAATCTGATTGAATTTTTGTTGAAGGAAGGGAGTTCAGGAAATATAATTTAATTTCACATTGCTTCTCTATCCTATTTAAATTTATTTAGTATGGTTTGAAATATAAAAAATAATATGTATGTGTATATGTGTGTATATATATATATACATATACATATATATATCCAATCATCACCAATTGGGTTATTTTGATGGTATATTCAAGACAACAAATTTGATTAAATCATTAAGAAACTAGCCTAAGATTTTGAGTGACTGCCATATTAACTCTCAAATTTGTCACCTGAAATCTTCATTTCTTACCTCACTTCTTTAGAGAATTAAATGTCGATTATTGACATTTTAATGTCAAAATAATTCTTCTACTTCAAAAAGGAATGTCAACCCTGGCAGTTTTAGAAGATTTATACCAAAAAGAATAGTTAATATAATTTTCCACGAAATTGCTTTTTTTCCCATAGCAATTCAGTGTTGGAGTATATGTAGTAGTCCCTTTATGGATCATAAACCATGGCAACATCATGAAAAAGACATGTCCTGAATCTGTTTTTCTATCTTTACATGTAAATTCCTTTACTTCTCTTCTTGGGATCATGCCTCTTTGTACAATCTTCTCCATATGACTCTTGGTGGCTCAGACAGAATAACCTCACTTTCAGTTTTATTCTATTTCTCCTTTTTTACAAAATGGCTTTATAACTCTTGTCAAGGTATTAACAGAGATGACTTTATGGCACTGTGACTTCTGGGATGTATCAAGTAGTCTTGCAATTCCAAATGGGTGATATTTCTAGCACAATGACGAGACAATGGGTAAGTTTCTTTCTAATGACCATTGAGTAAAATCGCCTGAACTGATACACACTTGTCTTCTTCTAAAGATATTTGATAATTCTGCCCACAGCACTAAAAGTGGGTGCATCATTGCAAGATGCCTGGTTGGAATCTTCAAGGTCCTAGCAGCTGGCAAGCATCCCAGGCCCCAGAGCACAAACAGATGATTTCTCATTTGCCTATTTTTATTGATGTGTCTTACTCCTCTCTTCCCTGGCTATGTGAAAAACCTCTCTTGCCTCCGAACTTCAGGTTGTGCTATTTATTACAAGTTTTCCTTGCTTGTGCAATCTGTTTGAGGTGTCTATTTTATCGACTTCAGCTCCACCAGCAGAACCATAAACATCTAATCACCTTCAATTTCATCTGTCCACGTCTGCAGATAAGATACAGGCATCAGGCAGAGCCTGGACACATAAAGAGAAACCACTCTACAGTTCCAAAGACAGGAAAATTAGTCTAGGGGATTATTTACACAGCAACGTGAGATCCAAAAGCTAAACGAGAGCAGTGATGTAACAGAGGTGAATCAGTATGTAATTTCTCAAGGCTCAGTGTTGGGAGCCAGTAGTGCTACCAGGGTCAGGGGCTGAAATCATGATGCAGAAAAGAAAACCATGGCAGAATTTTCTGGCTAGAGCCTTAGGTAGTGGGAACAAGATAAAATTACAGAGATGCACACAAGATAGTTGGGGAGGAGGTAGAAATAGCTTGTCTTCTCTCTCTCTTTTATCTTCAGTCTCCCCCCAGTGTCAGCCATTGTTCAAACCGGCAGGAATCAGCTGACATGGGGCCTGGGACATGCAGCCTGTAGAACGACTATGCCTGTGCTATGGATTTGAGCAGACAAATGCTGAGGATTGGCTCTGCTGGCTGACAGGTCCAAGTCCAACTATGAGTCCCTGCCACCACCATCATCCTCCAGGAAGAGGGCTGAGATTTTCAGTGCACGTCTCCAGGACTGAATCTGGGAGGAGACAGGGCCCCATGGTCTTGACCAGTTAGATAAAGGTAACAAGTCAGAATGTATCATTTCCCCTAAGAAAATGTTGCATAATATGGAAGATATTTGGATGTGTTCTTAAAACCTACAGACCTATATTTTCTATGAGGAGATAAAAAATTATCAAACTAATGTATATTTTATAAAATCTAAAAAATTCAGAGTTAACTTTAAAAAGATAACCCCAAATTAAATAGGCAGAAACATGTTTTATGTCTGAAAAAAAAATTTAAAAGATGTGTAGAACATAAAAAACTGTTACAAGTCATAAATATATTAGAAGCATGAAATAAAAATGCCACACCTGTAAAATGTAATCACTTCAAAGTTGCAAAATAAACCCAAGGTAAAGATTCTGCATCACCTCCACAGAAAACAGTATGGCAACAAAAACATTGAGAAAAAATGAACACAAGTATCTTGTTCCTAAAAAGGTATCAACTATTTTCATGGACACTTTAGACATATAATTTAGTCATTGTAGAGTGGAATGACTTTTCTTGGAGGTCATTCTATTGCAGACTTATGATGTGGGGCAGTCATTGTTGATTGCACACCCTTCAAGCATCCCCTCCCACTTTTTCTTGTTTCCAAAAGAACATCAGCTTTTTTATTTCTAGATATTGGGTGGAAATGAACTCATGGAATATGGGCCTCTAGCTCAGTCTCTGGGCATGACTAGTCATGACAATATCAGTAACTGTGTATTACTTAGGGTCTAAGGCAAGAAACAGAACTCACATAGGGCATTTCAAGGAGAATATCATTTAACACAAGACTTAACTGTTTTATTGTCATCAGAAGGGCTGGAGGGCCCCGGCCTGCATGGGTCAGTTGGTTGGGTGCCCTTCTGCAAACTGAAAGGTCATGGTTCACTTCCTAGTCCAGGCACATTCCTAGTTAGTGGGCTGTGTGCTCTGAGTTCTTCTGGATGCTTGCAGAAGGCAGAAGGTGGCCAATTGATGTTTCTCTCACATTGATGTTTCTCTCCCTCTCTTTATCCCTCCATTCTCCTCTCCATAAAATAAAATAAAGTAAAATAAAATAAAATAATAAAATAAAATAAATAATAAAATAAAATAAAATATTGAAAAAAAGAAGGGCTGAAGGTACAGAAGTCAGGAGGTACCACTGTATTTCAGCAGCACCAGATGGAGCCATCAGGAGCACAGGGAGCTGCTGCTGAGGCTGCTGCCATTGCAGGCGCCACCACAGCCACGTCACCTCACCAAGCTGCTGTCTGGACCCCGAAACATGGATTCCAGCCATGGAATACATGCCTATGGATCCACCAGCAGCCATGGCATCAGGAAGACGGCTCCTATCTGAATTCTAACTTCAATATTCCATACAAGTGTATCTCACTGACGGTTAGTTATTATCCAAAATTCTACCTGCCAGGAAGTTTTGAAAATGTAGCTTTTGGATGTCCAGCCCCTTCAATACATGGAAGAGAAGTACATAGAAGGCAGAAATATTGGCTGAGTGTTGATAGACAATTGATAGACAATAATTAACACAAAATATGACTTTGTTTTTGAATTTTAAATTTAAGGCTGAGTTTCCTGTGGACTATTGGGGAAATCTAATACTGTAATAAAAGATATTCTTCTGAAGAAATTGTCCTTCTTCATTTGAAGAAGAATATGATTCTGGAATGCTGGTTCCCTTTGCAATCCCAAAGATTCAGTACTCAAGAGTAAAACCCAATAAACTGTGGATAACAGTAAAATGAGAATCAACTGAATATTGAAGGCATCAGTGTGTCAGTGAACTAACCAACCCTGAAATAGGTGATCTGGTGACCTCTAAACTTTCAGCCTGATACAATCTCCAAATTGTTGGCTGGATATTCCTTAACAGTCTCTTCATTCAATAGGAGGTATGGTTCACTGCAATAGCTTAAATGAATAATGTTATGAAAATCATCATGAATAGGCAGTAATATACTTTGAAATCATAGCTGATATCACAAAGAAATGGTTGAAGCCTTTCTTCTGAAATTATTCTCTGAAACCCAATCATCCAAAATATGCAAAAAATTCCTTGTAGATAGCACTGACTTCCACTTTTTGACATTTCTATATTTCATTTTACAATCTTTAAATAGCTGGAAATCTCTTTTCTTGGAACCATTCTTTTGAAACTAATGTATGTATATATGAGTTCTGTCTTATTTCAAACATTTATCATCACATAGTATATATTACTCATGCTATTCACATTATTTAAAAATTAGGGCATATGTTAATATAATTTGCATGTCATATTTTCCAGCAGAAAAATCAGTCCCATTTAACACATCTGCATCACCAACTGTCATATGGCCATTGGGCCAAATGTGCGATCCAGCAAAGTTCCCCACCATTTCTTTGTGAGGAGGTATGTTTACACTGACATATCTGTCTTCTTATCTCCTCATTCAAAAATATATATATGAGTATAATGAAATATATGTATTTACTTATTTCAGTGCTTACTGCATGCTGTTTTATATTTTAAACTAGGAGAATAATATAAATTAGGAAACACTGATTATTCTCAAAGCACTTCTTTTTTTGTCTTCTAAGTGTTAGTTACTGTGCTATATGTTGGGACTGCAAGGTGAATAAAGCCTGCTCTCCAGAAACCCACTCTACCAGGGTCACCCAGCACGTGAATGAGAGATCTTGGGTATCAGTGTCTTTTCTCAAAGTTTTGCACGGCAGTTAAGAAGTGGAACAACTTTGGATGTTCACTTATACTAGGTGATGTGGTCCTGTCCTCACTGATAGAATATCGATTCCTAGATTAGTTGTTCACATTCTATAAAAACAACAATCATTTTCAATGCATGAAATATCTTCAAATTGCCATTTTAAATGAATTTAATGGTTCTAGTTTTGGAAAAGCTCATTCTATGCAAAGTATAAAATTAAGGTTCAGAGATCAATAGCCCATTGATTCACCTAATGAGTAATATGTACATGGTTTTCCTGAAAAAATTGCTTAGCCTTGTTTTTCACTTGTGGAAAAACACATCATATGGAAGATCCACATAGGGGTTGTTAAAATATATAAAAGAAACCAAAATCAACTCAGCAACTCTGCCAGTCAGTAGACTTACATTATCCCATGAAAACAACTCAAGCCACAGATCCTTATTACTGCAAAGGTTGGTAATTTTCTCAGAACTCATCTCTAGGGTCTGATTCCAGGGTCTGCCTTTAACCAGCAGGCTAATGTGTCTTTTTTATGAACACTTCTGTTCAGCTTGTTACTTGACCAACTCTCTCACCATGATTCAAGCCATTTTTATTAAAAGATGTTATTGGCAAAGTGTTGTGGGGAGATAAACAACTATAACCAACGGTCAAGCCCTCTAAGATATAACATCATTTGGGACATGTAGACTGACCGTATGAAAACCTCACTGACAACGTAGGCAGTAAGTCTCCCAACTGAACTGGACGGGAAACCTGGGAACATTTTGTGACAGAGATGCACAGAGTAGACCAGGAGAGAGAAGGGCCATAACCAGGAGCAAGTCTGGAGGTCCTTAAAGTGGCCCATGAGTAAAAAGCCATTGGTCCCACAGCAGGGCAGTAACTGTGAAAATGAGGGAAAATAACTATGTGAGAAATTGTGAAGGAACTAAAACCAGATACCAAGTATTCAGGATGGTGGTGTTGAGAGGGCAATGTAAATCAGTGTAACGTAAATGACATAGAAGGAGTGAGATGTGAGTTTGGGTGGAGGAACATTAGCTGACTCCATTTTCGTTGAAGCTTGGCCTCAGGTCCTGCCTTTCCCTCCCTCTGTCATATGCCCTCCTTGCAAGTGTGTCTCTCTTTGTGTCCATGGCTGAGCAGAACAATTACTTGTGGGGAAAATGGGGAAGGAGAGCGAACAGATGGGCCAAGCCTGTTTGACACAGAGCCTTTAGTACTTTAGGGGATAGTAAAAATAAAACCAAAGACAATAAAAAATATGTTTTATGGATTTTAATCTCTGCCAACCTTTTGTCACATCTGTTGTGTGCTATAAAATTACTTGTCAATCTAGACACACATCACAAGCTATTAATAAGTATCTAATTTTAAAATTAGTTCACAGTTTACACTATGAAAACTTCCAGGACTCTAAGGGGTGGGGGACCATTTTCACTCCTGTGACCATGGAAGGCCTATTCATCCTTTCTGTTGGGTGACACAGGCTCCCATGGCCTGCCGACTCCTCAGAGACTCTGTTTTGTCAGTCAGCCCCTCTGCTTACATGTTCAGTGCTCCCCTTGCTCCTGGAAACGTCCCTCAGCATTTAATGATGCTCTGGTCTTCCGCACCCTGTGGCACTATGTCCCCGCAACAATCTCTTTAGACCACCAGGCTTCTTTCAGACCAAGAACTTCTTCTATTCATGCTAGTGCAACTTCTATTCCAAGTGCTGCCTAGGAGCCTTTTTCTTGGGTAATCAGTCACTTCTTTATGGCTAGATCTAATAAACACTCTCTAGTCACTTTTCAGGAATTCACTTGGGCAACTTAACCCTCCACTTTGCCCCATCTCCTCCTATAGGCTTCCTATATTATATTTTCTCATCTCTCAGTGCAGTCTCCTTTAGGGGCACAATTTGTAAATATTGCATAACCTCAGAGCTCTGTATCATCCTTTTCTACTTCACCCATTGTGAGCAGGATGAGATCTTCCACTTCCATGACTTGGCTGCCATCTATGACTTGGTTGCCATCTCTAAGCTCATGACTCCCAGAACACCCATTGCACATATCCTTCTCCTACAAGAAAGCTTGGGTTTCTCATGAGCTCCACAAACTCACTGAGCAAAGTGACCCTACCTCTTGTGTCTCTGATCTCTGTAAACAGTATCACTACTGATCTGGTTCCTACACCAGAAACCTATGGCCAAGGAGTTGTCTCCTCCCCTCCCTAAAATTTCTGATATTCCTCTTTTCTCCGTTTTCACTGCTATAGACCAGGCTATGTCAGACCTTGTCAAGACACTTCTCAGTGGGAAGCTCTGTGTCCAGTTTTATCTGCCTTTAAACCCCTCTTACTATTCTTGGAGAGAACTTTCCAAAATACATGTTAGACCTTGTCACTCCTCTTAAAATATCAATGACAAAAAAATCTTCAGTGTGTCTTCATAGTTTAAAGAATTGTCATGGTCTATAATCTGCTGAACACTGCCCTCGCTCTGCATCCCCATCCTCCACTTGTGCTGCAAACTGACTGATCCCCTTGCATCTGCTGGATGTGTCAACAACTTTCTACCCTTTTCACACCAGGTCACTACCTGCAACACTAGCTGCAGCCTCACCTTGGTGATTTCTACACATGCTTTACTCTTGAATTCAGCTGCTCTTGATGAAGAAGTCCTTCTATACCAGGCAGTATTTCAGACTGAGGGCTGTGGACACTGCAGAAAACAGTCCTCCAACTAAGCTTTACCTATCACTCTAACAGGTTTGTCAAACACTCATTTATGCCATTGTGCAATGGACACACAATCTGATCATTACAATGCATCAAGAAGTGCAGAATCTGCTGCAGCAAGAAAAAAATTAAATGAAGGAGAGAAGCCATGGGTTCAGGAACAAGACATTCAATTTTGGAGACATGCAAAGGCATGGGTAAGATGAAAGCTATGAAGGTGGCCAAGGAGCTACCTGTTCAGCCTAAATAGGGCAGTGGAGGGGCCACAAGGAAGGTCGAAGTAAAAAACAATGGAGCTGTCCCTGTAAGCCAGCTCTTCCCTGGCTCAGAGAATGCACTTTCCCTTTCCACCAAATTGTCTCCTGTTCTCATGTTCTGAGATGACTTGATGACACATTTTAATGTAGACACTTTTCTTATTCGCTATGATGAAAACTTGAGTGGACTCTTATGATGACAATTCTTCAGTTCTGTGAAATTTTATTTCTTGAAAGTTGGAGTATTAATTTTTTGTGACCAATGTAATAAATTACCACCAACTTGGTGGCTTGAAACTAGAGAATTTTATTCTCTTACAGTTCAGGAGCCCAGAAGTCTGATACAAAGGTGCTGTGATGACTATAATCCCTCCAGAGGCTCTGAGAATAATTCATCTTTTGCCTCCCCTAGTTTCAGTGGCACCTGATGTTACTTGGACTGGGGCCACATTGTTTTAATCTCTGTCTGCCTCTTCACATGGCCTTCTCATTTGTGTGTTTTCAATCTCCCTCTGCCACTCTCCTTATAAGGCTAATCATGACAGCATTCAGGGCCTACCTGATCTCTGATAATCTCCTTGCATTAAGATCTTTACCCACATTTGCAAAGACCCTTTATCCAAATAAGGTAACATTTACCTGTTTCAGGAATTAAGAGCTGAAGACATCTTTGGGTGAATGTATCAGTCTACCGCAGTGGACTTTACTTCTATTCCATCAGTCTTGCCGTCCTGGTCTTGCTTTTAAAAGCTAAGGCTCGACCAGCAGTCTGACTCTTCTATTTCCCATATGTTTTGTCTTTTTTTCCTCCCTATTCTTTATCTTTTGTCTGTTCTGAGAGGTTTTTTTTCAAGTTTTTCTCATTATATTCTACTGATTTGTTTTCATATTCAGCTACCCTATTTAATTCCAAGAGTATTTTTATATTCTGACATTCTTTCTACATAATATTCCATTTTTGTTATATGAAAACAAGTTCATCACTGAGTTTATGCCTACTCTCCCACACTTTCTCTATTTATGCTGAATTGTATTATTCTGCTTGTTTCAGTTCTTCTATTCCATTGTGGCTCTCTTCAAATGTCTGCTGTCAACCAGCGGTAATTGGCACACACTCAATGCCAACAGAAATCCCCAGTTTGGGGTGGGGTGAAGAAGGAAGCTGTATTCAGAGCACAACAGCTCAATTGTGATACCACAAGCCTGTGAAAACAGTAGGGCTATGAGGCAAGCCTGTGCAGCCCTGGGTCCAGGCCCATCTCTAGCTTGAGAGGTCTGCACAGCTCTGCTTTGCTCCTCATGGTCTGATTTGTACTGTGATGATCTGTTCTGCTCTAGCAAGTCTTAGGTATTTCAGCTGAGCCAGGAAGACAATTCTGTGGAAAGGCACTCACTCCAATGAGTGCCCTTGGAGCCAGAGGGGAGTTAGCTTATATGGAGGTAAGTCCCTGTCACTGGTCTCTGATTGGCTCATCCCTATGTAAATGAGAACTCCAAATCTTTGCAGTTTGATTGGTCCAAATAAGACCATCCTGATTGGTCAGAATAAAGAAGCTCTAATTTGTCAAAGATGCACTGCTCCAAATGGAAGAGGAAAGCGTTAGACCTGTTGAAATGGGATTCCAGGAGCTCCTTTTTAAGGGCTGGCTCATATGGCAGAAACACAGGGTGGGCAGGCAGTTTAATACAAAAGCAGGCAGTTCAGTGCAGGTTTCTTCATGAAATGCAGCTAGTGTGAGAGGCCCATGTGCAGAAATGGATGTTAGGCTCTGGTTTTTGTTTATTTTGCTTTGTTTTCTTTTAATTTTAACCCAGTTAGCCACCAGAAGCCCTTCTTAGTAGGAATCTTTCTCAGCATTCACACTGCCTATCCTTGGTCAAATGTTTATATTTAAAAATAAGGTTAAAAAAAACAAACCAGCAGCCACTATGTGTGTGTGTATGAGCAGGATGGAGCAGGGGGAGGAGCAGCTTGTAAAACAGTGAATGTCACTCTTCACTGATCTTACAGGAAGCAAGATCTTTCATAGGGACCCAACAACATCAGTATCATTTCTTTGCATCCCCTGAGTTTCAGAAAGATGAGAAAACACTTGCTCATCGTAGTGTCTTATTCCTTCAATAATTGCTACCACTGAATTTTTGTGTGTTTTTAACCTTTCCAGAGACAAGAATATTAAGCTTCTAGTCACTGCTACACTGAGCTGATAAGATGAGAAAGATAAGTATTTACTTGGGATAAAAATGATTAAGTTTCCCCATGTATTTAACTGAGTTGTCATTCAATCTTCCATTTTTAAAATTTTTTTTCAAAATGCACAAGTTGAATTAATTTGAAGGAGTCCTCTAATTTGAACAAAACAGTTATTTTTGGTGAAGATCTGATGTCTTTAGTGTACTTTTTCTAACTGCTAGGCTAAAAGTCCTAGAGTAGAGAAATTCACAATTAAAGGATTCAAGACCTTGTAGAAAAAATCAGGATGGCAGTGTGTTGTTGAGTAGATAAACTTTTGAAAGCCTTTCTAAACATACTTATTTTTATTCAAATAAAACTATACATAACTGACACCAAATAAAAACATTATTCATGATATTGTATGTACCCTAATTTGTATTAATGACTACTGCATATTTATTATCTCTTTCTTCATAGAAAATTTTCACAATACTTGTTCTTTCTGGTACAAACAAGTCCTTATCTTGGTATTTTGCCAAGAATACACTTTATCAATAATATACTTTATTTGACATTTCTTTCCTTCATCCTAGTGTTTAGTGCATTTTGGAATTGATCTTGCCAAGTTGAATACTCTCACTTTTGCTCCAGTGCAAGCCACTGTTGAAGTTTCAAATTTGAGAAGTTAGAACAGCAAAGGCAGGGAAATAGGCAGAGATGTATTCCAAATTCAGTGTGGAAGACCTTGGTGATGATACCCCAGATGGGGGTCTGACCTCAGTATTGCAGGCTCAGTAACATGACTTAGTTCCACACTGAGAAGATTCAGACACGGTAAACAAACAGAAGGTGATTTTACTCCAATGATATTACCAACAGTCAGAGGAGAGCACAGATCAAGTTTTGAAACTCAACTTTGTTGAAACAGAGGGCAGGAGAGTCTATGAAAGCTAAGTTGGGCGACCAATGAATCCAATTCCATACAGAAGGACTGGGCAGTGTTTCCATTTCCACCCAGTAGCAGACCCTGGATTCCAATTTTTGTTCCCCTGGATCCACAAGGATGAGGCCAAAGCCCTATTTAGTTTCATAGTCTGTCAGCTATGCACAGTCAGCAGATGTTCTAGATGGGAAAGAAGTCCCATATACTGGGCTCATTTGTCTAGTTTTCTTTTTCTCTCTCATCTGGTTCCTTAACACTTTATTAATCCTTTCCCCATGCCCATATTTTAGAGCTCCAGTGTCTTATAGCAAAATATATTTTCCAGCTTTTCTAATTATTCTCTGTGAGAGCATCCAGTCTGTTATCATTAAAACAAAGTTTTTCCTGGCATATTTAACTAGAAATTGATCTCAGTGATTTGGTTATTAATAGAATAAGTGTCTGAGATAAGTTTTTGCTTTCACAGAGGATCATTACCATATTTGCAATCTTTTCTAAATCCTTCTCCACATTTTTCTTTCTAATGCAATGCTAACATCTAAACATTTTAGGTGTTTTGTTGGATTTATAGCTGTTCATCTATTGTACTCCAATTGCTTACATGCTATCCTATATTTTTACTCTGACTTCAGTGTGACAAGTCAGCACTTGATGTACATGTGTATTATATTACAATCCCACACCACCGCTCATATTATACAGACTTTGAAAACTAAAATCCTAAACTAATTACGCAACTCTCTGTATAAGGCATATTATCATTTCTTTTATCACTAGATTTTCATTATATCTCAGAGAAAAACATATAGATGATACAAGAGGCTGGATTTGGGTGGCTCTAATTTAGTTGCTGACAGATGTTTAATTCAACATGTCTTTTCGTGAATTCATAAAGAGTGGTGGGGATAATTCCCAAAGCACTTCTTTGCTAATCATCTGTCAACAGCATAGAAGGTTAGAGACAGCACACTAATGTAGGCAGCCTGCTGCTAACTTATCAAACTGATGTGGATGGTATGCCATTAATCACGAGTTCCCTGGAGGTATCCCATTTTCCAAGAAGTAACCTATAGATATATGCCTGGGCTCAAGACTGCTGGGTGCCCTGAGTTCATTCTCCCAGGCAGACCTGGGCCAGCCCTGCCCTGCTGCAAACCTGCTACCTCTGGTTCCTGTCCCTTTCCTCCCTCTCCTGCTGCCCCTCTTACCACAACATCTCTTACTGCTCGACAGATGTTTCTGTCTTGCCTCGTCATGGCCATGTTTTTTCCAATGTGGCAATCAAGATATTCTTTTAAAAACACAGAATGGTGTTCACCTCAGCACACATGGAGATTAATTCTGACTCTGCCACTTTGGGCAAGGTTCTTCACTCAGTTTACGTGTCTATAAATTGCAGTTTACATGTTTATAAATTGTGTGGGTTTGAACAGAGGACCTCGAGGATCTTTTCCACATCTCAGCTGGAAGTGCTGGGAGACATGCAGCCATGTGCGGACAATGTCCCCCTGGCTCTATACCATCCCTCTCAGCCAGCCCCTGAATGTGGTCCTGGAATGTGTTTTTCTCATAGGCAATATAGGTAGATATAGAGAAGAGTTAACATGGGGCATAAGTAATACATGACTCACTTATCTGTTAAAGGGAAGCTGCTATCTTTATACTCAGAGAAACCCCACTGCTCAGGTAACCCCTTGCATTTTGTAGGAAGCAGTGCATTTGTACAGTATCAATCCTACCCCTACTGGAGGCTTGAGGTTTTAGGGGAGCAAAAGGATCCTCATCATGTCATCAGACTTCTGTTAGCCCACATTCTTAGAACCTCAGAAAGACCCGAGGAAGTGATGAGAAGAAAAACAGGATTTTCAGATCCCAGGAGAAAATATCCACTATATGGAGGATATCAGCCAGATCATTTCTGTAGTCTCCTATACAGCAGATGAGAGTCCCAACCAGGAGTGTCCTACAGACCACAAGGGAGCAGGGAGATCACCTCTAGGATGTGTGCTCAGAGGGCTGCCACTGGTTTCTGACACTGTAGTATTAACAACTAAGCAGACTGCATCAAATACTCATGTAGCAGCCCTTCTTTAACCGAAATATTCTGTACATTCTTACATGTTTTGAAAAGCATTTTCCCCTCCCAGCACCTTCTGTGTATCAGAAAATTCTGACATACAAAAACAGAATAAAGAGACTCAGATATGGACAAAGATCTATTTGATAATTTTGGATGAAGACAGCCATTGTTACACAAGTTAGATTTGCATAAACAAGAGATGACAGTGTGGAAGGTTATTTCATAGAGAAGATATACTCATTCAGAAAAGAACATAAGGAAATTGCCTTATATTAGAGGGGGGAAAGGTCCAATAATCATTTAAAGCCTTTAGCAATGCTGGTGATTATAAAGGCCAAGGCCAGAGGCCAGTATAGGTGATGGCATCCTCAGATGTTCTCACTGGTGACAACCTTTTTTGTTGTTTAAGGAAGATACCAGAATGGAATCATGGGTGAAAGTTATTTTTCACTAATTGGAAATAAACTCCAAGGGATAAACTTGGCAATTGCAGCTGTGTTCAACATTGTGTCCTCTCATATCTCAGAGTAAACATAACTGGATAATTCTGAATGGCTATAATAATTTAACTATTGAATAACAGAGAAGAAAAGTAAAGCCATATCATTGAAGAGATTAAGTAAAATCTACAGTTTGGCCACCACAAAAGGGAAAAGCCCTTTTCAGAGGAGGGCCTCTGTTCTCCCAACACACTTCCTGTGGGGGGGGCTCCACCCACAGCACCCCTGCTTCCCCCCACCCCCCACCACCAGCCACTACGGATGAGAGTAAGTCTACCAAGACTTGATCTGCTTGGGGAGGAAAGGTGGCCAATATCTCAGAAAAGAAGGGCCTAGAGCCCTTTTCTCAAAGGGCTTTTATTGGGTTCTTTTGCACAGGAATACAGGTAAAGCTCATTAATCATTATCAGGCAGTAAGGATCAAAAAATAGATAACAAAGAACTCTGAGGGCCTATTTTGAGTCAGGGTCAGATAGCTAAAGAGCTGTAAAACTTTGAGGAACAAACTCACTTCTTGCTTGAACCCTTATTTAATTGAGAGCATTCTAAACGAAGCAGGTTTCACAGGATTTTACATATTATTTCTTAGGCCTGATTGCCCTAGGGAACCCACCCTTTCCAGCACAGGGTGGTACACACCATCAGCATTGTTTCAGGCTTAAGGCATTGTCCCAGGCTTAAGTCAGGCAGGGGTAGTAAGGCAGCCAAGAGATTAGGAGACTTCTTACAGACAGAATGAGAACTCAGGCTATGTTATAGCCAAGAGGCAAGGGTCCAATGCCCCCTTTTGCTGTAGCCCCCCAAGTCCTTCCTTGGTGCCTCCACATAGTTGTGCCTTTCTTAGGTCATTCTCCCTTGGGGAATCTTACTGTTGCAGAAAATAACCCACACGCAGGAGAGATGGCGGAGCACGATTCTTTATTACACAAGCAGGCCCAGAGTACAGATTTGATTCCAAATTCTGGGCCCAGTCCTTTGTCTTCCCACAGTATTTATAGGTTTAAATCTACATATCAGAAACAGAACTTCAGAAACAAGGCTGGTACAAAGATTTAGGGGTTCCGGGATTCAAAAGTCAACAAATGGCTTATCTAAACATTTGTCTACTATTTACATAGCCTGGTAGTACCATCTCACCAGGCCCATTAACAGCTTATGCATCTCTGTTAACAATCCCAGACAGTAACTCCTTTGGAGCCCTCTCTGCTGGCTCAGCTCCCTTATCACTCTCTGAAGTGGTTTCTGCATTTCCTCACTTCCCTATCATTACCTTTCATTGGCTAACTGATCAAGCATTGGGGACCAGTTATGGATGAAGAAAAAGGAGCAGAAGTGGGGCCCCTGCCAGGAAGATAAGCCTTGTCTCCTTAGTGGCTTACGGTCTGAACGTCCCTCACTCAGCCTTAGCCATGGGGGGTTACAGCTTCTGAAACCAGTCAGGGAGGTTCCCAACAACTTCCTATGAAGCTGCCCCCATGTGCTCTCAGAATGGACAACCTTGACCCTGGATCTGATCCAAGGAGCCACAGGCAAAGTCTCTGAGGACAGTTATGGTCCTGGGACTCCAGATTTCAATGTTCTTCATAATGGGGCCAGTCCAGGGCAAGTAACATGACACCTGTGGGTGACAGCTTTGATTGGTGGTGGCTATATGGGAGAAGGTAATGAGATGTCTGCCAGAAAACGCTGAGTGTGTCTTATCAAGTTTACCTGATTTATTCACTGTTTCCTTGTTCTGGAATGTTACTCCCAATACCCACATGCCTCTCTGGCTCACCTCCTTCATGTTTTTACCCAAATGTCTCCTTGTCAGAGACACCTTCCATGACCAACTGGCTTAAGTTTGCAACCATTCTTCCTAGCACTGCCTTCCCTTCCTCCAGGATTATTCATCACCAAAATACTTATCATCTAAACTACTGTATGTTTTACTTGTTTACTTTATTCATCATCTGTTTCTTCAACATTGAGTGCCTTGTCTATTTAATTTTCAGATGTTGCTGGTGCTTTGAATGATACCTGGCACACCACAGTTAGTATCTATTGATTGGATATATGAAAGGACAGCAATTAAAATATCTTAAATATTCAAACTGAGCCTGTAGGAGCCTCCTTGACTAAGGAGGAGCAAAATTCAGGCTAAACACAGAAATACTAGATGAATAGCAAAACTAAAAGCATTACAACTGTTCATGAATAATGTATTGGATTGACTAAAGTGTGTGTAAGTAAATGTGTATTTCACTTAGAAAGTATAGATGTTTGTTTTTATGTAGTATTTTTTAAAATTCTAAATTTTATAATTCAAATATAGTTGGTGCAAAATCTTATGTTGCTTATATTATTTTTTGGGTGTACAGTGCGGTGATCTGATTCCTCCATACCCTGCAATGTGATCACCCCACCAACTCCAACAATCACCTGTCACCATGTAAACTTATCACAACATTACTGACTGTATTCCCCTACCCCTTTCCACCATCCCCCAACACACTCCCTTTGGTAACCATGCCTTTGGTCTCTGTTTCTTTGAGTTTGTTTTTGTTTTGTTTTGTTTGTTCATTTTGTTTTTTTATTCCAAATATAAGTGAAAGTATATGGTATTTCTTTTCTGTGCCTGACCTATTTCATTTAGCATAACAGGTAATGTTTAAACAGAAACTAAAAGACGAAACTCAGTTTTTACAATGAGAGTTGGCTTGATTGAAAATGTACAAATTATCTTGAGTATCAATCATATTTTTTAGTATATAAAGATAACTTAATTAAAGAGTTGGGATAAATTTTTTGGCAAAATAAGAGTGTATCTAGTAATTTTTCTCTTAAGGAAAAATATTCTATATATTCCAAATCTCATAGGATTTGCCTTTAAAAAAATCATGTTTGTAAAAGTCATGCAGTATAAATTCCCTTAGAAACAAATAATAGTTTGTAAAAGTATAGAGCTTTATATCTTTCCCCAAATGAGACTAAGGACAGTATCAATTGAAATGTTTATCATTGTAAACCCAAAATATTATTTATCCATTTGGCTTACTGTCCTCAAGATAGTCATCCATTTACCTAGTCAGACCACTTTTAATCAGTTAGCAGATATTTAGTGAGGACCTATTACATGCAAGGCCCTGTGCTACACATTTCAGAGGATGAATACACGCCTTTTGTCCTTGAGAAGTGTTTTTTCCAGAAGGGGAGAAGTACAGTAACATCCTCCTCGGCAGCTCTCATCCTCCCAACTCTAAACGTACTCTACAATGACGTAGAATGGGAAGAGCTAGGCCCCCAAGGAACAAAGAGTGTGCACATAGGGAAGGCAGCCTAGTGAGGTTGGCACCAGAGTATCACTTGAAGCAATGAAGATAAATTTGAACACCTTGTGGTAGGTACTGACTGCCAGCAGGGAGTTCAGACTTGATTCATTGGACAAATCAGCATCTCTGCAGTAATTTAAATTAGAAAGAGAATAATGGGGATATCTAGCCTAGATGAATCTTATAATTTTGGTTGCCTTAAGAAGCAATACTTAATTTTATAGTTCTTACCCCAAATGATGGAATAGAGCCTGAACGTTGAATTTTTGAGGCAATAATTGGATTGACTGTATGAGTTCATTATTTTTAATTTATAAAGACAGGTAGTTACCACAATAATATCAAAAATAGAAAATGATTTTTAGAGGACATATGCAATAGGCCTGAGCCTGTGCTTGAAATTGTTCAGGATGTCAGGGTTCCATTTGGAAACTAACCTTTCTCAGCCAATGTGTGACACTCAGCTGATTTACAAGTGTTCTGGGCAGCTGAATGCCTTGGGTATTTGACAAAATCCAGAGCATACACCCAATGGATGCCCAACAAATGCTATGATGTTGGCACTGAGCTCCAACCATGGTTCACATGGAAAGGAAATTTCTGGCACATATTGGAAACTGAATATCACCATGTGTCCTTTTCAAATCAAGTTTTTCATTATTTGTTAATGCTCTAACAAACCCCCATCTCCTTTTTGGTAAAAAACATATACATGGGTCTTTTAGCAGCTGATTAGGAAGCGCAGGACCCGTGGGTTAAATGTCTCCTGCTCCTGTGTCCATTGATGCTAAATCTCAGCCTAGAACATGGGTAACAACAGAGGAGCTCCCACACAGGTTTTTAATCACCCAAGTAGGTGCTGAACAAAAAGACCCCAATAGCCCCTGGCCAGTGTGGCTTAGCTGGTTGGAGTGTCAGCCCATGGACCAAAAATTCACAGGCTCGATTCCCAGTCAGAGTACGTACCCAAGTTGTGGGGTCAGTCCCTGGTCTGGGTGCATACAAGAAGGTAACCAATTTCCAATTGATGTTTCTCCCTGATGCCGATGTTTTTCTCTCTTTCTCTATTTCCCTTCCTCCACCTCTAAAAGCAATGAAAAATATCCTCAGATGAAGATAAAAATAAATAAATAAAATTTTAAAAAAACCTGATGGGGCAGCTAAGGTGGTAGAAACGTGAAGTTCTTGCTTTCATTGTAGGAGTGATAGCTGGGAGGCACAGCTCAACTTGAGACTTCCTTTCTAGTGAACTGCTCACTTATTCTAGTCTATTCCACATGTCAACCACCTCCAACTAAACTGCTAGGACATTCCCTGTGAAGGAAGTTGTCCCCTAGTGGTCTGCAATAGTAATTGATTGTCTAAAGGGTTTAAGTCAGGGTGGGGGGACTGTGAGCTCCACATCCTGCCTTCATTTTCATATCATATAGACTCTACTCTTCTACCTTAAACATAATACAATGACTTTTCTAGATGTATAATAAAATTTTAATTTGAGCTAAGTAGTGTGTTCTCAGTATCTCCAACATAGAATCTAGATTGTCTTCTGTCACAGAAAAAGCTATAGACACACCATTTTTAAGAACTTGACACAGACAACAGTTTCCTTCTGATCCACCTACAACTTCAGAGATGAAGGATGGGCTCCCCACCATAGATTCATGCAGTTGGCCCAGGGCAGGGCTCTTGGTATTTCCTATAGCCTGAAGCCACAGGAGACTGGCAGAGCCAGCTTAGTGGGCAGCTTCATGCTCCCAAGCTAGTGAGGAGGGGACCAGTGGTCATGTGGGTTTTCCAGGTACTTTTACAAATGCCAGGGTCACAAGTTGTAAGGTACCTGTTCATCCCTCTGGGGCTCTGACACTGCGCTGGCACCAAGTTGCCCTGGAAGCAGGAATGATGAGTTTGATACTGCTGCATCACTGGCAGGCTGAAGTGCCACATGAAAGTTTGGCAGGGAAAACAAAGCGTCATTTGCTTAGTTCTTTTCAGGCATCTGTTGGGACATCTGTCTTTGTCCAGATCTCAGGAAGCATTTTGTAGACACAGTGAGCATCCAGTGGGCAATGGTATCCTCATTTTTCTCACATAGCACTGGGCATTCTTTCCCAAATTTCATAAATTCAAAGGCATCTGTGTTAGTCAGTCTCCCCTTTGTCTCTCTCTCTCTCCCCCCTCCCCTCCACCCTCGCCTCACTCCTTCCAACCCCTAATCACTCAAATCCAGACTCTTACTCCACAAATAAGTTTTTGATTTTAATATCCTGTGGGCAGAAATGTAAATCCCAATTCCCTCAAGTAGAGTTGTCTGAACTGACTTACTTTTCAATTATTTATTCATTAAAAAAAATCATTGCATTCTATTAATTTTAAGTACCAAGCTGCATTCAAAGGAGAAAGAATTAGGTATTGATCCTATTTTCAAGGCTTCTACCATCTGTGGAGAAAGACATGATATCTGAGCAGCAGTGAGGTCATGGAGGAGATGCTAGGGTACTGGAATTCATTTGGAGAAGAGTGAGCTGGCTTCAAGCCCAGGACAGGAATGCTAGGTAAGTAGTAAGATGGGACTTTGCATCACAAGACTAGTAATATGTGCTCTGTGTCCTGAGAGCTAGGGAGGAGTTTGGCCATCCAAGGAGGGATGACTGCAATGAGGAGTGTTATGGTTTTGAGACCTTAGCCAGGGTGCAGAAGAAGCAGAGTTGTGTATGGGTTTTCCCTTCCATGGAGTGGTAGTGAGGGCACCAGAGGAAGAGAGACCATATCCTTGGGATCCACAACTGCCAGGCCTTGGGAGTCATTGCAGGGGCTTCTGAAGATATCAGGGTGCTGCTGACATCACACAGATCCCTCAGTTATGTGTGCAACTGTCCTCTCAACTTCTTCCCTGTCAGCCTCCTACACAAGCTCAGATGCAAACAGCAGCTGCAGCAGCCTTGGTGTTTCCTAAGTGAGACACATTAAAAGGCAGGATATCAGCATAGCAATCCTCAGCAGATGCGGTGGTTCAGTGCTCCTGGTCCCAGGGTGATGGTTGAGGCTGTGACAAGACACAGAGGGTTGAGAACTGAATGGAAACCACCACACATCTGGTCTGTGCCTGTATGTTCTAAGTGATTGCTGATCTCAGTTTTTGTCCCCACTCACTAATGCTGGAGCTGGTTAAGGAGGGGATACTAAAGTCTCGCAAAGAAGGTCTTAGAACAGAGTTGAAGGGTGAAGATTGAATGTTGCTATCTGCCCAAAGCAACATTCCTTATTTCCTCCCTCCCTCCCTCCCTTCCTCTCTCCTTTCCTCTGTTTCTTCTTCCCTCCCTCTCTTCCTTCCTTTTTGCAAAGCATCCTATTCTTGATGTGGGGCTGCATCTCAAGACTTGCCTACCCTGGAAGAATTTCCAGCAGGACTTGTGTGAGAGAAATGCCCTATTTTCTCATATGCCCTCTCATTCCTTTGTTCTTTTATTTATTTACTCCCCAAACACTGGACAAGCACCCAGGCCAGCAGCAGCTGTGCTGGGTGCATGGGTTTCAGGAGTGAAAGACCAAGTCCTGTGCTCAAGGGTCACCAGTCCAGGGGAGAAAGCAGGGATCACCTGCTTGAGTGGACACATGGGTGGCAAAGGCAGGGAGGCCAAGGCGGAGGTGTGTTAGAGGCATTTCTCCTGGGAAGATACTGCTTGGAAAAGTTTTCTTTTCTTTGCTCAGGAGTGTGTTCCAAAGACAGTCGTACATCACTATATTTAGAAGGGTCCCGGGTAGTATGGGTAGCATTGGTTTTAAGAGTAGTTGATGGCCTTATATTTCCTTCTGATGACACTCTCCTGAAGAAGGCAAGTCTTTCATCCACACAAAATATCAGGGACTGTGGAAGGTTCCAGGGTTCTTACCTCCTATCTTACCAGTCTCCATTGCCCCACTGATGTTGTCCATGTTAACAGTATTTGCAGAGGCTACTCCATGGCTGCTCTCTGAAGAGATGCAAACCAGTTAGAAAGTAAGCACACAGCTGCACTGACTGCCAAAGTGCATAGGTGCATGCCGTTCTCACAACCTGTCTGTGTTCTGCTCTCTTGCACAGACCCAGCAATTCTTTCTTCCATGCCCCTTGGAAGCCAAGGGAGTGGCCTTGTTTCTGCCAGCAGAGTATGCATGCAGTAGTTTGGCTGAGGCTCTTGGTGGTGCACGTCCTGGCACCTGGTGGTGTCACCTGCCAGTGGTTAGCATCACAACTGCCCTTGCTCTTGCCAATCAGTTCAGTGCCCTGGGTGTGCTCCATGAACTGCAGTCAGGCCATTCACGTCTCCTCTGGAGAACTACTAATTACTGTGCTTAGCAGCAAAACTGGCTCCCATTGACCATTCCATTGTTCCTGAGTTCCCAAGTGGCACCACGGTCACTTGCTGCAGCCCTGAGCCCTCTACCTGCCTCCAATACTGAGTCTGGCTGGCACTTTGGTGCATCTGGCTTCTCAAAGAGTGTGCAATCTATTTCTGCTGGTGACTCATGCTGGGTTTTGGAAACTCCAGGAAGCCAGGCATCCAAATGGAAGCCTTGGTTGGGCCATGACCTCCACAAACTGCTGCCCCAGCTTACACATCCTCTTTCTTACCCAGCTTACACATCCTCCTCCTATCCTTGTACTTCTTGCTTGTGTATGTTATACCCCTAGAATTGGGTCACAATGATGAATTGTGATTAATAATCCAAGCATTGCTCAGTCTCTATACTTAGCAATAGCTAGCTATGCT
Source organism: Tonatia bakeri (assembly GCA_004024845.1). Classification (NCBI taxonomy): domain Eukaryota; kingdom Metazoa; phylum Chordata; class Mammalia; order Chiroptera; family Phyllostomidae; genus Tonatia; species Tonatia bakeri. The sequence continues at coordinate 284,905 of PVIA01000733.1, read as the reverse complement.
ACAAACACTAACCTTGTGACATTAGAAAATTGCCATGGCATTAATGTCAGTGACACCTAGGGAAACTTTGGGTTTCTTATTCCCTTATCATAATGTGACAATAATGTTGGTATAGTTCTGACAAACTATACCAACAAGCCGGCATTCTGAGGAGTGTCCTGTTTTCCTCTCCTTTCTTTTTCTTTTATCTACTATTTTTTTCCTTTTTTTCTTGTAGTGCAGACAATTCCTCAGCCTCATGACATTAGCTTTTAAGTGTGATTCATGAAGTAATAAAGGAATCCTTTATTCAAAAAGCCACTTATCCTGCTAAAAATTCCGTCTTTATTAGCTTTCTCATTATGAGCCTGTAACCGTCATCCATTTGTTAAGAAGAGCCAGATTCCTTATCTCTCTGGAGAGGGATATGAGAGACATATAAATAGTATGGTAGCCAGATTGGTAATTTGTCAGAAATTCATGAGAGAATAAACCCAACTTCTCAATTATCCTGGGGAGTATTACAAAGCCTGAATTCTCAGAATATGCCAGTGACTACATGGGGAGTCTCCTATGGAATGCTGGTTTATGGTGATTCCCTGGGTAGGATTTTGTATAAATTATTTGACTTGGCAACATCTCTAATAAATCATGATGCCAAATTGCCCCAAATCGAATTCATCCAAGACCATCCTTGTAAGAAGATTATCATCCATGCCCACTTTACCAGGGAGATCGCCATAGTGCATGTTTTTCTCTAGACACTGAACAAAAGATGCACAGCCTCCTGAGATGACAAAACAAGAACTGTGATGAGGCACCACTCAACAACGCCCACACCTGTGCTCAGCCTGGTCCAGCTCATGCTCTTTGTGTATTTGCAGGATTTCTTTTCTTTATCCTGCAATCTGCTTCCAGATGCTCCTCAACTGGTACGTATTATAAACTTTGGATTAAGCAGAGAGGTGGTTGGAGCTTAACATAACATCAGAAATGTATGGGTAGAATGGGACAAAAATGGCTGTTTTGTCATGGGAGCGAAAGTGTCTAACAGTTAATTATCTTTATTGCCACACACATAGAAATGATGCATATTTGTTAGCCATTTTAAGTGACTCAGACAGTCAGTATCTTTCTCTTTCTCTTGAAATTTGGGGTACATTATATTTTATTCTTTTCATTTCCAACTGAGCATAAGAAATGGAAATGAGACCTTTATCTAATTTTCCTCTCTTATCACTATTCCTTCTCATGACAGATCCTGGGCATTTTCATAAGACTAATGGATCCTGTAAAGTTTATTTTGGTCCCCCAATCTCAAAAGCTGTACATCTCGCAGGAAGCTAACCAGGAGTCAGCAGTGTGATGTAGGTAGGCACCTTCTACAACGAGTGAATGATAACTATACATTTTTTCTCCCATCTGGAGACACTGGACCCAATGCCTGTAGGGAGCTGAGTGGATGGTACTCCTGTCTAAAGATCTCAGTTTATTTAAGTCAAGACACTGTGAGGAGAAGCCCCTTATCACTGATGTGGGTACCCCTCTGGCTTCACAAATGTGGCAAAAGATGCGACTTCCTCATGGATGCTAATCTAGGAATAAAGGCCTCAGATATAAATTTTCAAATAAAACTACAACAGTTCATTCCTTCATGCTGTACTGGCACCTGAGTGAGTGAACAGGAGTAGGACAACCAAGCAGTTAGACCTTTGCAGGACACCCAGGTCCATTTAGCCAGAGCACAGAAAAAGTTAGGAAAGGGTGAGTCTACCTTTCTTTTAATTTTACATTTTTTAACTCAAGAATAATTATATGACAAAAAATATTCATTGATGCAAAATGAATACAAAATAAAGCATGAATGAATGCATAAGTAAATATGGGAATTAAACTGAGTATAATTTAGCTGAAGTGCAAGAAATTTGAAGGGACATCAGGGAATTTATTTTTAATTTTTTTATTGTTGTTCAATTACTGTTGTCCCACTTTTTCCCCCATTACTCTTCCCTTCCCTGTCTACCCTGCCCCCCTACCCCATTCAACCCTCCTGGACATCAGGGAATTCTAAGATGGAAAAATTTGTTTGGAGAAAACCTGAGTGCTTATTATGGTGATAACAGACATGCAAAGCGAGTAGTAATCCAGCACTTCCTCAATTGAGATCTATGGCTATTGATAGTATATTGTTCTCTCACTTATAACAACAACATCATAAATAATAGGAATAAACAAACCTTTTTTTAAACTGGGGCTGTGAATTTCTAAGAAGGAGGCATATAAGACAGAATTTAGGAAAGTTATTTGATTCCCAGACTTCTTTTTTGCAAAGAATCTTGTAGGACTATTGTTATGTGGACAACATTTTAAGAATGCTGCAAAAATGCTGTAAAGGTCTAATCTGGACTCAGGATTGGCAGAGGGAGACAGAAGGGAGCAGCTCTGAGACCTGCTGCAGGGGCGGAGCCAACAGGACAACAGGTTGTCTCATGAAACCCTGGATGGAGAGAATTCAGACATGGGGACCTGGTCCGAGCAAAGCAGGGGTCCTGTCCTGAATCTGATGAGTCCTTCTGGGACCCCTCAGCACTTCTCCCTTCTGATTAACACTACTGCCTTCCTCTCAACACTCCTATGAATCCCTCCCTGGCAGTTTTCTCAGGTCACAGGTGTGCATGTGAGCCTGACTGAAAGTGCCAGCCCATCAGCCTGCCTGGGAATAGCCTCCACATGATGTCTCTCATCCCACAGACCCCTAGCCCCGAGGAGATGGAGTCTCAGATTTCCACATCAGTGACCTGCTCAGGAAGGCACTGCATTGGCTCTCCCTTCCTTCTCTTACTTCCTAACTCTTACTGCGGGCTTCCTGGGGTCAGCTCCCAAATTAGCCTCTCATGAATATATTGGTCTCAATGTTTGCTCCTAGAGCAAACAGAGGACCTTAGCTAAAAAAGAGAAGAGCTCATCATTTTCATCATGATTTCTGTGTACAACTTTATTCTTTTTCTTACAAGTGTTCTAATTTGCCTCTGTATTTGCCCACCTATATATCTATCCATCATCTATCTACCTATCTATGTATCTACCTATCAAGGTAAAGAAAAAAAGTAAATGTAGAATGTATAAACCATGGTGATCACTGGGTAATGTGGGTTAAGAGGGAATTGACTGAGTGTGTGTGCGTATGTGGGTGTGTGTCTTTGTGTGGTGATCAAGTACTCCAACACAGATAGAAACTTACTTTTCTATTTAAGGGGAAACCATCTTTTATTTTAATGTTTACCTAAAATACTAAGATTTCATACTCAGCTGCCACACTCTGCTGGCACACTCTAACTGGAAAGAAATGACAACTTAAATATATGTATTCAGCACCTTTTTTTCTTCAAGTGACTTTCCTTAAAAGGAAAAGAAAGAAGACAGAGAAGGAATCATATAGCATTTCTCCGATTAGCTCATGCCAGGCCATTCCTAAGGAAGTGGTGAAGCCTCTTTCACAGCTCTGTGTGGGTTAGCTTCTCTTTCCTGCTATTTGAAGGTGTTTACTATAGAAACAAATGCCTTCATCATTCTGCCCTCACTGTGAATCATGACTAAGACCCACCTACACAAATCCACCAAACAGCTTCCGTTTGCTTCTGAATCAGTGACATTCTAGTGCTCAGTACCATAGACCATTTCCATAAAAGATATACAATCACCAGGATGTTCTTAAATTTAACCTAAAGACTGAGTTTGAGATATCTTTGCCACAAAGATCAGACTGGTTAATGGGGAATAAGAAATTATATGTATGTGACAAATAGTATCAGCATCCTGCCTGATTGGGTCTGTGAATGCGATAGAAAATTTTATTAGTTCTCCAGTTTACAATCTATAATAACATACTAGGTGGCTCCTGAAAGGACTATCACCAAGTAAGTAATATCCAGATATTTTTCAGTGTGTGAGGAGGTGTGTGTGGGTGCATATGTTTCATGGTATGTTTAAAATATCAGATCAGACTGGGGCCAGGTAAGCTGGTGTTCAGCTAACATAAGACCTAACACATACTTAGTATTAAGAGAAAGAAAATGGCAATAAAGGCCTGGAACATGAGAGGTGGCCTAATCTTCTGTCATCTCCCCAGTGATGGCCATCTAGAGACATTGGTGGAGAGCTCAGTGGAGTACATGGCCAGATGAGGACAGTTGGGAATGACTTTGAACTCATTTGCCACCATCTTGCTAGAATGTTGAACTATAAATGTAGTTTCACTCTCTTTAAAGAGAATTCAGCCACCCTTGCCTATGACAATGGATTAATGGGACAGCCAGTTTTTTTTAATTTTTTTAAATTATTTTATTGTTGTTCAATTACAGTTGTCTATATTTTCTCCCCCTTCCCCCCCATCCAAACCCACATCCCTCCCTTGCTTCCACCCTCCCCCTTGGTTTTCTCCATGTGTCCTTTATAGTACTTTCTGAAAACCCTTCTTCCCACTGTCCCCTTCCCCTTCCCCTCGGCTATTGTTAAATTGTTCTTAATTTTAATGACTCTGGTTATATTTTGTTTGCTTTTTTCTTTTGTTGATTATGTTCTAGTTAAAGGTGAGATTATATGGTATTTGTCCCTCACCACCTGGCTTATTTCACTTAGGATAATACTCTCCAGTTCCATCCATGCTGACAGCCAGTTTTGATATAGATGTCTGGCTGATAATCCTTTGGAAGTGTCCACTAAAGACTTAAAGCCAGGCTCCTTCTCTGGCAGTATAGAAGCTTAGTGTAGTTTTAGCATGAACAAACCTGTACTTCTGATGCCAACTGCACAGCATTAGGATAATTTCATGGTCAGAGAAATAAAAGTAGTTGTTCAGTACAGAGAGCATTGAGTCCCCAGGTTCTCACTGTCTTTCCATGTCAATTTTTGCCAATTCCATCCATGGCCTCTGTCCTCTCTTCATGCTTTGTCTTTGTCTTCTTTCTACTTGCCCCCTCCTCCTTTGGAGAGAAGGGCTTGTGGACAACCCTGAATCCAGAGAGGGCAGAAGGATGAGTATAGCAATATTTCTCAACTTGCACATTTCTGAGGCAGCACATTTGTCTGACTGGCAACACTTTATGCAGAGTGGCCCTATGCTGATCATTCTCCATCTGCCCTCTCAGTCTAGTTTCCTCCTGCCTCCACCCTGCTTAGGCTCTAAGAGGCTTAGTCCTGCAGTCACCAGCCCTCTTGCCCTCTGGCTTCCTGTCCAGTACTGGCAATGGGGATACTGACAGAGAATTGTTCCCTAAGAGAGGTAGGTGGGGTTTTCTCTCTGGCTATGACCCAGTATCTGTGGCCTCTCTTCATTCCTTAAGTTTGAACACCTACTGGGTCACCCTCCCCTATGGTTCCAGTTCTTTTACCTGTCACCTCTTCTGGGCTGTGGCAGGTAGTAGCCTCCTGTAGTTGCTATTACCAGGAACCTTGAAACCCCAGCCCCAAAGGGCTGGACCTGTAAGTCAGTTAACCAACTTACAGGTCCACAAGTAGAGTCTTCATTACATTTGTTGGCCCAGCTCTTTGAGTGAGGCTCTCTTGCTTGCTGAGAATGACTGACAGTATTATCACTGGGCTTTATGGAAGAAGGGGCCAACTCTCTATTAGAGACCTGCAGGAAAGATAAGGGTCCTTTAATTCAGTCCCCATCCTGGATTTCTTATGTTTTGACATGAGAATTTGTCACGTCCTTTGGGCTGTCAACATCATCAGACATAGGTTTCTCAACTTATTCTTTCTGTTTCAGAAAAATCCTAGAACAATCCACAGCAGAGGTAGTATTTTGTCAGTGGTTGGGTTTTCTCCAGACCACAGCTTGTGGCTGTCCAGTGTTTCCACAAACTCAGCCTCTTGACACACACCTCATGGTGGTCAGAAACCTTCCCTCTCCATCAATAACAAAACTTCAATTAACCCACAAAGCATAGGACACCCTCACCATCTGACCCTGCTTACCTGGCCAGTTCTGTTATTGCCAATCCCATCTCACACCTTTTGTTCCCACTGCTTGAAGTCTTGGGACTCCCATGATAGAAACAAAATAATCTTATACCAATTTATGCTTTAACTTTGCCTTTCTTCTAAACTACTTAACTGTGTCTTCCTCCAAACAGAATAACTGATGTTTTTAGAATGTTAACTTGACCTAGCTTCCCATTCAAAATCTAATGCAATGACCCAAATCCTTAAAAAATCAATTCAGCCCTGACACTGTGAAATCCCACAGAATCACCTGTAATCCTCAGAAGAGGACAATACCCTCACACCTCCATGAAGCAGGGATAATCCCTGAAGCAGAAAAATTTGGACCAGGTGAAAAAAGAGTAAAAAACATTATATCCACAAGCTTCCATCAATCACCATCAGCACACATTCTCTCTCTTCTCTGTCTCTCTCTGTCCTCTCCTCTCTCTCACCCATACACACACCCATAGTCTCAAATATAAAAATTTTGTCCATTAAAGGCTCATAAATTATTATCCTGATGTAAAAATTGCCTTTGTGTATGTGTGTGCTAAGGATCATTGCTCATTCATGCTACCTTAGATATCTCCTTGGCTTAAAATGTCCTCCCTAGCCTTTCATGGCCTGGAAAATGCTATCTTTCAAGACCATAAGATCTATCATTACATTATTTTTACATATGTCTACAACAAATTTATTTACTTATTCATTTGTTCATGCAATCCACTTCTCTACTTCACATGTATTTATTGTCATTTCCCCCCTGCAACCCTGTCCAGCTATCTTAAAGGCCCTGTAATAAAATGCTGCCCTTGGGATGAAGACAAATCACTTTCACATAGTTGACAAAGGCCTCCAATCACTGGTCCCTTCCCACATCTCCAACCTCCCCTAGAAGTGACACACATCATTTGGATGACAGTGCAAGGACATCTGACGAGCATACCAGGGAATTTTCATGCATAGGAAAGAGCTCATTGCCAATTATGGAAACAATAATAAGCACTTGTATATTTTTGTAGATGTCTTCTATTCTTTTTTCATAATTTTAAGTTGTTTAGAAAAATCTCCATAGTTATTATCTCATACCATGTACTAAATACAATCCAAAGGAAATAAAAAGGTAAATTCTGAGATAATATGTGAATTTATTGATAAATGAAGAAGTATTTCAATAATTTTTAAAATAAACTTACTTATATCTAAGATCTAAGATGGGAAAGGACTTTCCAGTGTAAAATTAATTAATTTGATTATAGTTTTCTATTATATTAACAGCATCATAGGTAAAATTAAAGAACAAAAGAATCCCGGGTGAATATTGGCAATGTGTTTGATGATGAATTTATGCTTTATATATGCAAAAAACTTAAGTCCATCAGTCAGCAATCCGCTAACATCTCCATGGACACTAACTTAAAATGTTCAGTATTTTAAGTGTTCTGTAATAATATGAGCTTTTTATAGCTTGTTTGTTGTTATCTTTAATATCACTATCACTATATGGGGAAAATATAGGTCCAAAGGTCATAAAAATTAGGTTGAAACACATGAAAACAACACCCCACCCTCACTTATGATCAGTGCATGCAACAGATACAATTTTTGTCTATAAGTATATTAAAAGATTTTAAAGTCAAAATCAATACTAGTAAAGGCTATTCACTCTGTGCTAATATTTAACACTGTTCACTAAGAATTTTTAGTTGTTTTAATCTTTGGGACGTTGGGTTTTCTCCTGATGTTGGGTTTGGTCAAGTGACTTATTCTGGTCTAGGGGTATAGGCAGAGGGATGAGCTTCCTATATGAGCATAACTTCAAGATCTCATCAATGTATTACAATACCAGTTTTCACAGCCAAGGTGGGAAGCACATTTGAATGCAGTGACTTTATCCTGGGTTCCTTGAGTATGATGATGTTCGAGGGAACATCATCACCCTGCAGTGGTCATGGTACACAAACAAGAGAAGAACAGATTTTGGGTGTGAAGCTCCTGAAACAGTTATTGTTATTGTAAACTAGCCTGTTTTGGTATAACCACCCAAGGGAGGTTAATTTAGTGATACATTTCTTTAAAAATTAGCAATATATAAAGATGTCTTAAAACCTCCCAGATTTGGGTTGGCTAATTCCCATTACTCACTGATTTATTAGACAGATATTTTGTGGGCTTGCTATGTGTCAGGAAACCCAGTAGCCTCAGGAAAACAGACAAGATACCCAAGATCTTACAGAAATTTCCTTTCAAAGATCCTTCATAAGAAATAATTGGATGCTATAAATAGCACATACATAAACAAACAAACCATTATACTGACCAGTTAAATACAAGGCAAATATCCAAGGGAGATAGCCAAGAATAGGAGAATGTTAAAATAAAATTTATTCTCTCCATGGGATAAAGAGTTCTGCTAATATATAATTTTAAAATAATATTCATGGGCATAGCAAATGTTAATTGTATAATACTGAAGAAATCAAAATATTGCTTAAAATATAGCATAATCTAAATTTCATAGGCTATATGCATGTGTTAAAAATAAGGTAAAGCTATACATCACTTTATTAAAATTTACTATATCTGGGAAGAAGGAAAATTTAATTTTTTTCTTTGTATCTTTTACATGCAAAACTTTAATAGACTTTCTGTAATTTTAATAAATTTTAAAAATAAAAATTATTCAAAAACCCTTCCAACAATTCATAAAAGTCTCCTGAGGATGAATTAAATTACATTTTTGTAGTGCTTACAATTTATGTATAACAACTACAGAATTATTAAAACAAAACACAGACCTAATTCCAAAAGAAACAGAAGGATAAAAAGATAAATTGTAATCTGATCCAAAATGATAAAACTGCTTAGGAAGACATATTTCCAGTGGCTGAGCACCCTAAGAAATAGATTGGCTATAGTCCAGTAAGAGTATAATATGCAATTAAAATATAAATTTGCATAATAATAGTCAGCTGTCAGCCAACTCCCAGTTTTGAAAATGAGAACATTGAGAAAATATATAATCATTATTTTTTGCTATAACCATGATGGAATCAGTTCTCGGGGATACCCAGGAATAAAAGGAAATGGAGATTATGTCACTGATTGCTGGTGACAGCGTGATGAGATTAATCACATTGGAAATGGATTAAAATCATGTTTTATTTTTGTTCAGGGCATTCAGGTATATATATTCACACATATATATAATTTATATTTATATTTACACACACATATGTATGTTTCCCCAATAAATCTCTCTTAACCTTACTCCTTGGTTTTATGGCTATTCTCAGTATAAAGATTAAAGTGGAGAAAGCAGAGAGCCTGTGCAATTTCATTACCACTAGAAGATAATTACATCAAATGTTTACATAAAACTTTAGAGAAACTTTTCACCTGCCATACCTCTATAACTTTTGAGGCAAGTGAGTCCATTAATTCTGCTTCCTTCTCTTAAATAAAAATGTAGGCAACCTGTCTACTCTTGTGAATAATTAAGTCTAAATGTCATATGGTGGAGCCAAGTGAGGTTGGCTTCCTTGTGGAGCAGTGTGGCTGGGCTGGTGCATGTGCAGAACATGGCATGGAGGACACCAGGTGGGTTTGGGAGTCCAGTGGAGTGAGGAAGACACCTGCATGTGGTTGCTGTGTTGGTTTCATATCAGGAAAACTAAGCAAGGAAATAACCATACTGATGATATTGGGAGCTAGGTTTTTCCACTGTCAGAGAAAGTAGTTAAAAATATGATATGGAAAAAAATAAAATCTGTGTAACTACTGTAAATGTGATTCCCAAATCATAAAGAAATAAGAAGAGAAAAAAATGTAAATTCACTTTTGAAAGCGATGCAACAAATCCTAACAGATATTGACAAAAAAATTCAACCAAGTAAATATATATGGTTGGCCAAAAAGTTTTTTTTTTCATGAAATGGCTTTAGTTGTCTTTAACTGCATTTGAAACAATTTTGTTAGATTGTATTGTCATGGCTGTCATATCAGCCTGCATTTAAAAAAATTATCAAAATTGGTGAATTTTTGTGTAGCCATTTTAATACCAAAGATGGAAGACAATAAGCAACATTTTTGACATATTATGCTTTATTATCTCAAGAAAGGTAAAAATGCAACTGAAAAGCAAAAAAAAGAGATTTGTGAAGTATGTGGAGAAGGTGCTGTGACTGATCAAATGTGTCAAAAGTGGTTTGTGAAATTTTGTGCTGGAGATTTTTCACTGGATGATGCTACATGGTTGGGTAGACCAGTTGATATTGATAGCTATCAAATTGAGACATTAATTGAGAACAATCAACATTATACCATGTGGGAGATAGCCAACATACTCAAAATAACCAAATCAATTAATTTATTGCTGAAAATGAAAGATGCGTCTTTTATTTTACAGAAGAAAATCACACACAAAATCTTTTTGGCCAACTCAATGTATCACCATTGACAAGAGTTTACACAAGGAATCAAAAAATGGCTAAAATTTACATCTATTAATACTTCTAGTAAGCTTTGTGGCTTAAGTGCATGTTATTATCCTGTCTCCCTTCCAGATTACCATAAAGTATCATTGAAATTATGCAAAGTATATCTCTCTTTGAGGGAAAAAGCTATGGGTAAAAAAAAAATCAAAGGAATAAATATTTTGAACTAAAAGTAGAGGTCACTGAACCAATGAGTAGATGAGCAAACTGCAGACAATTTTCTGCAGCAGTAAATGCCCAGGAGAAGGCAGAGGTGAGACCCTGGTCTGAGAAAAGAGAGAGAAGGCAAACTCACCATGTTGAACCATGGGGCCCCATTTATTTACCTGTTCTGAGATTTCTAATCTGAGTAGCCATAGATGTGTTCCTGAATAAGTAAGCCTTTGTAAGGAGATTTAAGGACCCCAAGAGGGGAAAACAAACTTTTCAAATAATAGTCTTTAGATTATGGGATTATAGAAATCATCCACACTGTTATGCCTGCAGGGAATCTAATCTCTATGTTAGTGTTTCACTGGTAACTAAGAGCCAATATCCAGCAACCACCAGCTACTTGATAAAGCTTCTGACATGAAAGAGATCAACCACAATAAAGGGAGAAAATCATAGGAAGCGTATGTAATGAAAGAAACAAAATAAATTTTAAAGTAGGAGAAAAGTGAAAAAAGGGCTATACTAAATACTTTCACAAACAAAATGGTATTTCTTCATTTGTAAATAAGAACTGAATGCCTCAAAAAATGGAACGATCAGAAAACAGGAGGAGGCTCTTGGGAAGTAAATATTTATAGTAGAAATATTGTTTCAGTAGGAGGGTATGAGACAAAGCATAGAATAACCAACTTTCCAAGCAGAAAAAAAAAATGGCAAAAAAGGACAGAAAAATGGATGAGTAAATGAAAAGTGAAGGTTGGTACGGGAGTCAAAAATATGATTGCTAGAAATTTTAACAAGACAAAAAGCAAAAATAACCTAAAAGAAATTATCCCAGAAAAATTTCCCAGAAATATAAAACACCCATAATCTTAAAGGATTTTTCTGTAAACCCAGCAAATTAAATAAGAAAAGACCTATGAAGTAGAAAAAATCTCATTTCTTCAGGGAATAAGAGAAAGATCTGAAGAGCATATAAATAGAAAACTTATAAAGAAATTAGTTCATAGTTAAAAGGTAGAAATAAAATAAATAAATAAAAACAAAAACTTAGATACATAAAACAGACCAACAGCTACTAGAAGGAGGTGGGGGAACAGGATGAAAGATGGCGAGGGACTAATGAAAGAACATTTATACACAACCCATGGACACAAACAACAATATGGGGGTTGACTTGAGTGAGGGGAGAGAGTGGGCCTGGGTGAATGTGGAAAAAGGGAGAAAAGGCAGGAACAATTGAAACAGCATAAACAACAAAAAATATTTTTTAAAATAAATAAAAAGCCAGTTTCACATTTCTCTTCATTAACATTGGAAGCTGAAGATAATCCAACAGTTCCTTTAAAATTCAATAAGAACTGTTTTTCAACCTGGAGTTTTATACCCAGTCAAATGACTAATTAGCATGCTGACACTGTCATTCATGAAAGTTCAGGGTTGACACTTAATCAGCCCTCAAATGAGCCCCTCGCCACCCCACCCACAAGAGCATGCTAAAGAAGTCCCAGCCCTGGCTGGTGTAGCTCAGTGGATTGAGCGTCGCAGGTTCAATTCCCAATCAGGGCACATGCCTAGGTTGCAGACCATGTCCCCCATCAACCACACATTGATGTTTCTCTCTCTTTCTCCCTTCCTTCCCTCTCTAAAAATAAACAAATAAAATCTTAAAAAAAAAAAAGAAGAAGTCCCAGGGTGGGAGTACTGCCACAGACCAAGAAAGGAGGAATAATCTCATTGTTAGGGGATACAGAAATACATATCTTATCATTAAAAAAACTTAAAAGTGATTGTTTTGTGTAAAAAAATAAAGACAATGTCAGGAGAGTAGCTGTGAAGTGTTGTCTTTTTCTATAAGCTTTTTTTTAAAAAACTGTGCAATTTTATTCACATTTTATTATTTTAAAGAAAAGAAAATAATTCAAGTGTATTTAGAAAATAAGATTTCAATGTAACTTTTCACATTAATAGATCAAAGGACAAATAACTTATTATTTCATTTTAATAGACAGAGGGAAAAAATTTGGTAAAAGTCAATAACAATTTATTGTTAAATGAAGCTTAACAAACCAGGGATGGAGCGATTCTTCCATGGCATGGTATAGTATCTTCTAAAAACATTGCACTTTGTGGCAGAATATAGTAGCATTCTAATTAAAATCACAAATATCACCAGGTTGCCAGTCTCACACTAGTATTGAAGATAGCACCAGATATTTTAATGAAAAACAATAACAACAACAACAAAAAACATTTAAGATGGGTAAAATTGGAGGAGACAATATTGTCAGCATGTGAAGATTGTATAATTGTTTACATAGGAAAACCCAGAAAATCAATGGAGAAACTATTAGAATCAATGCAAAATTGCACAAGAATGGTGGATATCAATTAATATTTCTTTTATATTGGGAATAAATAATTTTAAATGAAATGTAAAAAGATATCTTTCATGACAGGAAAAACACCAATGCAAATCAAAACTATATATTTGGATGAAAATAAACCTAACAAAAATACACAAATCTATTAATTATAGCAGAACAACTTGAAGGACAGGAAATGCAACTAAATTCAGAGCTGTCCTAGTCACAAATGAGAAGATGCAGTATGGTAAACATGACACTTCCTCCCAAACTTACCTACAAATTTAAAACAACTTTAATGCAAAACCCTGGGGTAGTATTTTTGTGAAATCTTACAAATTAATTCTGAAATGTATGTGGAATAGTAAAGGTACATGAATAGATAAGATGCTTTTGAAGAATCAGAACTGGGAAAGGAGGTGTGGGGGCCAGTGTAAAGACCTGCTTTAAGGAGCAGTAATAATTCAGGTGGTGTTGGTAGAGGACTCCCATGGTGGAGGCACACGCAGAACAGAGGGTCGCATATGAGGGGATGGGCATCACAACCTGTGAGAAAAAGACTATCTCAATGAGTAGAATTAAGACCATTAACTGTTCAACCAAGTCTCTATGGTCAATTAATATTTGACAAAGCAGGCAGAAGCATAAAGTAGAGTAAAAATAGCCTCTTCAACAAATGGTGTTGGGAGATCTGCATGGCTACATGCAAAAAAATGAAACTCGACCACCAACTTATAATATACACAAAAATAAACCTAAGATGGGCAAAACACTTAAATATAAGTTACAATATCATAAAAGTCCCAGAAGAGAACATAGACAGGAAAATTTCAGATATTCCATGCAGCAATATTTTCACCAATATGTCCCTTAGAGCAAGGGACATAATGGAAAAAATAAACAAATGAGACTTCATCGAAATAAAAAGTTTCTGCACGGTTAACAAAAACATCAACAAAATGAAAAGGGAACCAACTGTATGGGAAAGTATATTTGCCAAGATACCTTGGACAAGGGTTTGATCTCCAAAATGTATAAAGAACTCACACGACTCTACTCCAGAAAGACAAACAAACCAATTAAAAATGGGCAAAAGACCTGAACACACACCTCTCCAAGGAGAACATACAGAGGGCCCAGAGACACAAGCAAAGATGCTCAGCATCACTAGCCATCAGAGAGATGCAAATTGAAACCACAATGAGATAATACTTCACACTGCTCAGAATGGCCATCACAACTCAATTAACAAACAAGTGCTGTTGAGGTTGTGGAGAAAAGGGAACCCTAGTACACTATCGGTTGGAATGCAGACTGGTGCAGCCACTATGGAAAACAGTATGGAATCACCTCAGAAAACTACAAATGGAACTGCCTCTTGACTCAGAAATTCCATTGCTTGGATTACACCCCAAGAACCCTGAAACACCAATCCAAAAGAACCTATGCACCTCAGAGTTCATAGCTGCACAATTTATAATAGTCAAGTGTTGGAAGCAACCTAAGTGCTCATCAGTAAATAAGTGGATCAAAAACTATGGTACATTTACACAATGGAACACTATGCAGCAGAAAGAAAGAAGGAGCTACTACCCTTTGTGACAGCATGGTTGGATCTGGAGAGCATTATGCTAAGTGACATAAGCCAAGGGGTGCAAGACAAATACCATATGATCTCACCTATAAGTGAAACCTAATCGACAAAACAAACAAGCAAAAGAAATATAACCAGAAACATGGAACTAAAGAACAAACTGTCAGTAACAAGAGAGGAGGTAGGAAGGGGAAATGGGGGGGGAAGGGGAAGACTCATCAAGGAACATGTATAAAGGACACATATACAAAGCCAAAGAGGATCGAGGGTGGGAGGTGGGGATGGCTGGGGTGGGAGGAGTCATGGGGGGGCGGGGGGAATGGAGACAACTGTACTTGAACAACAATAAAAAAATAATGTAACAGTAGAAAAAGACCATTAACAGTTCATTTAAAACATAAAATTAGATTTCAAGTTTACACAATACATAAAAGTAATTCCAGTTGGATTAAGAAATACAGTATGGTGAAGAACTCTGAGAAGGCCTTCCTCTGTCCTGGCTGTTAGTTATTCTTCTATAGTTTGTTCTAAGTACTTAAACAACACAAAAACCACCTGAAGCAATACAAAATATAAGTAAATTCAATTACTTCAAATTATAAAACTCTGGTACCTCAAAAGATGATGTAAATATTTAAAATACATGTAACAGTCTGGGAGAGAATAATTTCACTGAATATAACAGGCAAGAGAGAAGTAGGCATAATAATGAAAGAACTTTTAGAAATCAGTAAGAAATTAAATAAGAGTCAACTCCAGAAGAAATGTGGCTATGCATCACATCTGTGAAAAGATGCTTAACCTAACTAATAACCAAAGAAATGCACATTGAAAGAGCAAAGCAATTCTATTTCTATAAAAGTGTGTTGAAAGAAAAAGTGTGCTTCTGAAATGGGTTTCTTTTCTGTGCCTATGGGCATCTAACTGGTCCCACTATTGCAGAGATAGTTTGTCAGCATCTGGACAAATAAAAAAAAATGTGCATGTCTGCAAGCCAGTAATTTAACTTCCAGAAATGTGACCTAGATGAATTATGGCCCTTGCACCCCAGGAGATATGCAGAAGAGTGTTTATTGCAGGAGGGTTTGTAACACTGAAAGGTTGGGGACCAATCAAATATCTATCAGCACCAGATAGGATAAATATGTCCCAGTTGTAATGCATGAACTTGACCATCACATTTGTCTTTCCATATCAGTGCAGACACATCTCAAAAATAAAATGGATATTGATGAAGCAAAACAGACATCAGTAAGTACAGTGTCACATCCCCACATATTAATATAAACACAAACAGTACATAATGTTAGAAAAGCAATATATCATCTATCCATATAAAATCACATTGGTATACTTTTTCCTTCTAATGATGCTTCACTCTTAGCACAGAAGTTGGGGTACACAGGACTCCTGCTGGTGGGGACTAAGTGATTTTAGCTATATCTTTAATATTTTATGACTTTAAATAGACTGTAATCAATAGATACAAATGTCAACTGTTCATTATGAATGGAAGAGAGCATCTTGGTAGTTATCTTTATTTTTAATTTAAAAATAAACTTAATTTATAAAAGGATCTATAATAATCAAAACAAGGTCACATAGGGATGGTTTGATGAAGCCTATCTTTTGATCCAATGTCTGTATTCACTAGGCATTTATGTTTCTGATCTTTGAGTAATCTTTAATAAAACTTCAAAGTCATGTGGAGCAATTTAAAATATTCAGCAGACCTCTGAAAAAGGAAAACTGAATTGGAGTCCTGGAGCTTTAAACTGTAGTTAACTTGATAATATTTCATTGTCATCTGAATCATTCACTCCTCAGAATATTAAGCTCTTCAGACACATTAGCACAAGGGTCTCCACAGTCCCTCTGAGACATGGAATATTGGCTGTGTTATTTAAGAGAATTCAAACAGTGGTAAGTTCAGATGCTACAAGTCAGAAAAAGGTAGGATTGAAGTGCCAGTTTCACAACATCCAGAAGATATAACCGTGTAATTCGGTTAATTTTCCTGCCTTCATTCATAACTTCACACCACCCTCTTTGCCATGCATACTTAATTTCTCAATTCACGGCCCTGTGCTAATTTTGTACAGCTCTTTTGCCTTAATTACTTTTAATACTTTTCAGAATAACATATCTAGAATCTTTTCCAAGTTTCAATGTATGTCATAACTGTTTCATCAGCACAGAAACATCTTATGTTCACGTCTAGACCTCTGACATCGCTCCTTCTTTTCACTTGCCATTAAATTCCCCTGGAATTAAAAAAAAGATTTTTCTTTTGTAAAGCAGGTGCATTGTATCTGTTGTAACTTTATAGGTTGCATAGAGACTTGTAAAATCTTTCCCCAGATGACTATTTGCATGTCTGGAAATTGGGAGTGAATGAAGCAATGATTTACCATGCAGATTAACTGTTTACAGGGTTGGAATTCGTTGGATAACATACCATCTTTCTCTTCACTTTGCAGATTGTAGACTTGGCTAGAACAAGTTCTCACGTCTTGTCACCTGGACGTGGTCCCCCCCTCCATTACCTGAGAGCCTAAAAATGACCCATGTCATTATTTTTTCACTTCCATTTAAAAATGAAAAATGTTTGTAGACTCCACATTAGGAATGAGAAATGAATAAAGAAGAAACAGGACAGATAAAAATGTTTTAAAGATATTCAAAACATACTTGCACATGTATATACTTGCATGTCTCCCTCTTTTGAGCAGTTTCCTTTTGCTTAAAGGCGAGTGAAGCTGCTCCTTGACCATGTGTCCTTATTCTTTCATTGGTTAAATGAGATGACCATGTGTCATCTCAGAGAATCACAGTGTTAAAGTGAGTGGGTGGAAGCAGAAGAGAACTATGACCAACCATTAGGACGTGGCTTGGTCTCATTCGCTGGCGTATTCCTTGTCTCTGAATAGGATTAGACGACAGTAATTCTTTATAAATATTTGGTAAATGAGGATTAAAGAGCCAAAATACTCTTATGAATGTTTCCTGCAGTTTCCCAGTCATTTCATGTAGAAAAATGATGCTTGTGTATGTGTGTGTATGTGTGTGTGTGTGTGTGTGTGTGTGTGTTCACTGACACACTAACAGACCAATTACTCTAACAGCTGTGTTTTTAATGGTTTATAAACCAGGGTGCATGTATACAAATATAGCCAGCCTGGGCACAACTCTGAGAAAAACCTAAATAAGCTATTCTGGACCTGGAGAATCATTTTATATGTGAATCTGAGCAGCCAGCTGACCATTCTGGAGATCAGCAAGTGGCACTCTCTTGCTCAGCATCACTGGCACAGCCCGGGAGGCCTGGCTGAAATGAGCTTTGGGGAAGCCTGTTTGATCCATCAAGCCCATAACTACCAAAGCAGATTCGAGTGAGTTTGGGATAACAAACAACTCAGCCTTGCCTTTGCCAACATCGTGCACATTAGCAGCCAATCCTTGACTATTGAGTATTTGTGTGTCTGCAATATGTGCTTTTTCCCTGCCTTGAACTCTCCTGGTTCTGCATATGTGTTAGAAAATTGAACATGTGGCATCTGCTAAATAGTCTGTGGCTTATGCATGAGCAGCCTTGGATAAATACACAAAGGCTACCCTAGACCGCTCTTGTTTCTGAATTGGGGAGTGTGCAGCATAGACCATAGATCAGCCCTGGTGTGGGTAATTGTGCTCAGGTGTTCTCCACCCAGCACGTGTCACCATGGCTTGAGAGCCAGGCCCCTGCATGACTAAAAGTTGATTCACTTTTGATGTTACTGAGAGATGCCTTCATTCTACATACTCACTTGATAGAAATATGCATACATTCTAATCATTCTTTAGACATAAAGGATATGAACTGGAAAACACAAAGAAAGGACCATTTGTACTCAGTGATGTCAAGAAGTAATGTGCTTGTTTCTGTTTTATGCTAGTAGGGAGTGAACAGATTCACAGATCAGGCTGAGCATCTCAGAGATTTGGTCACAGGCACTAACCACAAAGAGGAAGCCTTCAAACCTGACCCTCTGTCATTGGATCCCCAGGGTGGGACCCTGTGAAGCCACTATGTCAGTGAGTGAATCTGTGGGCCTCCAAATCGCTTCTGCCCTGTAGGGTTTGTCAACTCCACAAAGAAGGGCTGAGAATTTGCTGAAGTGTCTGTGTCCTAGTGTGCTGTTATTACTCATTGTGTACGTGTGTGTGATTATGAGCATGTGTGCATGTGCTTGTGTACGAAAAGGGGAACTGGGTTTGGGATGGTATACTCACTGATTTAATGAATCAAGGAATCCAGGAAGGCTTTGGAAGTTATTCCAAGGGACAGAATCATTTTCCATGGCTCCACGCTGGGCATTTCTCAAACCCTCCCTCATTTAACTGTCACGGTGATTCTGTGACAAAGTGTACCAGTCAGGATGAGGCAGTATGCTAAGGTGGCAGACAACACCAAACCTCAGTTTACCTCTTGCTCCTCCTGGCCAGGCATCCACAGGTGTTCCATTCAGCTTGGCACAGCTTCCTCCACATGTGAGACTGACATTCATAGCTGTTCTAATGTTTCAGTGCTTTCATCTACTGTAATGGGGAGAGAAGATGGCAAATCACAAAACAGTCTATCATTGCTTCCAAAAATGACACATTGCATCAACCAAAATAAACATATGGACATTCTTTCTTTCTGTGGGGGAACAGGAGGAAATTTTGAGAAGTGTTGGTAAGGGGTCCCAAGGATATGTATTATCTCTGTTTTATAGTAAACTGTGTCCTTTCCTACAGTGCACACATTGTGAGGTATTTCAAGGCTTCTAAAACACATCCTTCTCACCCAGAACCCCGTTCCTTATACCTCACATATAAAGAGCACTCATCAAACTTGACCTAGCCTCATGTGGCATAGCTGTCATCCCTTACTCTCTTAAACATAGTCTCCCCTTGCTATCTAGGACTTTGTTCTCCCCTGGTCTTACTTTTCTCCTCATGGTCCTTTGCTGGTTCTTCCTTGTTCCCTCCAACTTGAAGTGTTTGAGTTTTCCACATCTTGGAACTCTTCTTTATTCTTGTTTATCACATCAGTTTCCCAGACTTAATTATCATCTATGCACAGACAGCTCAATGATATTTATCACTAACTCGGGAAACACTTTTCTATGCCTATAATCTATATAAAATTGTCTTTAGATCACTCTTTTTGGGTTTTCAATAGGCAATTTGGCACAGGCAATGCCAAACACCCAACCTTCACTGCTTCCCACCTCCATCCAGCTCCTACCACTCTAGTCTCTGCCTTAGTAAATGGCAACTCTGTGGAAGTTGCTTAACTCAAGTATTTTGAAGTTGAATGTCGCTTTTCTCACTCCCTATACTTAATCTAGAAAAATCTCGTGAACTCTACATTCATAATATTTTTTACTGCCACTTTGGACTCCTGTCATCGGAGTTGTGAGAGTTTCTTCACTTGCTTCCTACTTTTTCTTCTCTAATCCAACCTGTATTTTATTATCTCTGATATCAACACAGTAGTCTTTACAAACATATGTCATAACCTGTAACTCTTCTACATAAACATTCTGAAGGCTCCCATGTTAAGCAGAGTATCTTCACACTTTTATAGTTTCCATAAAGACATACAATTCTATCCTTACTCTAATTACTTCTCAGATACTATTTTTACTTCTTCTTCCTTTATTTCCTATGTCCCAGGTACATTTTTCTTATTCTTTCATGCACATGCCAGCCATGCTCCCACTCATAGCCTTCGCTCCTGGATCCTCTGCCTGGCATGACCCTCCAACAAATATCCAAGGAGTTTGTGTTCTTACCTCCTTTTGGAGGAGGTAAGATTGATTTCCATGATTGATTTCTTATTTAATTTCTTTGAGGCTACAGAACAACCAGGGTAGGACTTGAGGATTTTTTTAATGTAATGAGACTTGCTTTATGGCCCAGAATATGATCTATCTTGGTAAATGCATTCTGTGCATATGAAAATATATATATATGTATTCTGCTTTTGTTGGAAGGAATGGTCTATAAATGTCAATTATGTAAAACTGCTTGATAGTTTTGTTCAAATCTTCTATATCTTAACTGATTTTAGGTCTATGTGTCAATTAGTGAGAGAAGACTTTTAAAACCTCTGACTGTAATTGTGGACTTTTTCATGTTTTCATATAGTTTCATCAGTTTTTCTTTCATGTCTTTTGAAGCCTTGTTATTAGTTGCATAAATATTTAGAATTGACATGGCATTTTGATTGACTAACCCTTTTATCTTTCTGAAATGACTGTCTTTAACCTAGTAATATTCTTTACTCTAAAATCTACTTTGTATGATATAACCACAGCCACTTCAGATTTCTTCAGATTGGTGTTAATGTTGTATACATTTTTCTAACTTTTTTACTTTGAACCCATTTGTGTCTTTTTATTTAAAGCATTTCTTATAAATAGCATGTATTTGAGTGTTGCTTTTAATCTCCAGTCTGATAACCTGCTTTTAATTTGAATGTGCATGCTATTTGTATGTGATAAGGTCATTGATATGGTTAAACTTAAATCTGTTCTCTTGTAATTTGTTTTCTATTTCTCTTATTTGTTCTTTGTTCCCTTTCCTTTCTTTTTCTGCAATATTTTGAATAATTACTTTTGATTTTGTTTTATCTTTGTATTAATTATAACTAATCAGGTTAGTAGTATACATTTTAACTCACTACAAATTTCCTTCATCAACAAGCTACCATTTCACATATCATGCAAAGAACCTACATTTTTTTATGCTTTCCCTTCTTCCCTCCAAGAATTGTGCTATTATTAACACACATTTTACTTTTACATGATACAAAGCCCACATTGCATTGTTACTTCTCTTGTTTAAAGAATCAATAATCTTTTATAGGTACTTAAGTAATGACAAACTATATTATACATTTACCCTGGAAGTTACTATTTTCAGTACTCTTTATTTTCTTTATGTAGCTCCATGCTCCCATCTGGCATTGTTTTTGTTCTTCTTAAAGGAATTTATTGAACATTTCTTGTAGTGCATGTTTACTTATCATAAACTCTCAGCTTTTTTATATACTGAAAAGTTCTCCTTTGTTTATGAAATACATTTTGTGAGGTAAAGAATTCTAGGTGGGTAGCTTTCTTAAAAATTTCAATCCTGTAAGGATATTCTGCTATCTTCTTGCTTGTGCTGTTTCTGATGAGAAATCTACTGTCTCCTTTAGGCACCGTCCTCTTTATTTATTGTGTTTCCTTCCCCCTTTGGTTGCCTCTAAGATGTTTCATTGACCTCTGGTTTCAAGCAATTAGGCTATGGTGTGTCTTTGTGTCACTTGCTTCATGATTCCTGTGTGTGGGATTCAGCAAGCTTCTTGAATCACAGCTTAGAGTGTTCATCAGCTTTTGAAAAGTTTTGGATATTATTCTCTCAGATACACTTTCTGGCCACCCTTCCTCCTGTCCTGTGGAAGTCCAGTCACATAGGCAGTGAGGTGATTGAGTTTAGCTGGAAGAAACTGGCACCCATTCCCAGCTCAGTGTAAGCTCCAAGCACTGCTGTTTTGATTCTTCAAGGTCATTCTTTTTTCTGGCCTTAGGTAGTTTTCTCACCAGTAGGTACAGCTGCCATCTCTCTAAAAGCCTTTCCCACAAAAATTGAACACAGCCCCTCCATAACCATTTCTGTTCTCCACATTCTGTATTATTTTCCACAGCACTTATTACCTTCTGACATAGTAAGCTCTATAATGGTAAGAATTTGAGTCTGCTTTGTTCACTACTGCAGGGATCCTCAATATCTAGGACAGTGCCACACACACACAGTAGATGCTCAATAAATGCGTGCAGATTAGAAAAATAAATGATTGAATTTTTAATGAATTACTGAATGAATACAAGACTGAGCAGTTGAATGAAAAGATTAAAGAATGAATGATTAAACTTTGAATAGATTGAACTTTGAATAGACTAAAGTGTAAATGAATCACTCCAGGAAGGCTAGCCATATTCCTTTCTATGTCAGTAAAAATGGATTATGTTTCAGTAAATGAATGCTCTGGTTTCATTTTCACTAAGCCAGTGCTGTTGGTGTATTTTGAATGTATATGCAGAATATGTCACAGTCTCAATTCTGGAACCAAGCAGGGATCAGAGGAGAGATGTGTGACCTCCCAGTGTAGAAGAGTAGGCAACTGAGAGTAGGTGGCTGCTCTACCCACTGTGTGTACTAGAGGCTCCAGGTAGAACCAACTGAGATCAAAAAGCACTCATGTAGGTGTAATATTATAAGCCAGTGTAAACCAGATGAATGAGAAGAAAACCAGGCACAGAGTAGATTAGAGAATGAAAATTGGAGAGTAAAACGACGTGGACAAACTCAGGACCAAGAAAAAATTGGGAATAAGAATTGCAAATAAGAGGGAATACAGCAGAGCAGAAGAAGGATGTGAGCACACCTCAGGGCTCAAACAAATTCCGTTGGACTGTGAACTCTCTTCCATATGTCCTTCACCCTGGCCACCGAGGACCGCTGATCATAGCTCCTGGATCTTCTCACAGTCTCTCTCACTTGCCATAGGTACATTTATGCTCAGGCGATGAGGCCTCAAGTTGGATTTAGAAAACAGGAGTATTGCACAGTCAGGGCCAACATATCCCTCCATCTTCAAGACAGCTATTTGGAAGAGGAGCACTCTGGGAACCCTTTTCAGGTGTGATCATTAATGAACAAAATCAGCTTCAGAACCCCATGTAATGTTATTGTGAAAAAGAATGCCTGGGCCTTCCTGGGTCAGGTGGAGAAGGCCAAACACATCCTGGAAACCTGTCACAGATTTGGCAGAGCATGCTGCTAAGCTTTAGTCATCTTTTACAAAGTAAAATTCAGAAATGCAGCAGTTTTGGAAAAGTTTTTAAAGCATGGATATTTTCCAACCAAAAAAGGGTTCCTAAAATGACTGCATTGCAAAAAGCCACTTTTTTGAAAGAGCAATTTCTGAAATATTTATTACATTCTATGTATGAAATCTAACCAAAATGCAAGAACTGCCAACATCCATTATAAGAAAAAAGTTTTGAAATCAGAATCAATTTTAGTTTACTTTAGATGGATGCTCATCTGTCAGTCTAAATAAATTTCTATACTTTCAAAACAGAGGTCAAATGGTTATTTATTAAACATAAGTCTGGTGTGAAATTACAAATAGACATCAGACAATTCAATATAATGCCATTTGTTAATGAATACCAATAACCTTGGTGAACTTGGAACATCTTACATGGAGCACAAATTTTAAACTTTTATTTCAAAAAGAAACTCTGAATACTTTGATCCGTTTCTCTCTGCTCTTCATAGCTATAGATCTTTGCAACAATTTGGGGTCCCATATTTATGGCTCTTTTTGAGGAATCTTGATTCTGGGACTGTTAGCACACATCACTTCATGACAGGGTACAAAATATATACACAGCATCTTCCTCAATTCAGGCTTGAATGTGTTTTTAAAAAGAAGACATTTTAGCCATTTGTATGTAGAAAACTGGCACTATGAACAGCAATAGCATGCTTTCTCTGCACCTCACCCATTTGCTCTGGGAGCTCTTAAACTCTTATATGCCTTGGCCGCAGTAGGACACTCCAGAGAATGCCACTGAGGTCATCATTTTGCTGCCTCAGCCCCATCCTGCAGTGGAGGGTACAGAGCTGATAGATTTCTGGGGTTTGTGAAAGTTCACCCCAGAATAATCTCAAATTACCACATGGATATTTAGGACATATATTGGGATCCTCGCACTCAGCATAGAATTGGCTATGGAATCCGACTGCTTTAACTGGGAACACAATTGACATCGTAATTTCATTAAAGTTGCAATTATTGACATGGCATTAAAATTATAAACACATGATTTGCTTGCCTTGTGTAGTGAAGAGTGAAGAAAAGAAGGAAGAGTTATCAAACCTGCTAATGAGATTTGATGATTTACATAATTAACTGTTATGAAATTAAAAAAGTGTCAGCTACTTCCACTATGGTGACTTCTAAGATATAAACATATACATCCACCCTCTCTGAGATTTAGAAAAGGTGCAAAAGTGATGTTTTACAAGCTCAATTAGTGAAAGCGGCAAATATCTCAATTAAAAAAGTAAAATGTTTACATTTCACCCCTCCTTGAAGGAAATGCAGGTGGTTTATAAAGACACAATTGGAAGGCAGGATAGGAGCACAGTGATTAGAAATAAAAAGTATAGCTTCAACCAGTAGCTTGTCAGTAGTACTTCAGAGCTGCCAAGTGATATAAGCACCTCTGTCTTCTCAGCTGGTATCACATCTGCTGGTGTGGTGCTTCTTGCTGCCCGTAGGAAAGGAGACCACGCCCATAGCCAAAACTAGAGGCTGTGATTGGAGCTGGTCCAGTTGCTGGCTCCGTGCAGATGCAGGGACAAGGAAGAGATCTGCACCATTCACTTCCCTCAGCTTATCTTGTCTCTGACTGAGCCCCTCTTGCCATCCCCAAGTCCCCAAGAAATACCAGCAAATTGCAAATGTGGAAAATACGTGATCTTAAAACTAAGGCAATGGTGGATTTTTCACTGCTTCTTTTGCACTGTAAGCTTATCTATTTCTGCATGTATAGTTTGCATCCAAGTCACTTTTCATTTAGATCCTTTATGAAGGCTAGGTTGATATTTGTTTTTCTGTTGTCTGTGTTCACAGTATTTACCACTGGGAGACATGAAAGTCTTTGGAAGTTAATAACAACAGGTAAACTCCAAAACCAGAAGGTTCTGAATTGTATAGGACTCCCTCAGAAAATTTCTATCACTTTGTGTAGAGAAAAATTTGTGCGTGTTGTTAGGACCACTTCTAAGACTTCACCTGAACTAGAAGGATTTTGTGGAGAGAGTCAACAGTCACAAGGCCTCCTTCTCATGAACCATCAAAAAACACTTGACAGAAGGTTAAAGAACCTAGTGTCCTGTGGTGTCAGCTTCTCTCTTTCTCCCAACTAAGAAATTTCAAGAGGTGGGTGAAAAAGGAAATTCAGGGTATTTCTGGGCTGATTTGATTTCTATTGTAAACATAATGAATCACCACAGATTTAGCAGTATAAAACAACACACAATTGTCATCTTATAGTTCTGAACATTGGAGGTCCTCCACAGGTCTCACTGGATTAAAATCAAGGTGTTTATACTACCCAAAGTGATTTATAGATTCAATGCAATCCCTATTAAGGTACCAATGACATATTTCACAGATAAAGAACAAACATTTCAGAAATTTATATGGAACCATAAAGGACACCAAATAGCTGCAGCAGTTTTGAAAAAGAAGAACAAAGCAGGAGGGATCACAATACCTGATATCAAACTATATTACAAGGCCACTGTAATTAAAACAGCCTGGTACTGGCATAAAAACAGGTACATAGACCAATGGAACAGAACAGAGAGCCCAGAAATAAAAGTCTCTATGGTGAATTAATATTTGACAAAGGGGGAACAAGCATAAAATGGAGCAATAATAGCCTCTTCAACAAATGGTGTTGGGAGATCTAGACAGCTACATGCAAAAAAATGAAACTTTATCACCAACTTACACCATACACAAAAATAAATTCAAGGTGGATAAAAGACAAATGTAATCCATAACACCATAAAAGTCCTAGAGGAGAACATTGGCAGGAAAATCTCAGACATTCCACGCAGCAACATCTTCATGGATATGTCCCCTAAAGCAAGGGACATAAAGGAAAGAATAAACAAATGGGACCTCATCAAATTAAAAAGCTTCTGCATGGCTAAAGAAAACACCATTAAAATGAAAAGATAACCAACTCTGTGGAAAAACACATTTGCCAATAATACCTCAGACAAGGCTTTGATCTCCAAAATATATAAAGAACTCACAGCACTCCATTCCACGAAGACAAACAACCCAATTGAAAAATAGGCAAAGGACTTGAACAGACACTTCTCCAAGGAGGACATACAGAGGGCCCAGAGACACATGAAAAGATGCTCAGCATCACTAGCCATCAGAGAGATGCAAATTAAAACCACAATGAGATACCACCTCATACTGGTCAGAATGGCCATCATAAACAAATCAACAAACAAGTGTTGGAGAGGATGTGGAGAAAAGGGAACCTTAGTGCGCTGTTGGTAGGAATGCAGACTGGTGCAGCCACAGTGGAAAACAGTATGGAATCACCTCAGAAAACTAAAAATGGATCTGCCTTTTGACCCAGCAATTCCACTGCTAGGATTATATCCTGAGAACCCTGGAACACCAATTCAAAAGACCCTATGCACCCCAATCTTCCTAACAGCACAATTTACAGTAGCCAAGTGCTGGAAGCAACCTAAGTGCCCATCAGTAAATGAGTGGATCAAAAAACTATGGCATGTTTACACAATGGAATTTTATGCAGTAGAGAGAAAGGAGCTTATACCCTTTGTGACAACATGGATGGAAATGGAAAGCATGATGCTAACCATATGATCTCACCTTTAACTGTAACATAATCAACAAAAGAAAAAAAGTGAACAAAATATAACCAGAGTAATTGAAATTAAGAACGATCTAACAATAGCCAGAGGGGAGGGTAGAGGGGACAGTGGGGAAAAGGGTTTTCAGCAACTACTGTAAAGGACACATGAACAAAATTAAGGGGGAGGGTGGAAACAAGGGAGGGATGTGGGTTTGGATGGGGTGGAGGGGAGGGGTGGGGAGAAAATACAGACAACTGTAATTGAACAATAAAATAATTTTAAAAAAATAAAATAAAATAAAGGTGTTGGCAGGGTGCCCCCCATGATGGAGGCTCCAGGGGACAATCTGTTTTCCTTTCTTTTCCAGCCTCTAGGAACTTGTGAAATTGAGGTTGTCAGAAGAATTGATGTTGTGAAGGCGAGGTCCCCCTTTTCCTGCCAGCTGTCATCTGAGAACTGTACCCAGCTTCCCAAGGCTCTCTGCATTCTTTGGTTTAGGGCCACCTGCTCCTAAACCCTCAAAACCCTCAGGTGGCATATTTCTGATTCTGTTTTTGAAGGTTTGTGTGATTAAATTACATCCACTTAACTAGTCCAGGATAATCTCCCCATATCAAGACCTTAATCTCACCTGCAAAGTTTCTTTCTTTTCTCTCTCTCTCTTTCTTTCTTTCTCTCCCTTCCTTCCTTCCTTCCTTCCTTCCTTCCTTCCTTCCTTCCTTCCTTCCTTCCTTCCTTCCTCCCTTCCTTCCTTCCTTCCTTCCTTCCTTCCTTCCTTCCTCTCTCTCTCTTTCTTCCTTCCTCTCTCTCTCTCTCTCTCCTTCTCTTTCTTTCTTGTAAGGTAAAATATTCACAGGTTCCTGGAATTAGCATGTGAATATCTTTTGGGCCCCATTATTTTCCTTGCTTTGCTAGGACTTTAATAACAAATAAAATGGTAAAGCTAACATTTACACTGTGTACTAGTAGCAAGTAATTTTACACTAATTGAAAATATTTTTACTTATATAACATCTTCTAAAGACCTTAACTAGTTGGGTTATTAGAATTCAGTTAAATTATTAAAATTAAAATTTTTATGCCCTGGCTGGTGTGGCTCAGTGGATTGAGTACCAGCTTGCAAAGCAAGGGGTTGCTAGTTTGATTCCTAGTCAGGGCACATGCCTGGGTCGGAGACTATGTCCCCAGTAGTGGGTGAACGAGAAGCAACCACACGCTGATGTTTCTCTCCCTTTCTTTCCATCCCTTCCCCTCTAAAAATGAATAATAAATCTTGATTTTTTTAATATACAAGGTTTGTCAAAAAAAAAGTTCAGCCACCATTAATATAACAAGAATGGTTTGTGTGACATCAATGTAACCTGCCAGCCAAGGAGAGTGCACTGGAATGTGCATGTGTGAACAATGATAGCTTCACTGTACTAGTCAGTGGGGGTGGTAGACACCATTAATCGAGCATGTGTACTGTGTGGCTGTTGCACTCAAAATGACTGAATGAGTAGAGAAATGAATTTGCATCAAATATTGCCTTAAGGTTAAACATTCCTCTACAGAAACTGTTCAGATAATTCAGAAAGCTTTTGGGGATGATGCAATGAGTGCAGCTCAAATAAAATTGTGGCACAACTGCTTTAAAGATGGTCAAGAATCTGTTGAAAGTGATCCACATTCTGGAAGGCCTGCAACAAGCAGAACACCTGAGAATGTTGAACATGTATGGGCTACAATCAACAGAGTCTAGCAATTGATAGTGTGAGATCTAGAAGCTAAACTGGGGGTTCCAGACACTACTGTGTCCGAGATTTTGATGCAGGATCTGGGCATGAAATGTGTCATTGCAAAATTCATTCCACAGCTTCTACTACCAGAGCAGAAGGAACATCATGCTGCAGTTGCTAATGACTTGATTCAAACTGCTGCCAATGAACCACACTTCCTCAAGAAGGTCATAACTGGTGTTATGACTAAGATCTATAAATGAAGACCCAGTCATCCCAATGGAACTCAACTGGTTCTCCATGCTTGAAGAAGGCGTGGCAAAGTCACAGCAAGATCAGGACCATGGTAACTGTGTTGTTTTGATTGGGAAGGTGTTGTCCATCATGAATATGCCCCTCTGGGCCAAACAGTTAATAAGGAGTACTACCTAAATGTTCTTCATTGGTTGAGAGGTGCAATATGATGAAAAGGGCCACAACTATGGGCAACTGGTGATTGGCAGCTTCATCACAACAACGTGTCTGCTCATGCATCATGTCTGGTGCAGAGTGTTTTGGCTACACATCAAATGACCCAGGTGACTCAACCACCCTACAGCCCAGATTTGGTGCCCTGTGACTTCTGGCTTTTCCCTAAATGAAAATGTCCTTTGAAAGGGAAGAGATTTCAAACTATCGATTGACATTCAGGAAATATGACAGGGTAGCTGATGGTGATTGGGAGAACTGTATGAGTTCCCAAGGTACTTACTTTGAAGGGGACTGAGGCATCATTGTCCTATGTACAATGTTTTTGTATCTTACATTTTGTTCAATAAATGTTTCTATTTTTCATATTACATAGCTGGATACTTTTTGAGCAGGCTATATATATACACGCACACACACACAGTATTCTGACTGACCTCACTATTCACTGACAATACATATGAGTTCAAAGCTGCCATATATCAGTGTATGCCCAAGGTCTGAGCATCAACCTGCAGCATAACTAGGTGTAGTTCATCTCTGATTCTTAATACTTTCCATTAATAAGTGCTGCCATCATTTGCAATCTCTTCTTTTTCTTCAAAGTATTTATTTATTATCTGTGTTCCTCACAAAAAATTATGAGGGCAAAATGATGCATGTTTCATCACTGAGCACCTAACTTAGTGCACTGTGCCTAGACAAAAGTACATGGTTAATAAATATTTGCAATATGTAGGTATATTATTGAGTAAATGAATTAATGAATAAATGGATAAATGATGGTTGGGTGAATGGGTGGGTGGATGATTGGGTGGGTGGACAGATGAATAGATAGATGGGTGATTCAGTGACTTTATAGAATAGCATTTTGCATTGAGGGGAATTTTCAGCCAGATAACTAGCTTCCAATCAAGATTCAGATTTGATGATTCTCTATGTTATGCCATATGAGGAAAAATAATCCTTCCCAGTTGTATAGCTAATACTTTTGCATGATGTTTTAGCACTTACAAATCCATTATTTCACTTAATTTATACAATATTACTAACATAATCAGAATAGACATCATTCTCACTTTAATTATTACAACATGAAGACTCAAAAGGTAGTTAGAAAAAGAGGACAGAACTCTGATCTTAATTTCTAATGAAATGTTTGCTTTATATTAAATCTCATGAACAATCAACCAGGCCATTGAACCCCATGCACATAAAAATGCTATTAGCATATGTGGATCTAACTTCCAAATCCTGGTTTTAAAAACTGGAGATGAAAATCATTATGCTGTACACCTGATATTAATATGAAATTGTATATCAACTTTTTAATTAAAGACAAATTTTTTAAATAAATAAATACAAAGAAAAACTGCATATGAGTTTCTGTGAGACTCCCAAGGCTAGACCCAAGCCCAAGGAAGTTTGCATGTGGAGTGGGAGCATCAGTGTCCTTAATGACCTTGTCTTGGGCAATGTCTTTTTCACCATATAGTGATCCTAACACTATATGTTCAGGGTTGGAAGGAAATGATATGTGTAAAGTACCTGGGTCAGGGAACTGTAGTTCTTCAAAAAGTTTGAAGTCTGAAATTACAGTTTCTACATTTTGAGGGCCAATCTTAATGGATCTCTAGAGGCATCTTTGCATCTATGAGAGACGCTGGGGAGCAGAGATGAACCATTTATTGCAAATGAGAGAGCTTTGGAGACTGGGGCCAACACCCATTGTCCAAACTAGGAGTCAGCTTTGCAAAGATCGTGTTTATTATGTTCCTTCTTTCCTCTAAACACCCTCCCAATGAGCCTATACATTGGGCATTACACTGTTTTTGCTTTGTTTTGCTATTTTCTCTTTATTTTCTATGCAGTTCAAAGTAAATTGATCTAAGACTCCTTTTCACAAGAAAACACAACTACCAAACACTACCATTTTCAGGAAGACACTTTTCTGTATCTTTGAAGGAAAGCAGCCTTCAAATGCTGCCTTTGCAGCAGGATGCTGAGATGCCATCCTCATACCCACTGGGAAAGCGGCACTTCCCCCATCATACCCCTCTCCATTTAATATCAACTTATTCCCTCACATCTGATTGTAATAGCCTTTGTTTCTCAAGACACTGATGTTCTGCCCTCCAAGTGCCTGCACCTTAATTAATTTACATCTTCGAATCCTTTTTGGAGACAATTTGTTTTTGGTCATTAGACTTAAGTGTCTGTAAGCTGCTACCAGAGATGTGGAGAAGCTTCCTGATTTTATTTCATAGGAAATGCACTCCACAAGAATATGATCCCGCCTTATGGAGGAGCAATACAAGCATCTCTGCTCTTTGGACTCAAGAGTTTTGGAATATGTTAATTTTCTTCGTATTGTTTCAGTGTTTGCTTTCTAGAGAAAACCTAGCTGTTAGGGACTATTAACCAGATAAAGCGTTTTTGTTGTAACCTCCTGGTGAACATATTGACCAAATCTTCATTTCAATCTTGTTTGTAAATAATCAGCAAGAGTTTTTGTTGTTGTTGTTGTTGTTGTATTTATAGAAGAAATAAGAGAAAGATAAGGAGGAGGAAGAGGAAGAGGAGGAAAACACATACTTTAAATTTCTTCTTAGCTTTCAAGCTAAATTGGCTTAAGTTTCCCTTAGATCTTCCTCTAAAGGATCAAGCAAACTGTATATTGACTGTCTGAGTATAAGTCTAAACAGGTCTTGGATTTAATGGCCCCATGAAGTGCTCACACTTGGAAAGAAGCTGCCCTGTGTCTATGGGCTGTACTGGTACATATGGGAGAGCCCTGGCTGCTTGTAAGTGTGGATGTGGGGCTGCTATGGATAAATGATGACTTTTGCCAGCAACAAAAGCCTATTCATGTCTAATTTATGTGGAAATGAAGCAACTGGCATTTTGGTCAGCTGAATGAGCACATGGTGGTCTTAAATATCATCACAATCTATCCAAAGTCTCAATGGAGTCAAATATATAAACATGTGCTGACTTTAGGTAGAGGAAACAGAAAGACCTTTGGTCATACTTACATAAAAGACACATTAAGTGGATCATAAAGCAGGGCTGGTATTATTGGTTTTGTTTCCTCTACCTCACCTGGTTCTTAGTCTTAGGTCAGAATACCAGAACACAGTGCCTTGTGTCTGCTTCTCTGGGCCTAACTGATAGGCCTATTCACAATATAATATCATGAGAGACTTTCCAAATGACAGCAATTAGCAACAACAAAGAAGCTGAATTGTGCATGTTATAGGTGATTTCTTTTTCCCACAGTGGCACTCACTGTAATGGACACTGGACAGCCTCAGAGACATTGTAAGTGGCCACTTAGAGATGGCACAGCACAAGACACAGCATTGAGCTGCCCTACTGTATTCCATGTGCTGAATGTGGTATTAGAGCAATCTCAATAGCAATTATCCTCGCTTATAAGAAACTGCTCTTATTCTAACACCACTAATTTGATTGGACCAAAAATTAGTCATTTGGCAGGATACCAGTTATCTCTGTGAGCTCACATAAGTCCTGCCTAGAGGCAGGTAAGCAGACTAAACTGCCTTTTTAGGCACTGCAAGTTCTTATAATTTTAATAATTAATAATTAATATATGATTGAACAGTTTGATAAATTTCAGAAACTGTTTATTTTGAAAGTGTCTAAAAACATTTTTTTCTTTTTAAACAAGAAAAGTGGCTTTGTCAATGGAAAACACCAGAGTAGAAAGCTTATGTACAAAAACACATCATCTTTTTCCTCACCTCAGATTCCCCAACATGTAAATGCATACTCTGACCTGTACACTCACTTTCATATTGCTTTCCTGTTGTTGAGTATTACTAACTAGATGGCAGATGTAGAGATAGCTTATCCTTCTGTCTCCGGACTCCTTAAAGTGGGGGTCATGTCCCATGTTCAGTTTGCATTACCTATTGTAATGTAGATTCCATCCATCTATCTACCTATGTATACATTTCTTTCCATCCATCCATCTACTTAAATAGTCAAGTAGTTGTAATTTAAAATAATGAATAGACAAATTCAGAATAAAAACAGAAAGCACAGTCTCCATAATATTGTAAAAGGCATTTTTCACAGTTCTCTTATCTCAGGAAGTTTCTCTAGCTTCTAACATCCAGAGAGTCACAGCTTCAGTCAAGAGGCCCTCTGTGATCACTGAGAATGTGGAAAGAGAAACTCGGGAGATGTAAAAACTTGCCAGGTTCACACAGCTTCTCACTGGCCTGCTGGAACTGGAATGCATTTTAACTTGACCATATTGCCAATAATTATGTCAATAGTATATCACCCACAAGAGGATGTCAAAGTTAATTAAACATCACTCTTCTGACCCAGCAGGATGATTTTCTATTTTAACATGGTTTGCATGGCATGCAGCACCACAGATATTTGAGGAAGGTTTCAAATTATCCCTCATGATTGCTATCCCAACCAAGATGGCCTGAGGAAGCCCAGGAAACTAACAAAAGAACATCTGACCCAAAGGGAGTGGGGGCAGGACCCAATGAGGGTGCAGGATGATCAGTGCCAACAGACAGGAATGGCTGATCTTGTCCACTTCATCCTCACCCATTTAACCCTTGGCCCTCTGTTCATGATGATGAGAGGTTTACATTCTCCTGGTTTCATTAGCTGAAATGATCTCCCAACAATCAAAGGTTGGTTTCTTTGATAATGAGACCCTTTGCTCATTATCTCATCCCTATTTCTGTTTTTATTTTATAGTATTCAAGATTATACATGATATCATCTCATTAATTCATTGCTGGCAGGAGCAAATACTTGGAAATGTATAATTATGATGACTTTGGCACAAATCTTTGGCAGAATCTGGGAGATTTTGTCTGTAATTCAAAAGTATTTGTGCCTATGGAAACCTTTCAGAAAGCAAACCACCAAATTGCCTCTAACTACTTTTATTATGTTAAATAATCTTCTAACCAAAGCAGTGTGTGTAGTATTACAAAGGAAGTAAAAATGGCTACAGCCAGATGGCTATCCAAATATTTTTCAAGTGTTCTGGACAGCATTATTTTGCAAAGCATAAGAGACAGAGGTTTTTAACTGCCCCACAGCATCGTTAATAACCAGGGCTTCTCAGTTGGGAGAGAGGCTCACCAAAATCCCTTCAAACATTGATTGCCTCACACCAAAGTACAAATATCATCAAAATTTCCTCTGTGGTGATAATTGCTAGCAGGGGAGCTTTGTGCATTAAGAAAAAAAGACTCTGGGTAGTTCTTTAGGCCTCACTTACTAAAACACAAAAGTTTGATCCAATAAACTGATGGTTTTAGAAATAATTTTTACTCAGCCAAAAGGAACAATTTCCAAAGACAGAGCTAAGATGAAACAGCCTCATCTCCCCATTGCATGTGTCGTCAGGTGTACAATTAGTAATGACATCCCAGAGACTTGTCATGGCTGAGCTAATGGTAGGATCAGCTCTGCTATCAGCCTGAAACTCTAACCATAAGTGAATGCAGTAAAACATCTATAATCATCAATAAAAATAAAATGTCTCCAAGCTTTATACTAAATTACGTAATGTACTCCCATTAATCAAAACCCCAGATATTTCTTTCCATTCAGTTTCACACAGCTCCATAAAAACCACATTAAATAGTTTTATGAAGTATTGTGATGATGCTACAGACACAGGTAATTTCCTAGGTATTTAAGATCCCAGCCTGTTATTGAATTAAACTGTGAGAGTGCAGGGAATCAGAGAAGCTACAGAATTTATATATCAATGTCACTTTACTCCATCCTTCTGTTTCAGAAGTCAGGATAAAGTCTGTTCTTAATGTTAGTACAATAAATTTGGTTTGGGAAATCAACTCTCTTCCCAAGAAGCATTTTCACATATTGCATCATTTTTTACCCATAAAGATAATGTTTTTTTCTATTTAAAGTTTTTTTCACATCACTATAATAAGAATTGTGAGGAAATTCTGCTGCAAAATATAGAATTAGGACTGGGCTGTTAATATGGATCATTCATTTGCTTAGCCAATGAGTATTCATCAAATTTCTCTTTATCATGGATTTCAAGAGACAGGGAGATAAAGAAAGCAAAAGGTATAGTGCTGCCCTAGATTGGGTCTACGGCTAATTGAGAAGGTATAGCATGAAAAGGGGAAGAAATGATGAACCAAACACTACTCTCCTGATAAGAAGAACCCTGGTAGAACCATGCTGGGAAGGTTCCCTACCTTCTCTCCCCGCTGTAACATCTGCCTCCATTCCCAGGGCCATAACAGCCTCGTGATTATACTGCCACCCCATTAGCTTCCATTAGGCTCTCCTATTTTAATGTTTGACATTAACAAAAAACACTTACAAATACCGATGTGAGACGCGTTTTACAAATACACCTCTGAAAAGATCAAAGAGACGTCAAAGGTCTCTCCCAGGTGAATGGTCTCTGTCCATTGGTTTTCTAAAATGATCCTTCTTTCTTCTCTATTTTGGAAAGAAATTCTGATTTATATATTGCTGTAAATTCCCCTGGTTTTTGATAATTCTCTTTAACTCTTCTAATGAGATGCCTAAAAAAATTATTTCAGTGCATTCCTGACTTGTACAAAATGGTGACACTTGCTATTTTTAATCCGTTCCTCAATACTCCTCTAGTCTCTTCCACCAGGACCTGTCATTCTGAAGGTTTCCCAGGCTGCCTTCCACGGGCAGGAAAGGAGAGCAAGTGGACATAACTATTCTTGACGTCCACCACCACTGTCAGTGCCAATATTCCTTAAGCCTGTTCACTATCCCCTTTATCTCCCCAATTGGAAATAATGACTTTTCAGAATGAAACCAGAGGATACAAGTCTCAAGGCCTCCTTAAACACACCCCGAATTTTGCATTTGTGAACTTTATACTGACCAATTTTTTTTGGAAACTGTTATGTGACTTGTGTAAGTTTTACAGCTTGCCAATATTTACATTTTTTTCTGATACTTGGAAAATGACAAATTCCTGTACAGTTGCATCTTTTATATTGCAGACCATCTAAAGTAAATATTTTTCTATATGAACCTTATGTGAAATAATGATGAAACATTTACCTTTTAGTGAGTGAATAATTTATTGCTAAGAGGAAGGCAATCCACACATAACAAAAAAAATGTAGGTTACTTTGTTTTGCTGGTGAAATGTTAAATGACTCATTATAATTTTTTATGTATGTCTTAAATTTTTCTGTTGTCACTAAAAAATATGAGGTTTGTAGATTTTACTATTATGGAGGTAATTATTTTAAAAAGATTGTCTTTGTATTTCAGGGGTAGCACGCTTGAGTAAAAAAGTAAGTGGAAAAGTCCAAGAGCTCCATGATTCATGCACATATGAGGAAAACTAGCACAACCGTGGGACTCACACTTAATTACTAAATATCAGCAGGACACTCAGACAGTGTGCCCAGTACCTTGGAAATGCTGTCCTTCCTCTGGGTAGCAGGCAATGACCTGTGCAGGCTCTAGTGGATGTTGGTAAATGCTTGGACACATCCAAGTCTGCTTGGAGGGCTGCACCTGTATGCAGAACTGCAGGGCCTCCTGGCCATCAATTCACCCCAGAGAAGAGAGGTCCCACCCACTGTGCTAGGACAAAGAATCTGGCTGAGGGAGGGTGATTCTCAGTACAGTTTGTATCCATCCTGTCCTTCCCTGACCACAGCAACCCAGAGATGCTTCTGGAAGTGCCATGTAAAGGTGGGGTTACAGGTAAATCCTGAAAGAATCCATTTCCCCTAAAACAGAAGATGACCTGAAACCCAAGCAGCTAGTTCACTTTGGTAACCAGTTGTCATTTCCAGTTGGCTTTGTGCATTCTTATTCTTCCCATCTGTCTGTAGAAAAAGCCACTTTGTCAAGCTGAATGCCCAGGGGTGGGAGCCACAGCAGCAAGAGTGCTTGTACTGACTTGTGGGTGGGGGCACCTACCTCTCAGAGCCAAGCACAGTGGGAACTGTCCAGGTCGTGACAGAAAGATGCCACTTGGCGGAAGGCCAGTTTGAGGGAGGAGCATGAAGCACACACCTCATGGGGCCTCCCAGAAATGCATGAGATATGTTTTGTTTCCACATCATCAGGAAGAGGCAGGAGCTACAAGCATGTGTGACTATGGAGCCACTTGTGTCTCAGGTGAGGGCTGGGATCTCAAGTTACTCTTACTGCACTAGTGTGATCTGGGATGAGCCAGACATGGCCAACCAGTGCGTTCCAGGCCCTGCAGTAAGAAGGTTCAGAGTACTTAATGAACTAAAAGTGGAAAGCAACACACGTTGTTGGCATTCCATACAGCAGATGGGATAACATTATTCACTGGGAAGTTTTCTCTTCGTGATCATAACAAGGTTAGAACCAGGAACCAATTGCTGCCTTGGAGTTAAGAAGATTTTAATAAAGGGGAGATGGCATTAGCGATTATTATTAAATCATAAGAGATCATGTTTGGGCACCGTGAAGCACTCTGTGGCTAGCAGGATGCGACACATGAGCACTGGTATAGTCACCCATGAATGTAGATTCCCGAGCAGCCTGGGTACCTCTCCACAACTACTCACCATCACCAGCCTCTGTAATCACCATATAGCACCTAAGGTTTTTTGTTAGTTTAAATCTACACAACATGGGTCATTCCATGCATTCTTACAGATTCCACAATGATCGCTTCTAATGGGGAGTGTAAGACATGGCACCACTCCCAGTATCAGGGGGAAGAAGAGGATCTGGCCCTCAGCTATGTGCCCACCATCAGCAATACTCAGGTCATAAAACCAGCCTCCAAACTTAGCTCTCAGGACCCCAATCTTTTGTCTAGGGCCCCGCCTCTTAAACAGTTGACCTCAGAGTTCCAAATAGTAGCCAAGAGGCATTAAACCAAGACAGAGGTCCCAAAGGCGAGAAAAGACTGAATAAAGAAATACTTAGATGAAAGTCACACCTATGCGTTAAGAACATTCATTTATCTCAGTCAAACAAACAAAAACAGGCTTTAAAAGTTCATTAAGATAATACCATCTTATCTAACAATAATGTAACTGTTTCTGTACATTTCCATATAATTTCATCCACTATCCTCAGCTTATTTTCCACAAATAATTCCTACTTTAGAATGTGTGCTCATCTGTGTTCACTCCACTGTTAATTTTGCTATCTTGATTATTTCTCTCCAGCCCCAGATTCCAGACCATGGAACACTATTTCCATAGTATTCCAGGTGTACAGATCCAGTTTCCACAGCAAGAGAGAAAGCACCCAAAGGTAGGAACTTCTCACAACACCCAGAATAGAGAAAAATATGTAGAAAACACTTTAAGATACTCATCAACTTTCCTGAGCATTTGAAATAAGAGGTCCTTGTCCTTCAGTTAACATCTGTTCAGTAAACTCTCTCTTTGAAATGTTCTGCCCTCTAGACAGACCTACACTTACTAGTGAGGTATTTACTAACTGCCCTTGAAGTCATGTTTTAAAGCCCCAGCATTTGTAGTGACAGAAAATTAGAAGCCTATAACCAGCAGTTTTTGTGAAACTATTTTCTTAACAGACTTTAACGGAAGTAAGTACTGCTGAAATTATGTAAGAGCTCTTTCTAAGTGTGCCATTCAAAACAACAGGGTGTGATTCTTGGAGCACAATTCATGTTACAGGTACTTCTAAGCAAAGTGCCCCAGGCGTATGAAATTAGGAGGGTGTGGTTTTATGTAACAAGAAGACAGACCATCCTGGACCAAATATTAAGATTATGAGTGGGAAATTTGAGCAAATCAAACCAAAAGAGAAAACACGCAGATCTATTCCAAGCAGAGCCCTGGACTTGCAGACACCTGAGCCCTCTTTTCCACCATAATTCTCCCAAAGTCCTGTGTCACTTATCACTTCTGCCTTGGGGACTGGTGCAATTTTCCCATAAGGGACCCACCCGGGCTCCAAGAATCTTACCACTCCAGTGGTCTCAGAGGCTGATGAATTCAAGAGAAGTTAAACACGATTGTGTGCAGTCCCACTCTTATCCTGTGCCCAACTGCCTACCTGTCTGCCAGTCAGAATTGTTTGCAAATTTAACAAGAGGCATTAAAATGTGATTGGGGTCTCTGGGCACTAATGCACAAGTGCCACTTCTTTAGCAAGACTGTCACCTGGCAAGATGCTGTCATCATCAGCCCCTCGTGGGTGGCAGTAGTGCTAGTCATTCCTCTTGTGTCAGTGAAGGTTGAAGGGCTGCTTGAGGAGTTTTTACACTGTGGCAGAACAGGGTCTAGAACTCCTGCTTTGCATGTTGTCAATGTTCAGAAGGCCCACAATGCCTTGCTACCCACCTAGGCAGCAGTATCAATGGTCCTAACAATTGGCATCCACCCATTCTCAAATTCTTGCGTCCTTTGAGATGCAAAACCATCAATTATCTTTTGACTATGAGCAGATTATTTTAAAAGCTATGTATCTCTTGACTTGCTTTGGAGTTCAATTTGATGAATAATTCCTTAGAGAAGGGAAGCAAAGAAGTGAAACAATATTTGAAGAGCTCCAAGTCCGTTAAGTGCCTCATTGTGCTCACAGAAGAAATCTGAGGGCCTAAATTGTGCAAATGAGTTTAATTTCTGTTTAAAGGGCTTCCATTTAAATCCTTGCCTTATCCCTAAAGCAAGCTAAAATTACCAAAGACATTTGGGGAATATGACATGTAAAATCCTTCTTAGAGAACTCCTGTTTGCAATAATAGGATTGCAGGAGACAGACATAGAGAGAGAGAAAGAGATCAAGAAAGACAGGGATCCCATATACTTGAGTGCTGTATATACAGTGATATTCTTTTTTGACACTTTACCCCAAATGAGATGCCCTGGACTTCAAGATATCACTACTGGGAAAATTAGTGTGGCTCCAAGAGGACAAGCTGGACAAGCACTTAGAGCACTTCGCCAGAATCTCACTTTTAATGGTGCAACCGCAACGAGTGTAGGTTTGTAATTAGGAAACAGAACAGATGGTGAAGACTTAGTTTAAAGTGTTCATTAAAATAACCTACACTGCCAAGTGACTGTTCCCTGCCCTGGAGCTGCCGCTCAGTTGAAATGCATTGCAGTGAGACGAGATGTAGGAAAAGAGCTCTGCAGTACCAAACAAGCATAATTGTTTCCCCATTGTCTGCCAATTTCCAGACCTGTGCAGCTGGAGCCTAAAAATGGTTACAGAATATCTGAAACTCTCTTCAAATTCCTTGGCAAATGCACACCATCTTTAGTGCTGTTTCAAGAAATGCAGCTCCCCTGGCTGTCACAGGCAGCTTGATTCAGAGACCTCAGTCATCTCCCTTTGTGGTATCTGCACTCCTGAGTGTGGGTTGGACTTAACTGGCTTCTAACAAATGCAGCAGACAGGCTGATGGGATGTTGCTTCTGAGATTAGGCTGCGAGAACACTGCTTCCCTCCTGGGCACAAGTCTCACTTGCCTGGAGGGAAGCCAGCTGCCTTGTTGTAAGCTGCCCTACAGAAAGGCCCAAGTGTGAGGGACTGATGTCTCTGTCCGACAGCCAGAGAGGACCTGAGGCCACCAACAGCCACACAAGAGAGGTGGAAGCAGATCTCCCTCTGCTGCACCTTGGCTACAGCCTTTGAAGCAACTGAGCCAGAGGCATCCAACTAAGGCACATACGGGTCCCTGGCCCGCAGACACTGTGGATAATTAATGCTGTTTTAAGTATTGGCAAGCTGCTTTGCAGGAATAGATAACTGACACTATACCCAAAGATGCAGGATCTCAGAAAATCTTAGGCTTATTTCCAAGTATTTAGTGGGCAAATTGCTCACTTCTTTTTTCCCCTCATTTTATGTAATTATAGATGAGCAGTTGGTTCCTAGAATCTCAATGAGAACATAGGATGAAAGACCTTGTCAAAATATTCAATAATAATATATTTGGTTGAACTTTTACACATAATTAAAATGTCACATTGATCTTCCGGGAAAGTAAAACAGACTGGTTATCTTTAGAATAGGTTTTCAGGATCCTGTGTCATCAGACCTGTGTGAATGTGGCTGGGGAAATGGGTGCAGACAGTCCTGAATGGGTGTGCGGGTGTATGCATGCACCTACGCATAAACACAGAGCTTTCTTTAGGAAGAATGCACTGAATTCCTTTCCTGGACTTGCCTTATATAATCTGTGAGTCACAAGTGCATCAAAAAAATTTCTTTTTCATAGACATACTGT
This sequence comes from Tonatia bakeri, assembly GCA_004024845.1. Taxonomy (NCBI): domain Eukaryota; kingdom Metazoa; phylum Chordata; class Mammalia; order Chiroptera; family Phyllostomidae; genus Tonatia; species Tonatia bakeri. Next base: position 243,392 of record PVIA01000733.1, on the reverse strand, counting down.
ACCCCATTTTTTTAAGTGCCAGGAAAATGACACTCGCCTGGCCTCCTTTCTGTCTTCATGGAGGCTCCTTCTGAGACCATTTTGTTTTCTTGTTCCCAATTTTACAGTCTCTAAATGATAGGACCCTTTGGGCCTCTTTCCTCAGAACTGTTTTCTTTGGTCTATATATTTTCTTCTTAGGTGACCTCATCTACTCCCACTACTTAGACACAGTTGACTGTTGAACAACATGGGGGTTAGGAGTACCAGTTCCTCTGCGGTCAAAACTCCCCGTATAACCTTTGATTCCCCCAAAACTTAACCACATCCCCTCAGTACCCACAAGGCATTGGTTTCAGGACCACTCCCCTCACAGATACCAAAATCTACAGATGTTCAAGTCTGTTAAGACAGTGGCGTAGAACGATGCATGGAGCCGGCCCCCCACATCCTCAGGCAGCTAACTGAGGGTGGAAGAGAAGCACTGTTACTGATCTGCAGCTGGTGGAATCTGCAGATGCAAACCCTGCATGCAAGGAGGGCCAGCTGTATAGTTCTTTTTAAAAATCCATGTGTAAGTAGACCCACAGAGTTCAAACCCACGCTGGTCAAGGCTCACCTATACCACATAAACTGAGAACTCTCAGACGTGTATATTCTGACCTGAGCTCTAGACTCATACATCCTGACCTCACCACTTGGATATTTAAAGGGAATATTCCATTTAAAATACCCGGAGCAAAACTCTTGACTTTTCCTTCCAGGATTCCTTCAGTTTTGCACCTTAGTAAATGATACACTCATTTATGAAATTGTTCAGGCAGGTATCTGGGGGACAGTTTTCACTCCTGAAGTCCTATATCCCAACCATTAGCACATTTTGTAGCTCTCTCTAAGGCCTGTACCAAATATGACCCCTGTGTACCACCTCCACTGCTTCTGAGTAAGGCAGCCCACCAGTGCCATGTGTCTGGACTGCTCTAAGGGCCTCCTAACTGGCCATCGTCTATTTTCTGTATGGTACTCATAATGTTATTTTAAAGCCATAAATTAGATTGTGTCATCTCTTTGCTCAAAACCCTCCAATACCTTCTTGTCACATCTAAAATAAAAAGCAAATTCATGTTAACAGCTTTATCAGTCTCATTTCAACCAATAAAAGATGGTTCAAACATGGGATAATTGAATTGAATGTAGTGAGCAAAGTGGGGTGTGGACAGCATTGAGGGAAATAACTAGGTGTGGCGACCCATCCTCTTATATTAATCAGGAAAGTGGCAAGAGAAAAAGAGGACACTGATTTTTTAATGCTTTGTGTCAAATTGATTATCTTTTAAACTATAATACAGTGGGACAAGTTTCTGATTAGAATCTAGTTCAGATGTACATTTCTTATAGTTCATCCTTTTCTATTTCCTTTTCTCATAAAGCACATTGATTTTGCATTGGAAGGTGAAGAATTTTTAAGTTTTGAGCCCTAATGAGAAGCCTCACTGCGACCTAGCTCTGATAGCAATCTGGGTCTCTCTGGGGAGAAGAGTGCTCTTTTGTTCACCCACCTCTGAGTCCCTGTTTAGCTCAGCCCTACAACTTTCTAAATTTGGGTTTGTGTATGACCCATATCTGCCCCATGAGACTAGGAAGTACATATACTTTACAGATGAAGTCACTGATAGTGAAAGGCCTGAGTTTTAGAATGTATCTAAAATCACTTAGCTAACTGATGATCAACAAAGAGAACTGATTTGCTTTTTCCACATGGACTGCCTCACGTTACACCAGGGTAATATGGTTTCAATTTCCCAAGGGGTAGAAATATTAAATGACAACCAGAAATTTATTCAGAATACTGCTGAGTTTGGCCACCAAACCTAAAACACTGGCAACATGCAGCATTTTCCTGCTAGGTTATTGAGCACAAAAAACGACCATAACAGGCAGTAAAGGACGATCTATCGCAGTCTAGTTGCCTTGAGGTAACTGTGTCTGGAAAGAAATACAAACGCTGGAAGAAAAGACTAGTAGTCCTGGGTGCTGGCTATTCTCCACTGGCCTCCCATGCCTAATAAGCAGTTGGCTTTTCTGTCATCCTCTGCCATCTTACACTGGGGGCTTGCCCTTGCAGACAACCATCATTTGGCCTCCCATACCAGGGTCCTGGTTGAATTCAGCCAATGAAAGTACAGCCAAAGCGGAAGGAGAGAGTTGGTGTTTCTTCTCCTCTGCCTCCATAGTTCAGTACTACGTCTCAAGCAGACAATTGTCCTTCTGTGACTATAGCTCCTGCTGGGGTCCCTCCTCTATCTTGTAAAGATCCAGGGCTCAGGAACCTTCTGGACTCCAAGAGCACTCTATCTCAAAATAGTGACAGCACCCTGGTATTACAAGTCTCCAGAGCCTCACTGTCTCCTATTTGTCGTCCTAATCAGCTCCATGCTTCTAGTCCTTGCACTAGAGACTCCTCATTTAAATCAGAGGAGTAAATTCCATTTCCTACCAGTGCCCTCACTCATAAACACTGTTGGTTCACACATGCACTTTGTATTAAATTAAATATTCTGAAGAAGGAAACTTCCCAAGAAACATAATAATCCATAAAATTCATACTATATTAAAAACATGACACTTGATTTCTGTTTTATGGATGTGTCATTGTTCTTACTCCTGTAGTATTTGAATGCCAGAAATGAAATAGAATCTGAATCACTTTTGTTACAAATATAGTGTTTCTTCCTTTTCAAAAAGAGGACGTTTATTTATTCACTCTTGGTTAGACCAACAGAATTTGCATCCACGAGGCATGCTTTTTGTCCTTGCATTATTTGAGGGTAAACAATTCAGTAAAAGTATTTTAAATAATGGTTTTCACTGTAATCAGGCCTTTGTTGCTATTGATAATTTTAATATTCCATTAGAACTTGGCTTATTGGGGTGTGCTTACAACAGAATAATAAATATCATGTCACTGTGTGTGGAGACATTTTTAATATGTATGTATGACAGAGAAAGATAGAAAGAGAGAGAGAGAGCTCATGTCTACTAATACATTAATTAAACCTTTATTGTACCATTTTCATTTCCTATTACTTCAAAATCACTAGACCTAAAAATACTGGCAGGTTGCCTATCTAACATTCTGTTCACAATGAAAACACAGTCAGCATATCTGGAGGTCTCATTATGAATGTAAGCAGAGCAATGTGTGTGTGAAGAGGGAACTGGCAAGGAGATCAATAGGGAGGAAGAAGTGTATTAAAAAGAAAATGTAGTGGTGGGGGGAGAAGGGAAGGAGGTCCCCATGGGAGTTATTCTCATACCTGCTCCCTGAGGGGTAAAAACATAGGAAGTAATGAGGATACAGGAGAAGTTTGTCAATAGCATCACATACTTGAAAAGATGTACAAGGCTGCAATCTAAACTCTTAGTTAGCACATACAGAAAGAGATATTTGCATATTTGAGGGCAAGGATTGAAAGCATCCTGCCAGAAGCTTCTATTTCCAACTTGAAGTCCAAGGGAGGCAAGACTTTAAACTCAGACAGAAAAGAGTGGTTAAAATGTCTCTAAATTTATAAATTCTCCCTCATCTCTTGTTTATTTCTTTCTTCTTGAACATTAATTTAAAGAATCAGAACATTTGTCCTGTAGAGTTCCTTAGATTCTGGATTCTGTTGATTAGATCCTGTGGTGTCACTTAGCATGGTCCTCTCTGTTTCCTACCTGTTAATAAACAGAGCTAGAGGCTTGATCAAATTGAGGTTTGATTTTTTTTCTCCACAAAGCTGTTTCAAAAACAGCTCTCTGTTCTTCAGTCAGAAAGCACACAATGTCTGGTTGCCTTTCTTTTTGTGATGTGAACAGGCATTAATGATTAATAACTTGATCTAGTCATCTTTTAGGGATGACAAAATGATGATATTCTGATTCTAACATTCTCCTTTCATTTAGTAGCTGGGGTATTTCTGCACAGAGAATATTTCTTTGTACTATTTGGAAGTCCAATGATACAGCTTGCATGAAAAGTCAAGATGAACATTTGATTTTCTCTGTATTTACCAGTTTTCAAAAGGATGTTTTGGTTCCCTAGCATCCTTCAACAACAATCAGCGCTTTTTTTTCTTAGAATCTTTATATACTCAAGGATATAAGCATTTTTTATGTCTTTCAATCTATTGCAGTTATTATCCCATCAATACTTAAAATGTCTCACCTTTGGCTAGTGAGAGCCTCTGAATTCAAATTTGTCACTGAGTTCTTTGAACGTGACTTTGGTGTCTGATGCAGACCCTGGCTCATGGGGTCCACGTCATTATGGATGAAAATGAGACATTCACACAGATTACCGAATCCAGTGGAGGAAAAGGGATGGCATGGCTTGTCTCTCAAGGGGAGCAAAAGCCTTGGCCCTCCCTCCAATGAGCTTTTATTGTCTTACTGGGCACATTACAAGAAGGTTCTCATTAACTATGCACAGGCTCACTTTAGGTGGTTACCTTTTATAGAAAACAAAGAAGAGGATGCTGGTAATCACATCACACAAGAGGGATATTTGCAAATGAAAAGGCAAAAGTAGTTGGACTGGTTACACTCATCCTTGGAAGGTTTAGCATGGTTTTTAGGAAGTTACTTTGCAGTAAATGTCCTCAATTCAGGGTGAGGGAGTTTTAGCAAAAAGCAATACTCTGAGCAGCCTAAGTACATTGCAGGCCTGATTCCCCATGGGAAAACCTATTGGTGGGAGTGGGTCCTGTGCATTTCTGAGTGGGAGCTGGGCCCACGCCATGCAGAGCGGCCTCCCACAGGTGTCTTTGGCAATTCCTTAACTCTCTGTTGTGACATGAGGATAAAGTCTCATTTTCCCTGCTTCACACCCAAGAACTGGAATTATTCTCCATGCAGCCATGGATGTTTTATGTTTTATGGAAAATGATACTTGGGACAGTGATATAGTCCTATTTTTAAATAGCAAACATATTATTTCTTCTATTTCTCTATTTTCTTCCATTTTAGCAATGGTTTATTGATTTACTACTGAAGATGTGGGTTAAGCTCTCCTTGAGTCTTCTTACCCTACTCCCAACAAAACAGAGTAAGATTTTTTATTATGCAATCACTTTCCATTTCTTAAACAACTTCTTGTTTTCCCTTGAGTTAATACTTGCCTTGCACTTTTTCCTACTTGATTTTCTATCTGTAATTGGTCCCTAAACATTTACAGTGGAGGTAGAATGTCTTTTCATTCCATTCGAATATATCAGATCATCTGTCAATTTCCTCATTTCCCCCTTTTTTTTTGATATTTACCTTCCAGAAGCTATAACACCAGTTGCTTTTTACCCCTGGTGCACTGTGGTCATCCTACAATTTAGAATTACATTGCCTTTGCTTTTCTACTTTTGTGAAATTCTGCTTTCTATATTCAATTACGTTATACTTAAAAAATTTAGTCCTTAGTTTTGGTGCAGCATGTTCTCAACTATATTCTAAGAGAAATCCTCAAGGTAAAATTTTTTTCCAATTGTGAAGACATTATCATTTGGCTAACCATAGAATTATAAATGGGAAATAATTTAAATAAACTTGAAGGAATTCTTTCAATATGTCTTGACACTAGTGTTGCAGTCCATGACATTCTGATGTCCATTATTGATTTGCATTTCTAAAAGATTTTATTTACTTATTTTTTAGAGAGGGGAAGGGGAGGAAGAAAGAAAGGAAGAGAAACATCAATGTATGAATGCCTCTCATGCGCCCCTTACTGGGGACCTGGCCTGCAACCGAGGCATGTGTCCTACACCAGGAATCAGACCAACGACCTTTTGATTTGCAGTATGGTACTCAACTACTGAGCCACACTGGCCAGTTGGCATCTTTCCTTTTTGTGTGCCTAAATGTCTTTATTATCACTGTTCTTAAATTTTATAATGGCATGCCTTCATTTTCATACCAGGTACTCCATGGAACCTTTCACTACAGTGACTTAGGTCCCTGCATGCTGAGAATTGTATTTCTTTGATAACTTCTCTTTCAATTTCCCCTTTCTTTCTTTCTGCAACTGCTATCATTTGGATGTTATATGTTCTGAAACAATCTTCTAATTTTCTTTCCATTGCTCTTTGGTTATTTATTTGTTTTGCCTTTGCATTCTACTTTCTGAGCAATTTGCTCAACTTTATTTTCCAACCAGCCTATTGAATTCCTTTTTTTATTTCTACCATAAGATTTTTAATATCCAAGAGATTGTTTTTGCTTTCTGAATATTCCCTTTTTATAGCACACTATGTTTGATTCATGTTTGTAAACTCTTAGCTCTGTAAAGCCATTGATTACAATGGTTTTTTTATAAGATTCTTTTTTGTTTCTTTCTGACATTGTCTATTTCTTCCAAGTTTCTTTTTTCCTGTTTGCTTATTCTTCTCTCTGTATTTCACAACAGGCCCTTTTCACATATATGTTGATCAGTAGCTGTCTGCTTTTCAGAATGAGGCATTATAAGTAGCCCTGGAACTCTCTATAGGCATTGCTTATAGAGAGGTGGGTTTCACTGCAGGGCCAACTCCTCTGGAAAGAAAGTTTTTCTGGGAAGAAGTCTCCTGCCTGGGGCGCATGAAGGTGGTTACCAGCATGCTCACAGTTGCATGCACAAGGGGCTGGCCTTCCCACTCAATGAGCAGACAATCCCTTGATTCTGTGTTTTCAGAATCACTCCCTGCTGAGTTACAGCTGGTGACCTTCAGTCTCAATGAGAAGTCTCCAGTCTTCTGCTGAGGTGGAGGAGGGGAAGACGTCTAGGGCTCTCATTGCTTCTAATGCAATATTCTGACCATTCATTCTGTGTTCAGACATCTCCCATCCCCATCTTTAGAAATACAAGGGCCTGCCTCTAATTCCTGATGTCGTCTGGAATTCCACAGCATAAACCAGTTGGTTTCTTGGTTTACCCACCCTACTCAGGATTTCTTTATTTCTTGTTTGCTTCTCTTCTTCTAAACTAGGCCCTGAGCCCTCTCCTCTACATTCATACTGATAAATGATGTCTCTGTTATGGCTTCAAGTACCATCTGAATGTCTATGATTTCTGTTAATCAGGGTCTCCTCAGAAGCAATTTCTTTATATGTAAAAGTCTGAAATACAGGTGCAATGTCTTAGCCTTCCATTTTAATGCAGTCCATTCCACGTCAATCCTACATGAATCCAAAGGGCCACCAAAGGATACAGCATAGAAAGGTGTAAAACCAGAGAGTATGTGACTTCACGGGAGCAGGTACCATCAACCAGCACATTCACTCCCAAGAATTGATGCAGAATGAACAGCCTTGATGCATCTGGCGCCCTCTGGAGGCCATTCCCTACGTTCCCTCACTGAGGGGGATAGTGCTCAATATTCATAGGTGTCAGAGTAACTTTGAATCTAGTGTTACACCACTTTCCCAATATTATAGCTGCTTTATGGAACACAAAAATAAAGTATTTTAAGCTGAAGTTTGTAAAAGTAAAGGTTGTTGAAGATTCATAAGATAGTAAGTGTTATGTGGAAGAATCATGTTCTTCGTCTAATTTACTAATTTGAGAAAATGAGGACTCTTCTGTGTTTGGTCTCTTCCTTTTCTCCAAACGCAAATAAAAACATCTTTCTCCACAGAACCTGTGTTCCAGACAATTCTCCCATAGAAGGGCATGGATTGAAAGAGTACATTTTAGATTTATCATTCAATGACTACTGTCAAGTAAATCAATCTCTAATGGTGGACCCTTTAGGAAATAACTTCTGAGTATTTGGAAAGGAGTTTGATATGGACCTTCCCATGTATCTCTTCTAGTTCCATGTCCATGGGTGTGTAACTGGAGAGAAAAGAAATCTCTCCACCACTCACTGACCACCAGAGCTTGAGCAAACCAAGGACATACCAGTTTTCTACAATGGTGGTTTAAATGAGTTTTTCAGAGGCCTTGACATTTTTTACTATGCCAATAGTGAGGGGCATAAATGTGAACTTGAAAAGTCTGCACTCTCCTTATGTCAGGTTCTACCTACACCATCATATGTCCTGGGTCATACCACTTGCTCTGAGCTATAAAACTGTGATGCTTTAAGGAAAGACTCGACACCATCAGCTTGAGATGTCAGGTTGAGTAGCTCAAGAAGTAAACACCAGGCTGACCACAGGGCCCCTGGCTGGGAGGCCTCATTTGAACATCAACAAGGTAATATAATCCATAACCCACTCTCTACTATTTCCTGTTATGCCTGTGACTCTTGGCCAAAACTAATTACTAAGAACACCTTTTACATGTGCAATGACAGCTGTATTGCAAGATACAACACAATTCACATTATAGATATACAATGATTTAGTTTAAAAAAAGCACATTGGAAAGAGTGTTGTGGAAAATTGTAATAATATAGAAACTAGGCTGATATAATTACAGTGTTTTAGGAAGTACAAGTTCAAGTGGTATCTTTTCAATCAGAGGGTGGGCCATGGAATGTGGAAGTCAATACTTGGAGAGGGACAACTGGTTTCTATAGAGGGAAGGCTGTGTCACCCCATTGAAATTCACTAATGGTAGAACCGCTAATTCTCCAAATGTAACAAAAAGCAATGGCTCAATGTGTTCCAACCAGGGAGCTTTCCTCAGATCATCCTCTGAGATGTGTGCTTGGGTTCTTTGAGCTCTGAACCTGACTCCACCCGTTGGGATGGAAACATACCGCTCTGTTCTACTAACTGCACCACCCAGTCCTGTTTCAGGTGTAACTATGAGGAAAGGAGATTCTGTTAAGGAATCACAAGGGATGCCCCAGTGGGGTGAAGGTATGATTCTAATGATAAAATTAAGAATACTTTGCTTCAGGGATAAGTTAAAATTATTGTGAGATAAACATTTTATACATACTACTCTGAATATTATATAGACAACTATGAAGACTTACTATGTTTTCTTTGTGTGATTAATAATTATTAATCTAGCATTAGCAGAGTTGAAAAATCTAACATGAAAGCTGAGTATTAATAGTAAAGCCAATTTTTGTTTGTTAAAAAGTACGATATTATGTGAGCTTTTAGCAATACAAGTGTAGAAGGAGCAAAAGGAGATAGAGGTGAACTTGGCATTGCAGTTTAATTATAGTCCATGTTTATTCTTCATCTCAGGCCATTAGCGGAGCTATGGCCACAGAGCACACATCCCATCAGCCTGGAGTTGTGTCTTTAGATAAATGGAACCCCACTTATAGAGAATAGAGGTGAGAGTGTGCTATGCATTAAATGTTTGCATTCCCCCAAATCCATACATTAAAATCTAACCCCCAATGGTAGAGGATACGGGGTCTCTGGAATGATTAGACTATGAGGATGAAGTCCCCATAAATAGGATAAGTGACCCCAGAGATCTCCCTTTTGCCTTTTTTTAAGGACACAGCTAGAAGACAACCCTCTATGAGCAAGGAAGGGGCCCTCACCAGTTCCCAACCAGGCTGTCCCTTGATCTTGGACTTCCAGTCTCCAGAACTGTGGCAAATAAATTGCTGTTGTTTATAAGTCACCCAGTCTGTGTTATTTTTGTTATAGCAGCCCCAAAGGAGTAAGACAGGGGGCGTGAGTGTAAGGAGCTGGGCGAAATTCAGCAAAGCAGCTGTGACTGAAGATACAAGTGTAAATCAAATGTCTATTTTCTTTACAAGAAAAACGAGGAGAAAGAGCCAGTTTTAGCAGGCCTAACACTTTCAAGATTCTCCTCTATAAAGCTATATTTATATGTTCCTACACTACACATAGTATATAAAAATAAATTCTTGCTCTGCCAAGCAAATGGGATCATATGCCACCTCCTCCATCACGATGAAGGAAGAAAATGAGGTTCCTTACAACAGTTATGCTTCAGCACTCGGCATAACTACTTTCTCACAGTGTTGCCAGGATGTATTTCAAAGTTTGATTGGTAATAACTATTTTATCATCTGGGGAAACTTCTAGATAATAAGCCTCCATAAACATCTAAACAGTTTAGCATCATGTTTCATTTTATTTTGTTTTTCCCCTCTCAATTGTCCCGTTCGTTCTATTCTGGAAGAACAATCAGCATTGACCAGCATGCCAGGACTGGGGAAGGGCCACCATTGCCAGAGCCCCAGAACTTTGAGAAGAGACCAGGCCTTTCCCAAACCTCACATGAGAGCCCAACATCAAGATTCTGTTCTCTGATGCTTTTTAAAAATCAGCAAATGCTTCTTCACTATTTTGAGTCATCGAAGAAATTTAAACCTTTGCTGCTTATCTTCTTCATGCTTGCTCTGCTCATGGGAATAAGGCTGGGTTGTTGTTAGTCCATTGCTTCCTTCATCTGTTCTCTGGACCCACATGGCAACCTGGGTCCAGGAGAAAGTCTGTACGAAGGGAAACAGCAGCTCATTCCTCGGCGCTCCAGAATGCAGACGTGCCCATTGGGACATCTCTTGTGGAGCCAATGACTGATGGCAACACGAATGGAGGTTACAGACAGTGGGAGAGTTTTGTTTAGAAATTGTTTAAGCAGTTGGTTTTTTAAGTGCTCAAAGTACACAAAAGCAAACAAAAAATATAAGTTTTTAGTTTTTTCATCTTCATGAGCACCTCAGGCTGTTCTACAAGTATTTTCAAAGCCAGACAAGCCAGCAGTAATGTTACATTCCCAGGTGCCAGGATTGCCTCTGGATTTGGACCTGGACCCTGGGTACACAGATGTGGGTCTTGTTTTACACTAGACCAGGAAAAACACCGGAACAAATGAAAATCTCCTCCCATTGTAAAAGCCAACCGAACGTGAGAGGGGTGATGTCACCGATGCTGTGGGTGCCATAGAAGCCAGTCGACATCCCCAAACCCCTCTGAGATATAATTGGCATCACTTAAAATGATTTAGGGTTTTAGCAAAGCATGTTTGGTTTCATTTTGTTCTAGAGCAAATCTTACAAATAAATGGTATAAATTGATGAACAGCTCTCTCCCTGCCCCCAACCACACTCTCTTTTTACTTCCTGTATCTTTCCAATTATTCTGATAGTGGCTCACCTTCCACCATTAAATACGCCAAAACTGGTTTGTTAAACTTTCTATTTCTGGGGAAAAACCCTCTTAAATACAACTACTCTGGGAAAAAAGTAACCCCAAAAATCTTGGTAAGTCAGTTATTTCTGAGAGTTGTTTCATGGGATTTAAGCCTTCAAATAAATGGGTTACAATTTGTGCTTAGTTTGGAGAAGGGAGGGGAGATGAAAGTAAAACAAGAAATGAGATAAGAGGATTAGAAAGAAGATGTCATATTTACTCTAGTTTTAATGACAACTTTACTGAGATATAAACATAATTCATACAATTCACCCATCTAAAGTGTACAGTTCCCCATCATAAAATATCACCTCATACCTGTGAGGATGTCTATTATCAAGAAGAAAGAAAGAAAGAAAGAAAAGAAAGAAAGAAAGAAAGAAAGAAAGAAAGAAAGAAAGAAAGAAAGAAAGAAAAGAAAGAGGAAAGAAGGAAAGAAGAAAGAAAGAAAGAGAGAGAGAGAGAGAGAGAGAGAGAGAGAAAGAAAAAGAAAGAAAGAAAGAAAGAAAGAAAGAAAGAAAGAAAGAAAGAAAGAAAGAAAGAAAGAAAGAAAAGTATTGGTGAAGGTGTGAAGAAAAAGGAACCCTTGTGTACTAATGGTAGGAATGCAGACTAGTATAGCCACTATGGAAAACGATTTAGAGTTTTCTCAAAAAATTGAAAATAGAACAATTATACAACCTGACAATAACACTTCTGGGTATTTATATAAACAAAATGAAGAACTTACTCAAAAATGGGTGTGCAGATAAATGCATACCCATGTTCATTGCAGGATTGTTCATAATAGTCAAGATATGAAAGATGCTTAATTGCCCATCAATAAATGAATGGATATATGGAATATTACTGAAACATTATTCAGACATAAAAATATTTCAGCCATGTAATCTTACCATTTGCAGATAGATATTAAGGACATTATGCTAGGTAGAATAAGTCAGAGAGAGAAAGAGAAATACTTCTGATTTCACTGATATATTGAATTAAAAAATCTCAACACACACATACACACACACACACACAAGTTTATAGATACAGAGAACAGATTGGTGGTTGCCAGAGGTGGGGATTAAGGGGGAGGGCAAAAATGGCTAAAGGAGGTCAAAATGTACAAACTTCCAGTAATAGAATAAATAAGCCATAGGTATGTAATGTACCCTCATGATGCCTATTCTTAGTAACACTGTATTGTATTGCATATTTGAAAGTTGCTAAAAGTTTTCTCCACAATAGAAAACAGTTTTATCACTAGGTACAGTAACAGATGTTAAATAGACTTATCATTGTAATTACTCTGTAATATACACAAACATCAAATCATTATATTGTACACCTGGACTAATATAAACATCTATACAAATTATGTCTCAAAAATAAATAAAGTGAAGGGTACAATTCAATAGATTTTGGTATCATCAGAATTGTGTGACTATAATCACTGTCAGTCTTAGAACATTTAACCGCCCTGATGACAAACACCACAAGCATCACCAGTCGCTTTCCACTTGCCCTCACTTTCCCACGCCCAGCTGCAGGAAACTGCTCATCCATTTTTGTGCTTGTAGATTTATCTACTTCGGAAATTTTGTGGGAATGGAATCATGAACTATATAGTCTTTTATGACTAGTTTTTTTTTTTTTTTGCATGCTTTCAAGGCTCATTCCTGTTGTAGCATGAATCAGTTCTTAACTTATTTTGTATTACTGAATAATATTCTATATAATAATATTACATAGATCCACTGTATTTCATTTATCCGTTGATTGGTTGATGGACATTCCATTCGTTTCCACTTTTTGGTTATTATGAATGATTTTGCTATAAACATTGCTGTACAAGTTTTTATGTGGACATACGGTTTCATTTTTATTGGATATGTACCTATCAGTGACTTTTTGAGAAATGTCCAGGCTGTCTTCTGAAGGAGCTGTATGACTATACAGTCACTACAGCAGTACAGGAGGGTTCCAATTTCTCTCTGTCCTCACTCACACATGTTATTACCTGTCTTTAATTACAGCCATTTTCATGAATATGAGGTGATATTTCACTGTGTTTTTTATTTGCATTTACCTGCTAGCTAATGGTGTCAAGCATCTTTTTGTGTGCTTGTTAATTGTTTCTATATCTTCTTTAGAAAAATGTTTATTTGGATACGTTGCTAATTTACTCTGTTGGATTATGTCTTTTTTGAGCTGTTTTCTTGTCTATATTTTGTAGATACTAGACCCATATCAGAGTATTATTTGCAAATTTTTTCTTATTCTGTGGGTTCTCCTTCTTTACTTTATTGATGGCATCTTTTGAAGCACAGAAGTTTTACAGTTTTATGAAGTTCAACTTATATATTTCATGTTATTGTTGCTTCCACTTTTGAAGTGGTATTTAAAACCATTGTGTAATCCAAGGCCATATTTCTTCTAAGTGTATTTTAGTTTTGGCTCTTTATAGGTTCTGTAGTTTTAGCTCATTAAGGGTTTTGATTCATTTTGAGTTAATTTTCATGTTTGTGTGAAGTAGGGATCCAAATGCGTTTTGTTGTATGCAGACATATCCAGTTATCTCAGAGCCAGTTGTTAGGGAATATTCTTACTCTCATTCCTTTCTTGAATTGTCTTGGTGCCCATCCTAAAAAAAAAATCAATTGACCAGAAATATCAGGATTTATTTCTGGATTTAATTTGTCCAGAATTTTTTTCTAGAAAATTTTGTGTTAATTCTGTTTTAAATGTTTAAATGCAAAGAAATTCAATGTGACATTGTATGACTATTATAATGCAAAGCTGGATTTTAAGCAGTACTCTTAAGGCAAAAACTATCCAAGGCCACCAGTAGATTTAACGGAAAGAGAACATTTCTCCCAAATCAAATTGCACTTTGAACACAGAAATATAAATTCAGCTTTAAGTAAATCTGATAATGGTTGCTACTCACCAAAAGCGTAATTGTAAAGAAATGTTTTAGAGGACTGGGGTTTGTGGGGCTGCAGAGAGGCAGTCATAGATAGCATGGGTGTTGAATGAATGATGATGCAATGGGAGAGATATAAATGCCCTTCTCAAACAATCAGAAGTCAACGTGGAACAACTAGGGGAACACCGAGCCTGCACCTACTTCTCGGGGCAAAATAGCATGGGTGAGAGCCCAGGACTCGGCTTTTGTGGCCTTCTCTTTCTCACACTGGCAGTCAGCTGAGCATGCTCTGCTCTGCATTCTTCCTCCTAGCTGCAGCCAGGAGTCATCCATGTCCATAATTACAAAAGATTCTCTCGTTTTCTGCTCTGTGGTTGGAATAATGACAGTCTCTCTTTTTATTACTATTCTAATGGCTTCATGGACGGAATCACTGTGATATTATTAATAATGACAAAAGGAATCTTATTCAGCATAGGGAGGGCTTCCCCATATATCAGTTTGAGAGCGGATGGATGAGCTGACAGGTTAACGAAGCCGCCCTGATAGGGGGCTGAGCCATTAAAGGATGCAGCCATGAACAGAGCACAGGGTGGGTGAAACCTGTGTGTTTGGCTCAGTCATTCATTCCAGGGAGCTATTTACGTGCACCTGAGCTGCACGTCTCAGCATAAACAGTGCACTTCTTAAAGCCATGATTTATCCCAACAACTCCTTAAATATGCAGCATTTCACTAAGCTCCACGGGCTCCCAGAAATGTGGACCTCTATCTCTAAAATGAAATAAACAGAATCACCTTGAAATATAATCACACAGAACACAGCACAGAGGCAATCAACATATTATGTAAGCATTGTAGGCACAATTCTGGTTTACATGGGACCTAAACAGTGCCTAAACTCACCTCATAGTCCTGAGTATATGTAAGGACCTGGGAATGGACTTGTATCCTTCCTAAGGCTGTCCTGTATTTCTCCCTGCACCTGTATCTGACTTGAAAGACAGTTCTTTTTGTTTAAAGGCCCCATTCATTCAAGTGTATTTGTTCCTACATGAATGTTGTAATTGCTTCTCGATGATTCTAGGAAGTAGTTAGTTGAGAAGTGGGCAGATGACTGGGGTATTAATGACTGTGTTGAAAAACAGCCCACAGACAGGGCGCTCTGGTCCTGGAGGGGGTGCCAGTGCTCCTTATTGAGCGCAAAGGGTATGTGAGACCATGTCCTCAAGATTGCTCCCCCCTTTGCCTAAAGCAAGGGCCCAAGGTTTAATTTTTCCAACCTTGATAGCAAAATTGCCCATGGATTAAACATCCTGAAATGTGATCCAGGCCTTTCTGCAAAGACAG
Source organism: Tonatia bakeri (assembly GCA_004024845.1). Lineage (NCBI taxonomy): Eukaryota > Metazoa > Chordata > Mammalia > Chiroptera > Phyllostomidae > Tonatia > Tonatia bakeri. The sequence goes on along the minus strand of PVIA01000733.1, from coordinate 228,059 downwards.
CAGCCCACACTGACAGGAGGTGCTTTACTCAAGACAGCCAAGTCAGCCTCCCACCCCTCCCCCCTCTCTCCCTGCTCTTCTTGCCTCCTCCTTCCCATCTTCTCCCCAGCTTTGAAGCCATTTACTCTCTACCTCCAACAATGATCAAATCAGCCTCTCATACTCTTTCTCTGTGTTTTTCTAAATTATACACTTATTGTAATTTATCAGCAGCCAAGCACTTTAAGTTGCTTACAGCATTAAGCAACAGAATAGGGTAATATTTTATTGTCAGTCCTCATTTGTGACAGAACACTTATCAGTCCATCATTATTCAAGTTTGTCATCAGCGGTGACACAACTTCAATACCATTACACCAGGAATGACATTGAAAGAATACAGAACAAAAAACTATAGAAGGTAGATGGTAAATCATATTTATCCCCTTCTTTTGACCGACTGGGACCAAGAACAAAAAGCTTAGGATTTTTCTGATGGTTCCAGAAACATGTCCTCAGTGAAGGAAATGTAAAATAACTTATTGAGAGCTTGGAAAATTGTGTTTGGGTTATTGCAGTTTTATATGTATCAAAGTTAAATGTAGGAGCCATAACGAGGTAACACAGAATCACAGGTTAGCTCTCATTTTCAAGAGGAAAGTATAGCATAATATTTAAACATGCTGTAGAAAGGCAACAACTGAAATGTTTTGCTTTTTCTTATTTAATACTCTTTACTTGCCCTACTATGTGAACAGTATTCAAGGCAAGAAATATGGGATGGGACCATGCAAGTTCCAAAATTCAGTAATTGGCTGGTGAGAGCTTGTATAAAAGGCATTTTTTGTCTTTATAGTCAGACAAAAAGGTTTCTTCATGAAGGTGGGAGAACAGAAGCTTTTGGCACTATGCAAAGACTCTGGAAGTCTGGTCTCCGGGTAGGCAGAAGAGGAAACATGAAAAGCATTAACACAATTGAATCTCACAGTAGGTTTGAGAGGAAGGAAACGGGGTGGTAGAGACTGATAGGACTTCACAGAGAACTTGAAAGTTAATGCCTTGGTGTTAGCACACCAAGGTTGCTATAACAAAAATACCACTGACTGGGCATCTAATAAACAGCAGACATTTACTTCTCACAGTTCTGGAGGCTGGAAGTTCAAGAGCAATGCACTGGCAGGTTTGTTGTCTCCTGAGAGCCCACTCTGGTTCATAGATGGCCACCTTCTCTCTCTGTCCTCACATGGCAGAATGAACAAGGGAGTTCTCTGGGGCTCGTTCTTTGAAAGGGCACTAATCCTATTCATGAGGGCTCCATCCACCTCCCAAAGGCCACATCTCCTCCTACCATCACATTGGAGGTTAAGGTATAACACATAAATTTGGGAGGGGGGACACAAACATTCAGTCTACAGCACTCTGGTAAAGCCCCTTTCTCCAGACCTCCCCTGGGGATGCCAGCACCCCCACGGAAAGTACACATTACGTGTCTTTGTGATGGGTATTTCCTTCTCTCAGGAGACTTCTTGTAAAATGAACAGAGACACGGGTTAATATGTCTTTTCCTTAGTACTTTATTGAGATGAGAGAGGAAGGCCTGTCTGTGCTCTGGGTGCCAGTGAGACAAGGGCCAGCAGAGAGCAGTGCCTCAAGCAGCTTACACTAAAACCTGCTTGAATTAACTCCCAGGTTAGGAGGGCCCCTGTACATTCATTGTCTCAGCATCCCACATCCTCAATCCTGAAGAATCTGGGAAAGCAGAGACATGAACTTTAATGTAGAGATGAGGAAAACCAGTCTCTCACCTGCCCCTGCTTCCCACAGTATCTGTGCCTAGTGTTTATGACCAAGACACTGGGAATGAAGTACTCAGTGTTGATGGTGGGCAGCTATCTTTGTGCAAGTGATTCCCTTTAGGAAGAGGTAATGCCAGACAGAAACTCCTTCTCCATTCTGTAGGTTTTCTTCAATAGCTGTGCCCTTTTGTTCCCCAATGAGGGGCTGTAGACACAGCTGCAGCCTGCCGTTGACTATGTGTATCTTTGCAGAAGGTACTTAAATTCACAGCTCAGTTTCTTCATCTATAAAATAAGAAAAGAAAATTACAATCCACAGTGTTTTCTCTTTAACCATGTTAACCAGTTCTAAGTGCACAGTTCTGTAAGTACATTCACAATGCTGTACACCATCACCCCCATTCACCTCCAGAACTACTTCCACCTTCCCAAATTGAAATTGGACCCACTAAACACTAACCCTTCATCCCCCTGGCAACCTACCTTTCTTCTGACTCCTGGGTCTATGCCTTCCACTACTGTAGGCACCTCATATAAGTAGAGTCACACGATATTTGTCCTTTAATGACTGCTTTATTCTATTTAGCACAATGCTCTGGAGTTTTTATTCATGCTGTACAACAGGCACCACAAACTTTGCCCTTTCTAAGGCTGAGCCATGTTTTATTGAATGTAGAGACCACATTTTGTTTATTTGTCCATCCATCGATGAACACTTGGGTGGCTTCCACCTGTTGACTATTATAAATACTGCTGCTGTAGGCATAGGTGCATAAAATTTTTTGAGACCCTTTTTACAAAATGAATTCTATCCACATATTCTCTGACTCCTAACTCCATCCTGATGTCTGCTTCCTAGAGGCCCAGACTGACACAGAGAGTAAGATTTGTATCCATTCCTTTCAATCTGGTCATTGTAGTGCTTTGAAAGCAAACATTTTCACCAATACAATGACAGTCATAAAATATACTCAAGCCAATAAACAAAGAAATGCAGAAGCAATGTTATAATATTTTATGTTTCTCAAATTCACCAAATAGAGAATGCTGATGAGTTACCTGTGAGGCTGGTATTGTGATGCCCTGTTAGTATTCAAAATTAACATACCATCTTTCAAAGCTGGCTTGGCAACACCAACAAAGGGCTTTAAACTTGATTCAGCAGTCTGCTGCCTGAGGACTGGTTGTATCAAAATCACTTAAAATAAAATGAAACAAGAAAACAACTGGAATACACCAAGTTATCCATTTCATTATCATGTATACAGCAAATAAAGTGTATTTCCTACTGAAACTGGTCACTTGGATGAGTTCTAGTATCATCTCGTAGGGAAGATGCTGAGATAAAAGTGAAACGAACTATGAGTCACCTGTTGAAGACACAGAGGCGGGAAGAGAGCTGAGTTTTCGGAATCTTGCTCCCGGGAGCCATGCGCTCACAGCTCCCTAGCTCTTCCTACAGAGGGACTGATGCTGACCAGCACCTCCTCCCAAGTCGCTGCAGCTTGTATCCCCGTAGCAGCCAATTCATCTCTCCCTGTCTGATAAATAGGGTTTATAGCATTAACTGTGTCTCCTAATGCTCAATGCTAAGGACTGCACAGGTAATTCTGCTGGTTTTCGAAGGGTAATAATTCTGAAATATTTTTATTGACTTAAAAAGAGCTTTCCAGAATACTAACAGAAAAGAAATGCATTAAATTAAATCAATTGTAAAAAGTATCCTGGTTTCCAAAATACTAAGAATACCATTGTGCATCCTTGAGCTGAGGACATAATGTATAGAGGGCTAAGCCACTGAGTCTAAGAATGCCATCTGTTCTGACCCATTCACTGAGTACTATCCTGACATCCTCTGTCTCTCTCACCACACACAGTGGCTTCCACGTTGGGGCACTCACTGCAAGAAATATCCAGATAGAGCACAACCCAGCAAGTCCTCACTTGTGCACACACACTATGCATGTGTGCCACCAACAAAAGTTTCATAGAACCATCCTACGTTTATTATTTGTGCTAGATTCTGATCTATGCTGCTCTGCAATTTAATAGTTTTAAAATGCTTGAGATCTGCATCCTTGAGTAGGTCACCACCACAGAATTAATCAAATCCTATGCCCCAGGAGAATGGCTACAAACCCTGTTTGGGTAGCATGTGTGAAGATTCCCATATGTCACATATCAGGAGTCGACCTAATAAATATCGTTGCTGCCAGGATGAGGGGACACTTGGGGCCATCAGCACATTGTACACACACACAGTGGGTGATTACTGTCCAGGACGTCAAGTGCCCCAGAAAGTGGCCAGAGCACTAGATGAGATAACAGAGGACCCAGCTCTGTATGTTCAGAGTAAAGGTTGCATTTATGTACAGTTTACCCTTGAACAAAGTGGGGGTTAGAAGTGCTGATCCCTGCACAGTAAAATATTCACATATTACTTTTGATTCCCCAAAAACTTAACTACTGATAACCTATTCTTGACTGGAAACATTAATGATAATATAAATAGTCTATTAACACATATTTTAATATATATATATTGTGTACTGTTATCTTGCATTAAAGTAAGATAGAGAAAAGAAAATATTATTAAGAAAATCATAAGGAGAAAAATACAATTAAAAATAAAGTTCTGACCACATAAAAATAAAAAAGAAAGAAAATCATAAGGAAATATACAATATTTATTGAAAAAGTCTACATATAAGTGGACCCATGCATTTTAAATTCATGCTGTTCAAGGGTCAACTGTACTTACTACTCCCCACTCTCTTGAATCTTGAACACGCTTTATAAAGTAGGGATTGTTTGGTGATAGGAGTGGGTTCAGTTAGGAAGTTCTCATTCAATACAGAGATGGATTGATTCATTAGTCCCTGTACCCTCTTACCGAATCAAAAAGGATCTGTCTACCTGACACACAGTCAAGCTGAACACTGAACACTGAATTTTGAAGTAAAAAAATTAAAGCAGTTTATTAGCAGGGCATTAAGCCAGGATAATGGGAAGTTACCACTTAAAACCCAAATTCCTCAATGGTTTTTAATCAAGGGTTTTTAAAGGCAATGATCAAAGATTACAGTGAGCAGACAGGTCATGGCTGATGCTGACTGGTTAGCTCTTGTCTAAGCTTCAGTGGTTTTTCTCTGTCTGATTAATTTAGTTCCTGACGTCATCTTGTCTGGAGCCTTCCTCACTGTGGTCGGGTGATCTAACTGGGCTGAGGAACCAAGATTCTGAAAAGTACCTGATGAATGTGTGTAAGTGATGTTACCTTTAAAGCAAAAGGTAGACACTAAACAGCTTATGACTTTTGTTATTGTTTAAACTAGCATGGCTTTATGCTTAGGTAGCTACATTTCCCTGTTATTTTAAGTGCACTTTTAAACCCTTTTCCTGGTTGCTGTATAGGAGGCCTCCAAGACATGCCTAACTTATCTTCTTAATCTTTGGCCATAAACTACCTGACAACCAAAACGAGGGAAACATTTCATTAAAGCTTGTACCCACACCTCCAGACCCTGTGATCTAATACCTGCACGTCTACTGTTGACTATTGGTTCCATTCCAATCATTCAGAGCCCTCTGAGACACATCTGGAGGGGAGCTTCTCCTCTGAGTGAGGGAACAAATCAGCAGACGTCTGCCTTCCTAAGCTTGTTTATTAACTTTTCACTTTCTGAAAGCCATGTTGATGGAGTTTGGTAGGGTCTGCAGCATTTGTCCACACATCTGTAAGTGCACTTTTGTGAAATCCTTAAACCTACATACATCATCAACTCTCAACAGCAGCGCAAGAACTAAAGGAAGGCCTGAGGACTTTTCACAGTAACTGAAGGAAAGTGGAAGAAACACCAAGTTTCTCAATTTACCTTTCTCAGTGCCTAAGGGTGACTAAACCTATGGTGATAGCTGGAAACTCTTACTAGGGCGGGAAAGAAGGCAAGAGAACAATGACTTGATGCTCTACAGTAAACAGAACAATTCACATACCTCCTGTGATGTAACCCTTGGAACAATCATGTGACAAGAGTCCAGTCTGCGCAGTGTACTCATTCTAGTAAGTACACTGGGCCTTTGTGACAGGTGACATGGGAAAGCCTGCATTTGACTGTCTTGCTTCTGTGATCCCTGGATGTGCATTGGTAATGCATTCCAAATGCAACTTTAGAGATTTGGGAAACTGTCCAACGTGAATGAGATGCTGCTGTGCCGTTAAACAGGTCACGAGAAGCAGTTAGGAGGGGGCTCTGGGGCAGACAGCCAGCTCTCAAATTCCAGCTTATCTGATTGTGAATGAAATGCTCTCAACCTGTTTTCTCATCTGTGGTGCCACTATCTCTTGGGGGTGCTGAGGAATTTCATGGGCTTATTTCATAGTAAAACATAAATACCCGATGGGTATGTTGGGCTTTGCACCATTTTAAGTATTGGTGAAGTAAAGAATTTTGAGCAAGAAATGAAGTAATGCTGGTCTGATGCCAGATTAAGGAGAGATTTGGAATATTTTGCTTACTCTTTTTACATACAAAATAAAATGTGAAAGAGATCTCAAAATCTCTGGACATTTAATGTACCATTATGAAGACAAAAATATAAGGAAGGAATGATGTATTTTAGTAAGAAGCTTAATCCATCTAAGAACAGTGTTGACTAATTTAATTCAAAATTGCTCTATAACATAGGTAAGAGAGGATGAGAAGTGGAAAATCACATTATGAGGAAATTGCTATCTGTGCTGTAGGCAAAACCATACGATGAAGGGGCTGCCAGGCACCCTACTCCATTGTCTTGTGTGAGGAAGTGTCACACAAAGAAACAGCCACAGGTTTTGAAAAAAACATTTGTTTTTCCACTGAGTCTCAAAGTCATGGTTCTACCTCTGCTTAAAAACACAGTGTTTGATATAAAGAATTTTACAACAAAATTCTGTATCATGTTATGAATTTTTCTTCACAGTTTACTCCTTTCTCTGACTCATTGAACATACCATAATCCCAGTGAATTAAATTTTTAGAATATATATTTTTTTCTTGTAGCTATGTTTATTTTTCAGAACTCCTTGGTCAATGACTTACCTCCACAGTTTAAAAAATTAATATGGTACTAACAAAAATAATAATCTTGGATTCTTAGAAACTGCTTTTTAGAGATGCCCAGTTCCTACAAATCATATAAAACATATATTCATACTTTCCACATGCTCAGGAAAACATGGGAAGAAACTGAGAATAGATTGTCCCCTCCAAGTGGGTCTGCAGGTATTTTAAAATGCATAAATTCTACAGTAGTCCCTGCATAATAATATCTATCTTAAAGAACGTCAAACCGTATCTCTTTATTTGTTTCATTTAGTAAATCATATTATTTATATTCTTCTTTTCTTTCTGTTTTTATAAAATAACTTTAATTTTTCAGAGACATGTAAAATAAATCTACTCTGAATGGGTTTAACATGCCACAGCACAGTAACAAAATGAGGTTTGAATCAAAATGTGAGCAGTGATGTCAAGCTATTATTCCAAAGACGGTTTGTGAAATAAGGATGAAGAACAAACTATTTGCAAATCTTGCTGCAACACACGTCTTACCTCTGTCACAAAAACACTGCAGGGGGATGAAAGCACAACATGTACTGCATGTAGATACACAAAATAGAAGTTAACACACGTTTGTGATTATGTCTCATTAAGGTCTGTTGTCATTAGACCACCAGCCTCCTATTGGTTAACTAATCAGTCATGTATATTATTGGAGGGGCATTGCTACACAAATGCCAATTATTGCTAATAACTGATAGTTACTCTTGGTGGTGACTGTTAACCAGAGGTCTGAAGTATTTACATATCAAGGAAACTCCATTTGCAAATGCTTAATGCAGCTGATCCAAAATGATATGGTGTGGGGGGACTGGTGAAGGGTAAATGAAGACACCTGTAATTGAACAATAAAATAATTTTTTTAAATGATGTTGCTAAAAGCTCACTAAAAAGCATAAACCATGGCTCTGATCTCCCATTTTTTAGTCACTTTGATATACAATCTTTATTTGTTTTGTATATTTAAATGTCTCCTGCTCCTATACACATAAATCTCTGCTTAGGGAGCTAACTGCATTTTTCTTTGTATTTTTTATTTATTTTATTTTTATTTTTTCTCTTCCAATAAACTTTATTTTTTAAAGATTTTTATTGTTATTCTATTGCAGTTGTCCCAATATTCCCCCCTTGCCCTCCTCTGCCCATCCCACCCCCAACTCCCACAGTCAATTCCCATACCATTGTCCATGTTCATGGGTCATTTGTACATGCTCCTTTAATAGTTAACTATTTCAATTAGAAAAAAATAATTTCTAACCTATTGGGGCATTGTAAGTGTTATCTAAGGAAACTGAACAACAAAAGCATTCTAATGCATGAATTGGTGTTTAATATTTGTAGCATGTTTAGGTCATACTTGATTTGATTTACTTTCTTTGGAATAAACTTCATTTTAATATTCATCATGATGTATGAAAACATAGCAGAGGAAAATGATTCCTTATTCTGGTTCTTACAAAGAAGACTTTGTACAAATCTGAATTTCAAATAATTTCTTGGTTCAACCACTCAGATGGGATTGGGTAAAGTTTAAAAATATAAACTTTGTAAAGTGTAACTCGAGATGTACAGAGGTCTTTGCTGTGACAGGGAAAGGGGGCGAGGCATATTGACAAGTCCTTGTTTATCTGTGTTCACCCCCGGACCCAGAAGTGTGTGTGTGGTGTGAGATGCAGAGGTGGGGCTGGAGGTGGAATCTGGGAGAAAAGTGAACTCAGCCATGATGTGACGCTTTTTACTCCAGTTCATGCCCTGGGTTAATGAGGACACTTTAAGGTATTTAATGACATCTTGGTTTGTAGAAGAAGGAAAAGGGAGGTAGGGAGGAAGGAAGGAAGGAAAAAGGAAAGCATAAAGAGATCAAATATTCGTCCTGACTGAGTCAAGCTCCCATGGATCCTAAAGCCATCTTCTTCAAAAAGTTATGAACTATTCAAGAGCACATTCCTATTAAAAGTCCAACGCTCTTCTTCAATGTATTTTAATGATGTTGTCTTAAAATTAGTCATCCCTTTTACCTTTTACAAATCGCTTTTATAGACCTAATGCCATCTGACATTCATATCAATCCTATGAGACAGAGAGGAAAGGCATTTTTACTGTTTTGAGAGACTGGAAAATTTTAAGATCACACAGGCAGTGTGCTGCCAAGACTGGACAAGCCACAAGTCTTTGGCCATATGGGTCGACTTGCATATTTTCCATCACACCTATTTTTTGCAAAGTCATGGTATCCCAGACTCCTTAAGTGCTGTGTTCTCATTCTTGACCTGTGATTAGTGTTTAATAACTTTATAAAGCCTGCTCGCATATTAAGAATATGTGCTATGGTAGACAATTGCCTCTGTCCTAACTTTATCAAACTTATAGTGCAATGATAGAGACAAAAATAAAAATTGTGTTAAAATTATAATTCAAATTATAATAAATACAACAAGGGGGAGAGCAGGTCCCCTACAAACACCAGCAAGGAAGGCATTCTGTGTATTTGGTGGTAACAGAAGGTAGGCAGCTCTTCTGAGAAGCTGACATACAAGTGACTGAGGGTGACAGTGCAGCTAACATGAAATGTAAAGATTTATAAGAAATATCTTATCAGACACTAAAATTATTAAGTACAGGTGGTAAATACCCTCTGCTTGGTGACCTCAAGTGCACCCCATGATCCCAGCCCCTCCCCAGGACTGTCCTTCCCAAAGTGCAGCATGAAAGGAAACATCTGACACACGATGGTGCCTCCGTGATCCTGCTCCAGCTGGTGGCCAGCACCTATCTGATGGTCAGTTTCCTTACACAGTCAGCAATGAAATGTTTTGAATATGACTGTGGGGTTAGGAACAAGATGAGTAGTGCTAATAGGTACAGGTAAATTACTGAGGGCAGTAAAAGGCAGTGATGGGACCCGAAGATGGAAATGTAGTCCTTGACTAGATTAAACAGTGGGATTTTTTCCATTAGGGAGAGTCATTGCTAGATCATAACTTAGAGAGCGATGAGCACAGGTGTTTGGTCTAGTCAGCTCTGCCAGGCATGACCTCAGTGCAGAAGGTATGGGACAGCACTTACAAGTTTGAGCCAAATGCGAGTAATGAGGCTTTTACAGGAGGCCAAGCTACAGAAGAGTTGGGGATAGTCAAGGGAAAAATGTAATAAATACATGAAAGGTAAAATTTGCAGGACTTTTTTATTGGCTGCATACAAGGTAAGGGGAAAAGATGAATTCAGGATGTGCCACAGATTGCAAACTGGAGTGACTAGCTCGTGGAGAGTCAGGGAGAATTCAGGAGGAGAAAGAAGATGGTCTCAGTCTGTAGACATTTGGAGCTCAAAAGCTTGTGCTTTGTCCAGGTAAAATGAACTCCATTAACCAACTGGATAAATGAATCTGAAGCTGGAAGAGAGGTCTGAGCTGCAGGTATGCATTTAGATACAGGTATGTACATGTGTGAGGCAATATGTATGGGGGACATACATATGAGTATATAACATAAATATACTCATACATATGAGTATATAAATGGATGTCTGTGTGTAAACAACAATATATGGATATTCATAGATGGGATGCATGTATTTGTGTGTACAGGGATACACATCTCTGTATACATAGAAATATAGGTATGTATACAGGTGAAGATATGTGTATGTGTACCTATAATGACATCTGTGTGCATAAAGATGATAGAGATACAGAGATATATGCATGTGCACATATAGGAGTTTATGTCTGCCTGTGTACAGATACATCAGTATATGCCTAATGGGGTGTATGTATGTGTTTATATAAGGATGTATTAGGTGAGAGGATATGTATGTGAATATATGTGGGTAGATGCCTGTGTGTATGTAGAGATACAAGTATGTGAATAAATGAAATATATTTATGTGTTTATATAGGATATGTGCATATAACTTTAAATGTATTTACGTTGAGGTCTGTCCAGAAAAAGTCCAGCTGAGAACAGTTTGTGCAATAATGATGTAACCTGGCAGCCAAGGAGAGTAGACTGGAGTGCACATGAGTGAACGATGGTGACTTCACTGTACTAGTCAGTGGGGATGGTAGATGCCCTTGAATGAGCATGTGTACTATGTGGTCATTGCATTCAAAATGACTGAGCAAATAGGGAAAAGAATCTGTATCAAATTTTGCATTAATCTTGAACATTTCTCTGTGGAAACTATTCGGATAGTTTAGAAGGCTGAAGCTATGGGCAACTGGTGGTTGACAGCTTCATCACGACAGCATACTCACTCTTGCATCATGAGTCATGCAGAGTTTTTTGTGTACCATCAAATCACCCAGATGACTCAGTCCCCACACAGCTCAGATTTGGTGCCCTGCAACTTTTGTCTTTTCCTAAAACTAAAATTGCCTTTGAAAGGGAGAGATTTCAGACTATTGATGAGATTCAGGAAAATATGACAGGGCAGCTGATGGTGATTAGGAGAACTGTGTGAGGTCCCAAGGTGCCTACTGTGTAGGGGACTGAGACATCATTGTCCTATGTACACTGTTTCTTGTATCTTGTATCCTCTTCAACAAGTGCCTCTTTTTTCATATTATATAGCTGGATACTTTCTGGGCAGACCTCGTACCCAGGGAGATACGCATATGTTCATTTACATCACATATGTTGAGTTCATTCAAGTATCTCATACTGGCTGTTATTTGTTTTTTAATTAGGAGCTGAATTCTAGAAGATGGTCTGTGTTAGAAATAAATAACTGCATTCAATTCAAATTTTTGGTGGCTCAGTCTCACTTCAATATCTGTGTCTGTACTTGAAGGTAATACTATAAAGAGGTGGATCACATAGGGAGGCTGTTGAAAATGTTGGTAATGAAACTTGGGCTGAGCTAAGCCATGGTAGTATAAGTGGAGGAGAGCATACACATTGGGGATCCCACATAAGCTCCTCAGCAGGAACATCAATGAGCCTTGGCAAGTATTTGATGCAGGCATGGGAGAGGGAGGGAGAGGGAAATTAAGCAAGGCTTCCATGTATCTGAGAGATATGAGAGTCTGGATGACTATGAATGGCCACCTACTTAGAGACATAAAGAATACCTGGGGAGAGAGGAAGACAGGTTCGCCCCAGGTTCAGGTGCATCAGGGAGTTGTGTGTGTGAGCCAAGAGGTCATGTGGGGTCTGTGATGGAGAGGGACATGGTTCACTGTGGAGCCTGGAGGTTATGACTGGGCTGCAGAGGCTGGAAACTTGGCTTTGGACCTTCATTCCTACACATGCTGCCAGAAGTACCTGAGCTGTTTTTAACCTCTGTGTTCTCCAGGTTCCTAATTGGTAAGGTGATGTAAACAAGGGGATCATTATGGAGATTGATTTGAGAGTTGATCGAGCTCAGGCATAGGGAACAGGCATTTAATGGCAACTAACATTTATGAAATGCTCGTTAACTCAATTCTAGACCAAATCAGCTCTCAAGTATACCTACTATTTGTACATATGGGAGTTAAAGGTACAGACATGAAAAATTTGTACTAGGAGTCAGAAATCAGAGTGAGAGAAGCAAAAATAAGAGAAAGAAGCAAAGGAAAACTCCAGTGTTAGGAGGGAGAAAATGAGGGAGGAGGATGAGGGGTACCAGAGGACCAGGCAAGAGAGGCTGCAGGGAGTGTACCATCAGAGGCACTGACCTCTCTTGTGAGAAACTGTCTCAGTGTTGGACACTCTTTGGCAAAGTGATCCTCAAACTTTAATAAGCATGCAAGTGATCGGGGCATCTTGTAGAATGGCAGATTCTGATTCAGTTGGGCCGGGCTGTGGCCTGTTTCTTCTTGTGTCTCTAACAAGTCCCCAGTTGATGCTGATACTGCTGGTCTTCAGCTCTGCCTTGGAGCATCAAGGATCTAATAGTGGTGCCTGCTTGTTGTTTTGCCTTGATAAAGAATAGGTCACCTGCCGCTCAAGTAGAATGTCTCGTTTTTATGTAAGCTGCTCATTTTTTTTTCTGCCAACAGGTGGGATCCCCAAGGGACTGCCCTCACTTGTCTTTGTTTCCAGCTCAGGACCTATAACTAAGAAGCTCCCTCTTGGGCATAGTGCCCTCTCTAGGGCAGTTAGCACAGTACTAGAGAGCTAAGGCACATAGCACACACCAGCAAAACTCTCTCTCTAAAATAACTTTGGACTGAAACATTACCGGGCTTTGGTGTCTAACCACAGAAATGAATTCTTGCTCTCAGGAAATGAAAACTGAGTTAAAAATCCCCAAGGGTTTTAGAGCTGGGAAAGTCAAGTATGTGCATTGTATCTTTTATTTCCATTCTCGAGGTTCTATGTTGTGCACTGGCTACATGGCGAGGTACTAGATTCCTGGCAGGAAATAAATTATGGATGCAAAAGTCATAAAGAGAAATTTATAGACAGCGTCTGCTGCACTTAAAATCAGCAATTGAAAATTGCATGGGCATTCTAATTGCACTGTGTGGCCGATCAGTTGCTTCCTGGATTAGCTTACTGGGGCTGTGCTGCCGGTTATTTGTTTCAGGGCAAGTGTGTCAATTTGCCCAACGCCTCTCGCAAGGAGACCCAAGTTTTAGCTGCCTGACGCGTCCTGTAGCACATCTGGGAGTGGGAATGGGCTGGATGATGGGCAATGGGAACCAAGAGGCCATTAACTGTCCTTGGGCTCTAAACGAAAGCCAAGCCAGACTCTGATGTCTATCTTTTTGGAGTCCTCCTGAGAAAGAGCAGGGGGTCCAAGATGTCTACTGATTCCTCATTTTGCTCAGACTATAATTAATATTGTTCTGTGGAAATGAAAACTAGATCCTATGGGTTTAAAATTGGACTCCAGTGGTATAAATATATATCTTTTATAGAAAAATCAAAAAAAATATTATTTTTATGTTTTGAGTTGGTTCAATCACTGTTTCTCATTTGTCTTCTTAATCCCAGTGTCTTTAGTGAACATCATGTCTAATTTGTCCTATCTTTAGCAACTGAGGAAATGAGGGGGAGGACTTCAATTTCAGGCATAGCCCTGAATAAAAAATAAATGACAATGAGAACTGAATTCAAGGTGTTGGCAGACTTTTGACCATGCATTTTGTCATTCACACTCCCCATGACCAAAGCCAATATTAAGGCAACACTGATTTGTAAAGAGGAGCAGGGCAAGTGTTATAGGGACCAATCAGACAATCTCTTGTCCAAAAGGCTCTAAATGTGAGCAATGATAAAGACACGCCATCTCTGGTGCTTTCTCTGTTTCCTTAGTGACCTGTAGACTTCAATCCTTAACCCACAGTGCCCTGGGTTCTGCTTAGCTCACCTGATTCCCAAGGTCATGGATAGGAACCTGCCATGGATAGGAAAATTACAAAAGCACATAAACATTGCTAGAATACAATCAAGGTTTAAAGAAAGTCACCTATTTGTCTTTTATCATGGTTTTCTTTTTCTCTCCATTGTGAGACTTCTGTATCCACTGCCATCACTTTTGTTTACTCCTCAGGCCAGAGCTGGCTTTTAACTCCATCATGGCTCCCGGTAAAGTCACTGATGACTGGTAATTGCTAACTCACTGGCAGCCTCTCAGCCCTCATCTTGCTGGTTCTTTATTGCAGTTGACACTGTCCACCACTCCCTGCTTCTTTCACGTCTAAGACACCCTATTCTCTGCTCTTCTTTGTACCTACTCACCATTTGATCCTGGGTTCCTTTTGAGCTCCTCTTCTCCTTATGAATTTAAATGTTGATATTCCCAGGGTTCTGACTTCCCTTCTCTGCTCACACAACAAGCTTACCTGTGTAAATTCTTCTACTTTTCAAGACTTGTAACTAAAACCCATGTGCGTAAATTCTTAGTGTACACAAACACACATTCCTATAAATTTACATATCTATGCCCCTATATATACACATATATAAAATTTTATTTATACAAATGTGTATATCACAGCTCCCTATGGTCATTTGCTGCTTATAAATACCCTGTAGTGGGGAGTTATCAGCATTTTTTCAGGCAAGTAAACTAAAGTCCAATAGGGTGAGTAGCTGACCTCAGGTCATACAGCCAATGCCTGATGGAGTCAGCACCCGGATGGGTCCTCACCACCTGCCCACCACTCTGCTGTTATTGACCACTCTGTCCTGCCTTTAGGTCACCCATGCCCAGTCTCCTTGTACAAGATGCTAGATGACACTTCAAAATTAAAGCAATATTGTTTTGTTACATGTGGAGACATTTATGCATCATTATTAAATCTTGGTTTGGTTCTGAATCCTGGAAGGTCATGTGCATTTTTGGTTCCCAAGAGAAGGCTCCTCTGGCATTGGGAAATGAGCAGCATGACCAATCAATCACCCCCTTCTTCAGGAGGATATCCCTGTGTGTATGAAATCTTACATTCTTAGGGATGAGTCAGCAACAGAGAAACCACAGCTTGTCTCCTGCTGCTACAGTCCTTGAAATTTGAATGATCCCTTCCCTCAGGCACTTATGTGTTCCCCTCATCCCTGGTTGATGAAAACCATTCACTGGTTGACCTTTGTCTAAATGGTCAACCAATCAACAGGGTGAGTCCAAATCAGCTAAGTCAACGGAGCCCTTCTTCATGCTCACAGGGACAGAATTAACCCCTGTTGCTCAATCTCTGCATCTGAGTGCATTTGGTGGTAGTTTTTCATAAAATTCATGTCATAATTTATATATAAATACATAAAAGGTGTGTATAAATTATATAAATAAGTAAAGTTCATTGATTTTTATACTGGACACACACTTTGACCTTCAGGTTATATTTTGTTTGAAATATGTTTGATAATCTTGTGGCTAAATAATGCATATTAAATGTACACATTGCACACTTCCCTGAACCCAGTTTCACACTCATACACAGGGCCTTCCTCTAACAGAACTTGCCAGTGGCACCTTAGCATTGTGCAGGATTTGTAAGTGACCACACTTAAATGTGTGAAATAGGGATAGACAACATGCTGGTATCTGAAGAATGACTCACTATCAACTCTGACATTTTCAAAAATAAAGGTATGGCTACCCTTTATTGAACACATGTGTTTATGGGCAGGTGGGTCCACAACCCCTGCTTCCTGTGTTCACGGCTCTGTGTAGTCCCATCTGTGTGGGTGTGGGTGCACCTGTGACTTGCTTCTAACCATGGAATATGGCTTAGGCAGTGGGAAGATAGTCCTGCGACTACATCATCTGTCTATGGACCTACTAGCTGAGTTGCTCTCATGTTCTTGAAGCACCACACAGCCACATCATAAGCTGCCCGTGGGAGAAACACATGGCATGGAACTGCAGATGGCCTCTGAGGACAATGTCCCACAAAACTGAACCTCTAAGGCCTATGGCTTCCAGGAGCTGAATTCTGCCATCCACCTGGAAAAGCTTGGATGCAGAGTCTCCCCAGCTCAGCCTTCATGAGAAGACAGGTAGAGACACCTTAGCTGCAGCTTGTAAGACTTGACAGAAAACCCAGGTAAGCTGTGCCTGGACTCCTGGCTCATAGAAATGGTGTGCACGTGTGCTTAAGCCTCCAAGAATGTGGTTGTCTATGAAGGAATGATAGAAAACTCATACACATGTCACATACTAGGTCCTGTCTCAGTATTTTGTGTTTGCTGGGTCAAGGCACCACTCTTTGGAGGCAGCCTTGTTGTCTTCATTTTGAAGATGTGCAGACTGAAGCACAGAGATATTCAGCTACTTGCCCAGGTCCATATAGTCAAGATGTGGCCAGGCACAGAGCCGGGCTGACAGGCCCAGACCTGGGTGCTTCTCTTATCACAATACCTCTTCAAAATGGGAGTCTTCCTCTCTGTTTTATGCAGGTTTTCACAGTAGACCCTTATTCCTGCCACTCATAGGATACCAGGAGGTCTGGTCATCCCTCCAATATTTATACTTTTGCCACACCACCTACCAAAATGCAAAGACTCCAAGAGAGTGATGCTAGGCAGATGGGGTCTCACACCTTTGTGCTCCATGATTGCCTGACATTTTATCTACATCATAAATGGAGCATTCTTTTTGTCCCTTCAAACTCTTCTGCATCCATGAGCCCATTGCATCCTTATTCAAAAGAAACATGAGACATACATTTTTGGTGAAAATGACACAAATATGATTGCTCTGCATGTGAGAACTTAATAAACATTGAACGATGATGAAAATGCAGGAACTAGATATGACATGGATGCCAGATCTTGATATCTGCCATGTTGCCCACCCCCACTTCAACTCTACCCACATGCCCATCCAAAGTGGGCTCCAGGCTCTTGGCTAGAGACATGGACTGGCCATTGATGTCCAGGGCTGGAGCACCCTGACTGATACCTCCATTGACTTTTGAGATGCTTATTTTCTCCACCTCTGTTGTTCAGATACCTGAATCACATTTTTTAAAAAATGTAATGATTTTTATGTGTGTCAAGGGCTCTTGGCCTTGCCTATCTGTGGATGTAATTTCAGATGAAAACAGCCTAGCTTTCAACTCTAATAATCCATGCCATGAAAGAGAGCACATTTGGGAGCCCTCATTATCAAATAATGCTATTTTGTTCCAGGGAAGAGATTAACCCATAATTCTGTTGTACTTTCAAAGAAAACTATAGTGAAAATTCTGTATTTTCAAAAACTTATCTTTCAGGAGTTTACAACCTAAGATTAAGCACTTCAAATGTGAGCATAATTATTACTTTGAATAGCAAGACATTGTGGAGCAGGAGGTTGAAACATTCAGTGCATATGACAAAGAACATTAGCTGTTTTCCTTAAACATACTCCACAAATCCATTTAGGAGAGCATTCACATCCCTCTATTACAATGGAGAAAATGGAAGCTCAAAAAAGATAAAGAATTAACTAAGTTTACAAATCTGTAAAGTAGCAGAACCAAGATCTTTACCCTCAGTAAGGAAAGCCATTGTTATGCTTTTTTGACTACACCATACTAATTTCCTTTACAAAGCTATTGCCACAGGTATATTATAATAATAAAATCTAATACTTCATTTTCATTCTATGCATTTTATATTTTATATAGAAACTTCAGGATACCTTGTAGTCAAGTAGACCACCCTAACAGGTAAGTTGCTTTCAAGGAATAAGCTGATTCTTTTTAGATGTCGGTGTCCTCTCAAATAGCTTCAACTAACAAAGGTATTTATTGCATTCTCAATAAATATTTACTGGTTAAAGAAAACAGTTACTGAACCATACAGGTTTAAGAACACAATGCTATCTTACACGTTTGAGCTCTCATCTCTTCTGTTCTTACTCTGTTTGAGAAAACCCAGTTGTAGACCATGCCTAACTGCACATAAGGCTAGAAATTGTGGATTTGATAAATGTCATCCACAAAGGAGATGCATTTTGGTGGATAGCAAGCAGTCACCACCACAGTCATTCTTTGAAGTTCTGTCAAGGATGGGAACCCATAGGGGGGAAAATAACATCTGCTAAGAAGGACTCCTGGTGCCTAATGGGCTCAAGTAAGAAAGCAGAACCTAGCAGCCATTTCTGCATGGGGATGTCTCACACAAACTGCAGTTCATAGAGAAGACTGTGCTAAACTGCCTGTCTCTGAATTAAATTGCCAGACTGCACTGTATTTCTACCATCTGAGTCAGCCTTACCAAGTTCCTTGGAATCCTATTTCAACCAAAAGGATCGAGGCTTTCCTCATCCAATCACAGATGTGCAGGTTTGACCAGTAAGAGTGGTTCTATTCTGACAAATAAGGACAGTGACTTTTGGACCAATCAAACTCTGAGGATTCATGTGTATGAGGATGGGCCAATCAGGGACCAGGGGTGGGGACTTCTTTCCATGTAAACCCACTCTCCTCTGACTCCAGTCATCCATTTTCCCTTTCTACCCATGAATGAAGACTGAATTTCTCTGGCTGAGCTGAAAGAGTGAAGCAGATCAGCACAGTGCAGAGCACACCCACACAAAGCAGAGCAGACCATCAAGGATCAGAGCAGAGCTACCTGGCCAGAAAGACAAGTCCCAGAGCTGTTTTACAGCTAGCTATACTCTGCTGTGTCACACAACTGAACTGTTTTGCATTAAATAGTTTCTTTCCTCACCATACCCCAATGGGGATTTTTGTTGGCATTGAACTGGCACCAATCAGTTGACAAGGGTTAGGAGAAAAATTAGAGCTCAGTAAAAAATCATCAAAGGTGCTAAAAAAACAACTCCAGGTTCCAGGTCTTTCTGCAGGGGCTCAGAAACATCATATCTAAAAAGCTCTGAGTGCCGGTGATTGCTACATATCAACTGCCTTCATTATCCAGACAGTTGACTGAGTCTGGAGTTCATAGACAAGGTCAAGACTGAGGCATTGGCAAGGACGTGGAGAAAGGGAATCCTTGTGCCCTGTTAGTGGGAATGCAGATTGGTACAACCATTATGGAGTATGAAGCTTCCTCAAAAACTTAAAAATGGAACTGCTTTATGACCCAGTGATTCCACTTCTGGGTATATATGTGAAGAAATCTAAAACACCAATTCTAAATAATATATGCATTCACATGTTCATTTCAGCATTACTTATAATAGCCAAGATATGGAAGCAACCTAAGTGTCTATCAATGAATGAGTAGATAAAAAAGCTGTGGTACATATATACAATGGAATATTACTACCCATAAAAAATGAAATTTTACCATATGTGACAGCATGGATGGACCCAGAGGGTATTATACTAAGTGAAATAAGTCAAAAAGAGAAAGACAAATACCATATGATTTCACTTCAACAGAGTGGGGCAAAGCAGTTTTCTAGTTGTTATTACACAAAACACAGAGTTTATTTTTGGATTATTATTTATTAACTATTATATTTTCCATACAAAAACTATAAACCTAGTTTTCCCTACCTTATATGTGAACTCTAAAGAGGAAAAATAAACAAACAATATAAAGACAGATTCACAGATACAGAGATCAGACTGACATTTGCCAAAGGGGAATGGTGCTGAGGAGGATGGGTAAAGATGATGAAGGAATTAAGAAGTACAAATTGGCAGTCACAAAGTAGTCATGGGGACATAAAGTGCAGCATATGGAATATAGTAAGCGATATTGCAATAACTATGTATGGTGCTAAGTGGGTGCTGCAAATATCAGGGGGACCATTTTGTAAAGTATATGATTACCCAACTACTATGCTATACACCTGAAACTAATACAAAACAATATTGAATGTAAACAGTAATTGAAAAATAAAATTAAAAAAAAAACAACTCAGAAGCATGGGAGTGATAGGTAGGTGATATTTAAAGTCAGTAGGATAGATGAATTGATTTAGGCATAATCTGTAGAAACAAGAGTAAATAAGAACTGGAGTTTAACCTGGAGTCACTTAAACATGTAAAAGGCTGGCAGGGAAGGAAAAGCCAGCAAAACAAGACTATGAAGAAGCTGCCACTGAGGAAGGAGGCAAATTAGGCTACTGAGTGAGGAGGAGGTCAAATAATATGTGATATGAGACATGGATACGATGGTTGACCTTCAGTCTTGGAGAGGTCAGAGGAAAGTCTATCTGAAATGGGCTGGAATGACCAGGGGTTAAAAAAGCTTTTTTTAGTTCCTACTCGGTATAGCTTGCTCTGAAGAGTTTGCTTCATGGTTCATTGGTAATTCACGAACTTATTTTACTGAAACAAAAATTATGTCCTGGAAATGCCTTAAAAAGCCTGCCCCCGATTCAAGAGGCTGCCTTCATTTTAAGTGCTGGGAGCCCATGGTTGGCAGCTTTTCTTTATTCCCATCTTACATTACCATTTACACTAACCAAAACACTCATCTTGCCAGAGAAGTAAATTGCCACTTTGAGACATGAACAACAGGCAAAAGTACAAAATGTGAATAACTGTCATTGTGAGCGCAGTAAGTACTGTGTGTGAATAAGGCAATTTGCATCCTGCAATGCCTCCCTCTTTCTTGCTTTCATAATTATTGAAACAATTTTCAGATCATTAACTCTGCCAGATACACATTAGGGGGGAAAAATCTCTCCCTATTGACATAGACTTTCTCAAATCCTTTCTCCAGGTTCCAAATCACAGAATTTTCTAGGTGAAAGTAACCTTTTACTTTTGCATCCAAATTTTTCTTTACCTCTTCTTATTCATGAACTCCACCAAATGTATATTTTTAAAGCAATAAAAAAAAAAACAAATTAAATTTACCCTGGACTCCTTGATGTCAAAATAATTACACATATTTATTCCTTTGTACTATAAGAATAGGAAAACGGCTAACAGCGATAGTGTAGACTGAGTCCAAAACTATTCAGATGGCACATTACTTACAGAGTAAGACAGTTTAATCCTTTGTAGGTTCTTCCTCATTTTCATTAACAAATTAAGGAGACTTTAGAGTTTCCTAAAAGATACTGGAGAAATTTCTAGCCTTTAAAGACATGGAATCAAGATCAGAGACAAAAGAAAAACACAGAGGTAACATTAACACTCAGCATGGTTTTTGGTTGAAACATTGGCTAATTAGTAAGAATGGCCTACTGATCTTGAACCGAAGGAAGACGGAAGTGAAGTGACAGGGAAAAGCAGAGAGGCTTCACAGTCAGCAGAGCTCTCAGCAGCCCCCATCCTAGAAGGACCCAAACTGGAGTTCAGAGACTATCATCCCAGACCTCCAGTCAGGATCTCTGAAATGAAACAGCCAAGGACTAAGGACAAAGCAGAAACAGACAAATATTTGCAAAGATTGAAGCCCAACTTTGAATAAAGGCAATTCAAGAGAGCACGCCAATATCCAGAAAGAAAAACTTGACATATCTAAGGGTAAAACAAAATATACATATCTTTGTCCATTTAATATAAATTTTTAAATACAATTTTAACACACAATTTGTAAAAACTAACCCAAGAAGAAACAGAAATAAGAATAGTCCTGTATCATTTAATTCATAATTAAAACCTTCTCTAAAATAATTGTAAGCCCACCTGACTTTACCAGCTTGTCCTAAAACTATTTAGAATGATAACATTAACTCTGTACAAAATCTTCTAGAAACGAGAATAAGAGGAAACAATTTGTAATCAATCTAATAAGACAGCCTAAACTTAATACCAAAGCTTAAAAAAGACATTTCAAGAACATAAATCAATTGCCACATGAACATATATAATACATTAGCCAGAAACCAGTTAGATAAATACAGGTGAACAAAGAGCTATCTCAGATTAATGCATGTGAAAATTTAATACCCCCCCAAAATGGCAATTTTTCCCAAATTGATTTATAAATATAATGCTCTGCTAAACAAATTCTTACAGACAAGACATCTTGTGTTTAAATTGATGCTTTTTGTGTGTGACCCAGTAGCCAGGGCAGCAAGGAGGACATATCCAGGAGTAGTTACCAGCTTGGCAGGTGTTTGGACGGTCCGCAGCAGAGATGGGACACTGGCTTACGTTAGTGGAAAATAAACACACTTGGCAATAAACGTAATGCCTTCCTCTCCCTTGCCAGTCCATGGATCTCTGAGGTCCCTTCTAAATACATCATATGAACAAGGGGTTTGGTTGTCCTGCAGGGATGAAAACTGGCCCAGTGGGCACCGCCCCACCCCAGCTCTGCAGCAACTTCCTAACTTCAGGTAAGAAAGGTGGCATGTTGTCCCTGTGTCACAATGGCAGCAGGTTGAGAGGCGTGTTCTCGTCGCTGGCTCCAGGCATACTCAGAGCTTACTGTGGTCTGCCTCACTCTCTCTGTGTGCAGGGCCAGAGACAGCCAAGCATCACCCCTCAGACTGAGCCCTCCTACCTTACTAAGTCCAGCTGTATTCAGCAAATCCAAAATAGATTTTATAATGTTTAAACATATTTTAAGCGACACACTTTAAATGTCTTTATTCCTAATACTTATGATGGAAAAGTTGGGAAACTCCAGAAAAAGAGTTCTTTCAACAAGTGTATATTGACCATGTGCCCTGTGCAAGCACTGTGCCTCTACTGAAGTTCCTACAAGTCAACATGACACATTCCACTCTGAGAAGGAAATGAATAGGCATGCATATTTCTTTCATTTGTTTATTAAATATTCATGTAGAGGTTACATATATATGTATTTGCTTATATATGCATACAAAATATATGTAAATATATACACAAGTCACATATATATGCCGATACATGAAATATTTACATATTCTTACATTGTTTACTTCTTGCTGTTCTGTATAGTTTCGTATCAGGCTTTTGTCACTGAACATTTAGTAATCCTTATTTGAGAAAATGCCTAGTGCCTCTTGAAGCATTGAAAATAAGACAATTTTTGTTGTTTATTTTAAATGCAGAGCATCAGAATGCTCATTGCTTTTGGTGTTTAGAAGCCAAAATGAGACATTAAATTTCTTTTATAAATGCATCATTTTTAAAGAAAAATACACAGAGAAAGCCACTGAAATTTATAAAATCAACATTCTTATTTACCTGTTTCTTTACGCCATCACTGATCTTTTAAATGTGCTGACATGCCTTCCTGCTTACTTTCCCAGCATGCGTCTCGCCCTGCCCTCTACGCTAGCCGGAGTTGTTGCTGTGCTGGCCCTGTTGTCTGGCGGCGTCCCTTACCTGTACAGGTTATGCGGTGCAGCCCATAGGTGAGAACGAACAGTATTTTGTGCTTTTTTCACTGAGTTAGGATGTTGTATTGGTCAGTGTTTTCAGAAAGAACCAATAGGATGTGGAAAGACAGAGAGAGAGACAGACAGACAGAAAGACAGAGAGAGAGAGAGAGAAAGATGGAAAGACAGAGACAGAGAGATAGAGAGAGAAGGAATTAGCTCACACAATTATGGAGACTGACAAATCCAAAATCTGCAAAGTGGGCTGACAAACTGGAGACTCAGGAGAACAGTTTCAGTCCAAAGGCCCAGGCTGGAGACCAGAGAGCTGAAGCTCCAGTTCAAGTTCAAGGGCTGCTTGCTGTACAATCAGGAGGAGCCAGTGTTACAAATGGAATCTGAAGGCTATCTTCAGCATTCTCTCTACTCAGAGGAGGTAAATTTTTTTTGGTATTCAGGCCTTCAACTGATCAGGTGAGGCCCACTTAATCATGGAGGGCAGCCTGTTTTACTCAAAGTTCACTAATTTGAATGTCAAATTCACTCAGAATACCCTCACAGAGACTCCCAGAATAAATTATTGACCAAATATTTGGGCACCCATGTCCCAGCCAAGTTAACACATGAAATTAACCATCACAGGTACATAACTTCATTTACAGTGATTTTAATATAAAAACCTTACGTGTGATAATTCTGCTTCACCTTAGCAAAGTACACTGGTTTATTAAAGTGAAGAATTAAAGAAGAAAGGCTTTAAAACAAAGCTTTCCTCTCACTGGATACATTGCACAAATAAAGGTGGATTTAGGGATGGCAGCACAGTCCCTACCTAGCATTTAATCAACCTAGTGGAATAATTAAAGTACATATTCATCGAAAATTCTGTACAGATTATGTTTTCTTAGCAAGGAATTCTACAACATAAAAGCAGATTGTGCTTTGTTAGCATTTGGGGGACAGTTTTGTGTGAAAGTTTGTAAAATTTGGTAAAAGACAGGGTAGGTATATCAATTAATTCCAGTACTGAATCACTGTGAAATTATAAAACCCCACTATAATTAATTTTAAATATTTTAAGGCAAATACTGTCATACACATTGTATATCTACAGATCTTTAAACAGTTAACTAGAAATCAAAGAATACACCTCAGATCCCAGAGTTGGGAAGTGGCTGGGCTGGTTGCCAGCTCCAGGTCCTGACTCAACACCCTGTTCCCCTTCTCATTCAGCTGAGTATCACAATTAAAGAACAGAGTTACCAAATAACTTAAAGAAATGAAATGAATAATAAGTGGGATCAGGAATTATGGAAAAGCTTGTTTTAGGATTACTCTACAAAACTGGGATAAATTATCATGTAGGTGTTAGGATGACACAAATCTATACATGTCTCAAATTGAACTTTAAGGTAATGGTATATATCTGATCTCACAGCTGAAACTCTCCCCTGTCCTCTGGACCAAAGCTCTTCTTCAAATAGGAGGTAGGGCAGAATCCATCACAATTGTTTTGAAATAAAAAGACAAAGAAATTCAGTAACATCCATGAGGTCAGATCACAAATCCAAAAATAAAATACAGTTCTTTTGTTTCTGAGCTCAGTGTGGTCCTCCCCATGTGTAGTCTGTGTCGTATGCCAAACAAAATCATTGGATTTACTACCTTTCGTTCAGCAAGAAACAGTTATTTATTACTGTCCCCACGTGGCAGGTGCTCCTCTATCCTCTTGCACACTGGAAATCAGCTCATAGCATTTTAGCTACTGGTTTCCGCCACCAGCAAATGTTTCTGCCTTCCTCTGCATTTCCTCAGCCTCACAAACTCCATCTTCCCAACCTCACACCCTCTCCCCAAAATCCTATGTA
This sequence comes from Tonatia bakeri, assembly GCA_004024845.1. Taxonomy (NCBI): domain Eukaryota; kingdom Metazoa; phylum Chordata; class Mammalia; order Chiroptera; family Phyllostomidae; genus Tonatia; species Tonatia bakeri. The sequence continues at coordinate 202,715 of PVIA01000733.1, read as the reverse complement.
AATACAAACTCTGTGCTTAGTAGAGATGGTAAGGAGGAGAGAGGGGAAAAAGGTCCCTCGTGTGATTTGTTACCCTCTTTCCTTTGATGCTGTGAAAATGGTTTTGAATTCTGAGTCTCTGTTTCTGAGTCTTACACAGGTAGATAAGCAAGTTAACTATTGTTTTAACAAAAAGTAAAAATCCATGTTGCTTTCATTTTTTCTGAAAAGTTATTTTGAGGGAACGAGGGGTGAGAGACAATAGAATGATTTCAAATTATATGTAAAGCTGGAAATATTTTTATTTTTTTTAAGATCCAGAGGTGATATGTGATACAGAAAGTGTGAAGCCAAATTTCCCCTGGTTTAAACGTGGAAATAGTCTCTGAATATCTGTTTCATAAAAGGGAATTGTACTTTTTGTAAAATAGGCTACATTGTAAGATGTTTATGTTTTTAAATTTGTTTATTCAGTATAGATTTTTTGTTTAAAATTGCAGTTTTACATGTGTTTATATAATATGATTTCCATTTTAGGGAAGTGAAGCCCCCTAAATTAGCTGTATGCTCATGGGATCCAAACAGCCTTCATGTTCACCTTTTATTTTTATTTTTATTTTTATTTTTATTTTTATTTTATTGTTGTTCAAGTACAGTTGTCTGCATTTACCCCCACATCACTCTCCCCCTATTCTAGCCATCCCTACCTCTCTCCCCTGATTCCAACCCCTCTTGGTTTTGTCCATGTGTCCTTTATGGTTGTTCCTGAAAACCTTTATCCCCTTTCCCCCCATTATCCTCTCCCACCTCCCCTTTGGTTACTATCAGATTGTCCTTAATTTCAATGCTTCTGGTTATATTTTGCTTGCTTGTTTGCTTTGTTGATTACATTCCACTTAAAGGTGAGATTATATGGTATTTATCTTTCACCGCCTGGCCTGACAACAGATCCAATCTAAATATATGAGTCCTTAAAAATTGAGAAACTTTCTCATCTGTGTTTAGTCAGAGGGAGATGTGTCATTTCTAGCTGTGAAAATGTGGGAAGGGGCCCCAAGCCAAGGACTGTAGATGACCTCTAGAAGCTGAAAAAGACCAGGAAAAGGATTTTCTCCAAAAGTCTCCAGAAAGGAACTGACACTTTGATGTTGGCTCAATGTGCCCTTTGGACTTTTGACCTTTGAAACTGAAAGAGGGTAAATTTCTGTTTTAAACTATAGAATGTGTGTTAATTTGCTACTGTAGCAATAGGAATCAATACAAGACCTAAGGTCACTTTCAAAGAAGTTAGCCATTCTAGAAATCTGTCTGTAATAGAATCTCAAGTGGTCACCTAGAAAGCATGGGCAATGTGGAGTTCCAAGGAGGTTTCTCTCTAAGCTGTTCCACTAGCCAGAAAGTTCCCTTCCAATGACAACATTCTCTAGGACATACTCTGCAATATTGCTGACAAGTCAAGATCAGTCACTGTGAATAGTTTTAAGCAGTAGGCACCACAAAAGCTGAACCTGTTGCCAAATGAGGTATGAAAGGCACATTTGAATCCTGTGACTGCCATAACAAATTACCCTCAACTGCCTGGCTTAAAACAACAGTTAATTGTCAGAAGTGTGATTTAAAGAATAACTCTCCAACATTTCAGAGACCAGTGATAAAACAGGTGCTACTACCCACCAAGCTCATTGAGTTCACAGCTTTCTTGCTGACCATGGAGTCTGAGGGTAAGTCTCTCCTAGATTTGAGTGCCCCTCAGTTTGCATTCGGAGCTCTCCACCTTTATTGTGCACATTTGCTTTTGGTTTCTGTTTGTTGACGAGTTTTGGTAAGTCATCCCTCTGTCTACAAGAAGAGAAATCTGTGATTCTCTGGGTTTTAGGCAGCAGGAGGACTACCTGGATCCCCATGGGTTATCTATTTTAGGGAATCGAAAGGCAAAGATGGATTCCACCTGGTTTTTGAAGCAGGATCTTTTGCCTCTCTGAAAAATGGGTGAATTTTTACATAATTTGACATTGCAGTGACCACTTTGGGGAATCTGGCCCAGATTAGTTCATTTTAAGAGTCATTCTTAAGAGAGAGGATCTCACACCTCTCAGAGACAATGAGATGCATTTTATTGGTACACAGAAGCTTCTAAAAGGCACGATGACTCTAAAAACAGCTCTAAAATGATTCTTACTGTATGAAAATAAAAATATTTAATAAATGACTTTGGCCACTTAGTTCATCTGCCAGAAACACAATTTGCATCTAACTATTCTTTTGAACTTTATACTTAAGACATGGCTAAAATTTTTAAAACAATTCTATAACATTTGTTCATGTCTGTCTGTATATTTATGTATGTCTATGCATGTATATATGTTATAGATATGTAATTTTTAACCTCCAGATGGCATTGCCAAAATTAATTTGTAAAGACTTTGATTTAATTGACTTAAAGAAAATTAAACATTTATATAAACCAAGTATACTCTCAGAAATATAGAAAGTAAACAAAATGTACTTCAAAATTACATGATCTAGGATAAAGTTTGATAAGTAAAAGCTAGTTTAAATTTGTCAGTTTAATAATTAGGGATGTCTTCAAAAGTGGTCAAGAAGTATATTCTAAGGTGATGGTAAGTTGTTTAAAATTAATAATATACTGAGGCACAGATTACTAAATGTAAGTTTATCAACCTTATCTTTTTTAATTTATTACAGAGAAATGAAACAGATTTAGGTCTATTAAAAAACATTTTTGCACCACACCAAAAAATTTACTCTGTGGAGATGGATGATGGCCCATGTATTAGCTGTTTACTCACCGCCCCATGAATACAGGGGTGCCCTAGAAATGCTAGCAACTTTAATACACTTGTTTGATAACACTCATATGTGGACAGTCTTCATGCCTCATGCCTGTGACTGTGCAATCATCAGAAATATTAAAACAGTAAACCAGGAACACCTGTCAAGTTACCACTCTTTGCCTTCACCCCACTGGAAAATGATTTGAACCTGACCTCTAGAAATTTTCTCAGCTGGCTGCTTTCCAAACTCCAAAACTAAATTTTTAATTTGCTCAAACTATTAACCTTTGTTTTTCTTTTGTTTCCATAGAAATGCTTCTCATTAAATCACCCGATTACTTACAGCATATTGAGAGGTAATTTAGGTGGAAGCTCACCTGCAACACTGCCTCCTGAAATCAAACATCTTCCTATTCATCGTGCTCTAAGTAATCGTGAAGATATGTGTTTGCTAATGTGTCATGTTGTGCTTGTGTAAATAACTTAATTTTCTTTTTACAGTTAACTTTCAAAAGTCTGAACCCAGAGCAAAATGACTCTAAGGATTTAGATCGTCTCACTGTATACGATTGATTGCAAGCTCCTGGAGATCAGACTGTATATTTGAGTTTTAACTGTGTAGCCCAGTTCTTAGCACAGAGCCTGGCATAAGGCAGGTCACTAATTGTGTTATTTAACACCTATGCACAGATATTCACTAAATGTCTGGGGAATCAATAAGTGAAGTCTGCAATCTAGGCTTACTCACCCCTATTTATGGCCTAGTACATGTACACATAGAATGGGTGCACACTGGACAGGATGAGAATTGAATTTAATAAAAATAAAACCTTAAAAGAAGGTTTAGGTTCTAGAACTGCTCAAGAAAAGTGAAAATCTAATGATGGTTTTTGAGAGTCTCCTTGCACTGAGGAAGTAGTAGTGGCAACAAATGCTGAAAGCTGCTATAGACATACATGTCAATTTGAATCTGCTAGTGGACCATGAAACTCCAGCCTCTCCCCAGAGGGAGATCATTTTAGAGAAGAAACCAGGGATTAAAACGCAAGACTGTGGATTTCACTGAGCTTGTCCTGAGCCCCTGGCAAACCATAATTTCTTTGATTTGTTTAAAATAACAGTGATTCTTAATTTTTTCTCTGTGACTTACTTTGCTTAGCATGATAATCTCAAGATCTATATTTGTTGTTACAAATATGATTTCACTCATATGTGAGATATAAAACTAAAAACAACAAATGAGCAAACAAGAAAAACAAACAGAAAATCATAGACACAGACAACAGTATGATGGTTTCCAGAGGGAAGGCGGATGAAAGTGTAGTAAAGGATGAAGGGAGTCAAATACATGGTGATGGAAGATGATTTAACTTTGCATGGTGGGCACACAATGCAATGTACAGACCATTTATCATAGAAATGCACACTTGAAACCTATATAATCATATTAGCCAATATCACCCAATAAATTTAACTTAAAAATAATTACCAATAGAAAGGTCACAGTTAAATAAATAAATAATGATGATGATGATGATGATAACTGTGCTAAGAAGGTATTGTTTCCTCTCTGAGATTTCCTCTACACCCCCTCAGCCCACTCTGTGATTCCCTAGGCTAATCTCTACAAATTGCATCGAATGAGCTCCCTTGTCCTTCAACTTTGAGTGGGGTCTGTCAGTGGAAGGAGGTGGCAAATATCTTCAGATACAGGAAGTGGATGAGGTGCTCCTCATGCCCGCTCTCCTTCCTGCCAACTCCTGGTAACTCCAGGGACCTAGCAGCCCCTTAGAGCCTTCCTCTTATACTTACAGATCTGTCTGGGTTCCAGTAACCACTCCTTCCCCTTCAGAATATTCTAAAAAGAAAAATGGCTGCTGAAAACACATGTCAATAACCTAGGTCACTCCCTTGGTGGGATAATTACAAGGTGTGTGTTTACAAAGTTTCCTAGCGTATCTCCAGGAGAACAGGCTCACACTACCCATGAGGTTGGTTGTATAATGCATAAAGCACTGACTGTCTCCCATTTCCTCTATCATTTCCTCAACCTCTATTGGCAGTTCCTCCTGTTCTTTCCAAATAAACTCTTTTCCCTGAATCTGATTCAAGCCTTCATCCAAGAACTGAAAATAAATCAATCATAAACATTTTCTAGATTACTTTACTCAGATACGTATTACTGGTTGTATTTATTTAAGTGATGATTATATATTCATTCTTACCATGTAACTCTTTCTGGTTATTGTACTTATTCCTAAGTCTGTATACTTGCTTAAGCCAACAACTTCTTCCTTTTTATTAGTTTCTGTAATAAGCAGCAGATAAAAATAATTTTGAAGGTAAAGAACCGAGTTGAGGAGACCCAATAGAATTATAGGCAGAACAGCAGGAAGAGAAATTTGGGCCATTTGTCAATGAAATGGTAATGAGTTATGAAAGATAAAAAGAAAGGGTTGATTCCTAAAAGAAGGAATAGTAGCTGGAAAACTATATTTAAAAACTCAAATAGGGAGAATTAGACCCATAGGACTAAGCAAAAGACTAAAAGTAAAAACCAGGAGGGAAGACTATTGTGCATCAGTGGGGTAAATGCACATGAAATTCTGAGACTTTTATTTGTCTATTGTTCAGGTGCCAAAGGACAGAGCTCCAAAGGAAGAAGCACCTCTGGGGTGAGAGGAACAGCATTTGGAACTTGCCTTACCACTGTATGTTAACAGAAACCCTGAGGGCAGGGGTCAGAAACCACAAAAGTCTATGATTCACTTAAAAGCATACACAAAACCCCTCACCTTAAAACACTGACAAGTGTTTGAATATTCATTAATACCAGTTATGTTATCTGGACCACAACACAAATCATAAGAAATTTCTTGGACTATTTCTTCTGACCACTGTGAAAGTAAATTATAATTTATTATTAAAAATAATGCATGCTAAGGGGTTTCAAACCTAACTTATGTACAACTTATGATGCAGAGAAGAAAGTTATAATGAAAATTAGACTATATCTAGAAATAATGATAAAAATACCACTTCTTAAAACTAACTATAAATATATTTAAAATCATACTGACATTAGCAAGCAAATTAACACTGGTAAAATACATAGTATTGTTATTGAACTCAAGATGTTAGAGAAAACAGGAAATAAATAAGCATAAACAAAGTAAATGGAATCTTATACAAGCAGAAATTATAATAAAAATAACAAATGCATTTTGCAACAAAACTGAAGAACATAGTTATTTGAAAACATTGAATAAATAGAAAACAGTCTGCAAAACCAATTAAGTAAAATGTTTAAAAAACAAATTTATTAGGTTTTAAAAATAAAAAATTGCATGGTACAGAGTGGAAAATAAATTTGAAATAAATTTAAGTAGACTAAGTCCTGGAGTGAGAAAACAATGATATTAAAAGTAACTTGAGTTGAAGCAGAACAATTTGTGTAGCAGTGTAAGTTTTAATAAATGGAATCAGTTTTTTTAAATTTTACCAAAAACTAAAGCAAAACAAAACAAAAAGCCCCCTAAGTACAGACAGTTGTAGTTGAAAATTCTATCAATAATTCAAGAAACAAATATTCTAGCATTGTAGAAATTGTTTCAAAGATTAGGAATGCATATCCTGGTCTCAAATCTAGTTATGAGGTTTTTCAAAACAGGAACAAGAATATCATAAAACAGGAATATTATAGACAAACTTCACTGTTGACCATAACAACAACAATATTAAATATATTAGCAAACCAAGCCCAGTTTATAAACATTAAAAAATATTTATAAACACAGTGGCTTTATACCAAGAATACAAAGATGATAAACATTATAAAATCTATTATTGTGAATCAAAGACATCCAGCAATTGTATTTCATTAAATTCATTCATATTCAAAAGAAAGCTTTCTAAAAACCAGAAACATCAGAAATTGTCCTTATTTGAATGTGATACATTCAAAAATAATACATTATGAACACAGTGGCTTTAAACCAAGAATGTAAAGATGCTAATCATTATGAAACCTGCTATTGTGGTTCAAAGACATACAGTAATTGTATTTCATTATATTCAATCATATTCAAAATAATGCTTTTCTAGAAACTAGAGGCATCAGAAAATGTCTGTATTTACTTAAAAGCTACAATGAATCAATTCCATATTTAATTGTGAAATGATAAAAAAAGTTCTTTGATGTCAGGAATAAGAACAGAAGGCCCACTCTCACTACCTCTTTTCATTTTTTTTTCTGGGTGTTCAAAACAATGCAATTAAGCAAGAATAAAGAAATAAATAATATGGTCTACAATAGCCAATATGTTTATATGTATAGAGAACCCTAAAAAAGCTGAAGCTAAATTACTGGAATTAATAAGACAATTTCAAGGTTGCTAGATATAAAATCAACTTACAAAAATGAATTGTATTCCAATAACTATCAGCACATAGAAAATTTCATTATAAAAGTACTGTTTACAAAACAACAAATGCATTGTTGATAAAAATACCATTTACAAAACAGCAAAGGTATTGTTGATAATTAAATCTAACTATATATGTAATAACTTTATGGCTGAAAATGAAAACTTATTAAAATACATAAAATGAGATCTAACTAAGTGAAGGGAGATAACAAGTCATGGCAGAGAAGACTGAGATATCGATGTCTGTTATAAAATTAAAATGACTGAGAGTGTGAGGTTAGCTAGAATAGACCCACACGTATGTGTAGAATATTGGTATAGGGCAAAGGCAGTTTTGTCAGGCAGTGAAGAAATGCTGGCATATTTAGTAGATTATCAGGAAAACTAGTTAAGGGGAACCCTTTTGCATGGTTAGTGAGAATGGAGATTGTTGCAGCCACTATAGAAGGCAGCATGGAGACACCTCAAAAAAATTAAAAATGGACCTGCCCTTTGACCCAGCTATCCCACTGCTGGGAATATATCTGAAGGAACCCAAATCACTAATTCGAATGAACATAAGCACCCCTATGTTCATTGCAGTGTTAATTTACAATAGCCAAGATATGAAAGCAGCCCAAGTACCCATCATTAGATGGGTAGATAAAACAACTGTGGGAAATTTACACAATGGAATGATGGGCCTGGAGAACATTATGCTAAGTGAAATAAGCCAAACAGAGAAAGACAAATACCATGTGATGTTGGGAACCACCCTGCCTGGTATCACAAGCTGTAACCCCCACCTAGGCTAAGGCTGAGGGAACAACCTTGGAACCATAAGCCACCAAGGAAAAAAACTTATCTCCCTGGCAGGAGTGCCACTTCTGCTCCTTTTTACTTCAACCTGCCTGGTCCCCAATGCTTGGTAGGTTAGCCAATGACAGGTAAGATTCCCCAAGGGGGGAATGACCTAAGACAGGCACGATCACGTGGGAGGCCCCCAAGGAAGGACTTTGGGGGCTACAGCAAAACAGGGTGATGGACCCTCACCGCTTGGCTTTGACAAAGCCTGAGTCCTCATTCTGTCTACTAGAAGTCTCCTAATGTCTTGGCTGCCTTTCTTCTCCTGCCTTTCTTCTCCTGCCTGACTTAAGCCTGAAACAATGACAGAGGGTGGTGCAGCCCTGTGCTGAAAAGGGCAGGTTCCCCAGGTGATCAGGCCTAATAAAGAATATGTAAAATCCTGTGAAACCTACTTTGTTTAGAATGCTCTCGGTTGAATGAGAAGGGTCCAAGGAGGAAGTAAGTTTGTTCCTTAAAGTCTTTTACAGCTCTTTGACCCTGACTCAACATAGCCCCTCAGACTTCCTTGTTATCTATTGTTTGATCCTTACTTCCTGGCAATGAGTAATGAGCTTTACCTGAATTCTTATGCAAACGAACCCAATAAAAGCCTGCTTGGTGGAGGAACAGCGTGCTCTCCCCTAGGGTACTCTCCCCTAGGGAGGGTGGCCCAGCACTCCCCACTAGAGGGAGTGGCCGTTTCGTCCCTCCTTCCCCACAGGACCTGGTTGTCTCTGTGTATGTTTTTCTCGTGTGTCAACAAGCAATCCACAGCGTTCCGTGGTCACTGCTGGTCAGTGGCTGTGACAATGTGATTTAATTCATTTGTGGAATCTAATGAACAAATTGAAATAACAAGAAAAACAGAGACAGACTCATATTTAGAGAGCAGATGATAGCTAGGGAGGGGGTAGGTTTGGGGATGGAGGGATTGAGCAAAAAGGAAAAAGATTCAGGGACGTGGACAACAGTGTGGTGATTTCTGGGAGAGAGGTATAAAAGAACTAAATGGTAACGGGAAAATACAATAAAGATTAATTTTTTAAAAAAACTAGTTATCCAAAACCAACAAAAAAACCACTTAAATACTGCATATACCTTATACAAAAACTAGTGCTATGTAGTATTAAAATGTTCAAATGAGAAACAGGACTTTAAATTTTTCCTAAGGGATTTATGCTTCTGCCCATATAAAGGTAATGGGTGTGGGATGTGACCACCCATCATAAACTAGAAATAAGAACTAGACAAAAGATATGAAGTATTGTGTGTGTTTATTGGACAACAGGCATCATAGATCTCTGATCCCTAACAGAAGGAAACAAACTGACTGAATTCTCATCTGCTCATGACAAAGCTGAAACTTCTTGAGGTTGGTAAAAGAATTTCATACTCAGAACGATTACCAGATAAACTGAAAAAAAAAACCCCACAAGGAACTGAGAATTGTATGAGTTCCTACCAGCTAGCATGGCTATATCTTGTTGGTTATATATATCGTTGATTATATATATATATATATATATATATATATATATATATATATATATATATAAAATAAGGTATATAATATATCTTATTATCCAGCATTGGATATATCTTGTGGACAAATGCCACATGGGGCATTTTGTAGAGATCACAGAAAATCAGTAAGGATCTAGAAGTCAACCAAAGAGAAGTGGGGATAAAATATCCCTGAAGTAAAGGCTACATTACACATGTCCAAAAATAGATAAACCTAGGCTGTGAAGGGTTCCAGCTGATCTATAAGTTGCCAAAGTACCTGCTTATAGTCCTGTCCAAGTTCAAAATACTTTCAGGCAAAAAAACAATATTCAGTCTATTACCAGTAAAAGCTAAAGGAGTTCATCACCATCAAACCAGTATTACAAGAAATGGTAAAGAGACTTAAAAAAAGAAGAAAAAGATCAAAAGTATACATAATAAATTTGCAATACTACATACCTGTCAATAATTATTTTAAATATAAATAGAGTAAATGCTCTAGTCAAAATACATAGGAAAGCTGAAGGTGTAAGAAAACAAGACTATACATATGCTAGAGATCAATTTTAGATCAAAAGAAACACACAGACTGAAAGTGTTGGGGGCCGCCCTGCCTGGTCTCAGGAAGCTGTAACCCCCTGTGACTTAGGCTGAGTGAGAGACCTCTGGACCAGGAGCCACTAAGGAGACAAAACTTATTCCCCTGACATGAATGCTACCTGTTCTGTGCCTGGCCTTTAATGCTTGATCAATTAGCCAATGCCAGATAACGATTCTCTATGATAGAGATTGGACCTAAGACAGGTACTGATCACATAAAGGCCTCCGGGATGAGACTCACAGGGCTGTGGAAATGAAGGGGCTGTGGAAAGGAAGGGGTGATCGACATCAACCCCTGCCCCCTCTTAGCCTGAGTCTTTGTACTTAGATGTGAGAAATCCAAGTCTCCTGAACGCCTTTGTCTACTGCCAGGCCCAAGCCTGCCAAAGGAGCAACTCAGACCAGAGATGGAGGACCCCCAGGGTAATCAGGCCTGGGACATAGAATATGCAGGATCCCGTGAAATCTGTTTGCTGGAGGATGTTATTAACTTGGAATTTGAAGGCACAGACAGGAAACCTTTGGAACCTGTAGTCCTTTCATATGATAAAACTCCAATCTCTGCCCAGAATCACAGCAGGAGTTCTGTTAGCATCTTTGTAAGTTGCCTGTTCCCTTAGATCCTTTCTGCCAGCCTGTGAATCCACAAACTGAGTTGGCTTTCTCAAGAAAAATATGCTTGGGAATGGACATGGCGTGCTCCCCACTAGAGGGGGTGGCCATGTTTCTCTATATCCCCACAGAATCATGCTAGGTTCTGCGTATTTCACATGTTTTAATGAACATTCGCAGCTGAGATGGATACCGCAGGGCCGGTATCTTTCACAGGAAAGGAAGGGAAACTATATTTTATGAAAATGGAAACAAAAAAAAAAAGCTGGGGTAGTAATACTTACATCATACAAAATGGACTTTTAAAAAAAGACTATAACAAGAGACAGCAAGTTCACTTCTGTGTGTTTATTTAAAAAAAAAAACACAGTTTCAAAAGAAATATGCACCTCTATGTTCATTGCAGCATTATTTACACTAGCCAAGATATGGAAGCAACTAAGTGTCCACTGAGAGACAAATGGATAAGGATGTGGTACATGTATACAATGGAACATTACTCACTCATAAAAAAAAGCAAAATCTTGCCATTTGATGCAACACAGATGAATCTAGAGGGTATTATGCTAAGTGAAAGGAATCAGAGAGAGAAAGACAAATGCCATATAATTTTACTTATACATAGAATCTAAAAACAAAATGAACAGACAAAACAGAAATAAACCTATGTAGAGAACATTTTAATGGTTGCCAGATGGGAAAAGTTTTATGGGAATAGGTGAAAAAGAGGAAGGGATTAAGATGTGTAAATTGCCAGTTATTAAAGCAGTCACAAGAATGTAAAGTACATCATGGGGTACATAGTCAATAATATTGTACTATGTATGGTGACACATGGTTACTACACTTACCAGAAGGAATACCTTGTAAGTTACAAAAACATCTAATCACTACACTGTACACTTGAAATTAATATAATGTTGTATGTCAACTGTAATTAAAGAATAAAATACATATTAAAATGAACAAATAAAAACAATATTAGGAACTCAGAATCAAAAACAATGTCTGCAATCCAACCAAAAATGACTAGAAAAGAGAAGAAGCAAGAAAATTGAGTTCCACCCATTACCAGGAAAAAAATAACCCAATACAAACAAACCCAGAAAAAAGAGAAATTATAAATGAGCATGCAAGTACTTTAAAACAGCATTTATAATATGCTTAAGAAAGTCAATATAATGAGAAGCAAAATTGAAGATGTAAAGAAGACCCCCATATAACCTGTAGAGATAAAAACATGCTACATCTATGAAAAATTCCATGTATTCAAAATATTCTCCACTTTGAGTGTTAAGAAAATCTCACCAGAGAGTCTTATCAAAGAATTAAATATTGTAAAACTAAATTTAAGCCAAACAAATAGCAATTATACCAAGTGAATTATAAGAAAATTTAAGTCTGGAAAAATTGAACTCTCTAAAATGTGCTTATAACCCCCAAATTGATACTTGAAGCATTTCCAGGGGCAAAAATCATGCATTTGGCCTTCTTGTTTTAGCTTTCTTACTGTCAGCAAGTGTCATTTTTGTGATGTATTTTGCATCATGTTTCTGCATTTTTGTGTTTTTTGTTGGTAATTTTGCTGTTCAAAATGACCCCAAACATAGCATAGACATTCTGTGTGTGTTCCTCAGCATAAAGAAGTAATGGTGTGCCTTATGGAGAAAATGTATTAGGTAACCTTTGTTTTGGCCTAAGTTATAACATTGTAGGCCATGAGTTCAATGTTAGTGAACCAACATTATATATCAAATAAGTCATCTTGAACAAAAACGCAAACAGATTATACATTGATTGATGAAAATGTAGGACTGCAGGAAGCTAACTGGGTACTTCCTCTAGGAGCAAAGTCCAATATTCGCTAACTCAGTATTTATGGCTACTTTATAGGACATAACTACTTTGAATGATGAGAATCTGTGTTTCTTCTATCAATATAATTGCTAGATTTCAAAGCAGAAATATTATGTGATAGGAAATGTATTAAGATATGCCTCTTAACTCCTTCTTAGAATTCCTTCTTAGGGGAATTTCTTGTATTGGAAAAACTCTCCATCCAATGATAATTATAAATTATTTGTAAAATATAACAAACAGCTTTTGAAGGCCCTGGAAACTGACTAAAAGTTGCATAAGTAGGGGAGATTTGATTCTTGACAGAAGAAAACCACACTTAGTGAAATCCACATTCACAGATTTCCCTTCAAATGGGAAAGGCAGAAGATCACTAGAGGGACAGCTGAAAATTAAATTTGCATGTACATGTATGGGGAAGATTGCTGCAATGTGGTCCATGGATGGAAAGAAATTTATAATATGATACAAATCACAATAAGTAACCTTTGAAATATTGCTAAGAATAAGTACATTTGATGTAAAAAAAAGTTAAATTCATAGCATAGTGGATTTTTAAATTGTAAGCAATCCCCTAAAAAATCCTAGAACATTCATCAAGTGGGAACAAGAAAAAAGTCTTAATAAAAAGTATTTGCTAGTCCACTGTACAAGTAAAACGGGTAGCCATGCAAACTCGCATTTGCGCTTTTTGATTTCTGTTTTTTGACAGGCTTATTGGAATGGAATTTCTTGTTATTGATGCAGAGTATATTGATACGGACTTCAGGAAGGCATTTCTTAACTCAGTGAATTAAAAAGAAAAGAATGAAGCAGGAATAAATTTAAATCCATATGCACTGTGGAGGATATTTTTGGAACTCTGTGCTACTCCCCAGTGGGCAAGAAGCAATTCTGTCCCATCCTCATTATTGCCAAAGAATGGATTAAGTGTTATCCCAAAGTTCTCATGCAGAACTCAAGAGTACACAGGGGAAGATGTTTGAAATGTTTTTTTGTTATAGCTGCTTTCAGGTGGGAAAATGATAATCAATATACAATGTGCATATTTTTGTTCATTTATTTTTGTTTTTAAAATTTCATTTCTAAAATTGAATTTCCCCAGGAATCCTAGCTGGAGTAGCTCCATATCTATAACATGAGGCTTGTCTTTTTTTGCAATATTTATTTTTCAAAATAATTATGAAAATTTGGATTTATAAAATTAGGAGGTAAGTATGATTTACATGTTCATGATTACTTAGTTCTGATTAAAAGACAAATGGAAGGGGTTTTAATTCATTCTTTTTACATAACAATATTGATGTCCCTGTGTGTCCTTACACATTAAAGAATTTTTTAAAACATGAGAATAAAGACTAAACTGAGGTTCCAAGAATGTTCACAGAAAGTGCATGAGGTCTGATGCATGCCTGTGGAGGACTGTCTCACTCATGTAGACACGGCCCCACCAGCCTAGGGGATTTGCTGTAAGAAGGTTTCACTGACTGTGCTGCCTTCACTTCTCAGGAATAGTTGCTGAGTCTTGATTGGTCTTCTCATCCAGGGAATGTAGGCAGGACTGTGCTGTGCACAGCCTGACTTCTTTCCAAGGCAACCACTGCTCACAGGCTGAGTGACTGGGTACCACATGTCTCACTTGCACATCAAGGACCTGGGATAAAGCAGAGTCAATTTTTGTCCAACTCTAATAATCTTAGCTCTCCAAGGGGAGAAGAATTAGGTTCCATCTCTTGTAAGTAAGATCATCAAAGAGGTTGTAGGAATACTTGCAAACCATGACACGAAATAACACTATTTCTGTATTTGCATTTATGTGTTTTCTAATTGATTTCTGATTGTTTCTAATGTTAACAATGTTATTATAAATATCTTTATACATAAATCTGAGTATTTTGGTAATAATTTCCTTAGGTTATATCCAAATGGGATGGTTGGGAGGAAGAATATAAAATATTTTTGAGTTTTGGGCCTCATATTGCCCTATGGAAGGAGGATACTTCTTGAGCCTCTATTGCAGATTGTATTTTCAAAACATGACCAACAGAATACACTGCATTCAGCATATTATTTTCACAGTGTGGTATTGAAAATATTCCCTTTCAGTTATAAGTTCAAAGTCCTAGTCCCCTACCCTTGCCTTATCCAATAGAGCATGGTTGAAATGACATTATGCGACTTCTGAATAGGTGATAAACTGTCATACGCTTCTACATTTTCCCCTCGAAATACTTTCTTTTGGAAATATCTGCTATGCTTTGAGGAAGCCAAGTGCTGTCAAGAAGAGACCCCATGTAGATTTCTGGATGTCAGCCCTAGCTAAGGTCCTGGCCACCAGCCAACATGAACCACCAGAAAGGAAGTACATGAGACTTCTGATCATTTTACCCCACACACAAGATGCAGTTGGCATTGCATGGAGGAGAAATAAGTTGTCCCACTGAACCAGGTCCAAATTGGAGATACATGAGTGAAATAAATGACTAGTAATTCCACTCCAGTGTACTTATTTTTTTAAAAAGGGAAATCTATGTCAACCAATGGTTTATATAACAAAGAAACTGAAAAAAATCCATATTTCCATTGACATGAAAACAGATATACAATTGTACTATACCCATAAAATGGAAAAGCAGCAATAAAAAGGAGTGATGTGCTTATGCAATATGTTCAACAATGTTGACAATTCTCACAAAAGAGTACATACTGCATTTCACTTCTATGAAATGCAAATAGAATTAAAACTTAAATAAGATTGTGACAAAAATAAGATTGTGATTATCAGATCAGATGGGTGGAGAGACTGGCTGGACAGAAGTACAATAGAATTTTCTGAAAGGATGGAAATATCATGTATCTTATTTTGAGTCTGGTTACACAAGTATATATAATCACCAAAATTCATCAGACTGAACACTTAAAATCTGTGTATTTTATTGTTTTGTAGTTATACCTAAATTTTTCAGAACAGTATCTGTGTAACTGAACCCATATTCCAATATACTTTTGCTTCCCAGTTCAACTACACACATTTAATAGTATCATGGAGGGATCTTTCTATTAAACTATAAGAGGACTGAAAATGAAAAACCATATTTATTGAAGGTCATTTTCCATGACAGATATTTCATTAATTCAACTCAGGGGTAGAAAATGCCAACCAGTAAAGCTAACTACTTGCTGAAAAATGGGATCTGAAGATTGAAACTCAAGCATTACAAATTCTAGGAGATGAAGATGAAATTCGGCACTGCTGTTACTAATGTTCCCACATGGATTTATTAGAAAGAAATTAGCAAAGGCATTGGATTTATAATCCAGCCAATGCTGCTTCTGACAAGGTATAGGAAATAACTTTGGTAGAGGGTTATATTATTAGAACCAATGTTTGCATTCGAGGACTTGAAATGCAGTTCTATTTCTGAGAGAGAAAAAAAATACTATCTTCGTTGCATGGTGGTACTTTTGTGAAGAGTTTATATCCAGTCCTCAGTCAAAGGGAGAATCACGAATGAAAATTAACCCAGTAGTCAGTCATTTTGATCTTTGAAAATTAGGAGTAATAAGCAAAATATCTCATATAGAGGCAAGTTGTCTCTTTGTTTAGTAAATTGGGAAATGATTTTGTGACCTATTCTGAGGAGAAGCTGAACAAATACCATCTCTATTTCCCTTATGTCCAATCAGATTTAGAAACAGAACACAAAGCTTTCTCTCTCAGAAGATGAATGTGCACCTAATACAGATTGGAATGTTGAAGGGGAACCAGAGGTTCCCGTGAATCATCTTATTTCATTTCTGAAATTATTTTATTTCATTCAGGGAATTTGGGGCACCAATAATAGAAAGAGTCCTCACTCTGAATTTATTCCCAGACTTTTCAACTCAGATCTGGATGCTTTGCAGCAAGTGAACAAGATGAGCCATTGGGCCATGAGAAGGAAATTTAGGAGCTTCTCATTGTATTAAATTATAATTATAATGGAAGTAGCCATCCCTAATGTCTAATGGCAGATCTCTAATTGAGCCCCTGATCTGTCTGCATGTCACTGAGGATGGATAGGTATCCTGAGAAGAGGTACAGCCAAATGTCATTGGCAGTGCCAACTCACTCAGTTATTTTCTTTATTGCCATGCTTTGCAGCTTAAGTGAACCAAAATAAGTAGATTTAAAAATTGCATAACCTAATTTTACTTAGCTATCTTTTACAAAATAGAAAACTGTCTTCAAAAATACATACAAAGAGATACCATTTGTATGTCAGTAGTCACTATACCAGAGCAAAGTAGTTAGCCCAGTCTCCTTAGCAGATGTCAATGGGCAGGCAGGTGCCCCAGAAGGACACAAGGACTCAGATTCTCAACTTCCACTTCTGACCAATCTAGAATCAACCATAGGGACTGAATATACCTTTTCTCTTGGGGAAAAAATTGACACAGTTCAAGAAATTATGTTTTTGGAGATACTATATAAGTCAAGTGACAAAGGACAATGATCCTTGGTAGACAGAAAATAAGTTAGGTGAGCTCTATAACTGCCACAGCCTCAGAAATCTACAAAAGGCCTTCCTCAAATATTTGGCTCTGCACTGATCAGCCTATAAATCCAAGGAAATATCCAAGAGCAGGAGAGAACCACCTATTAGGGTTAGAGAACAGTGCCCTGTGTTCACATGGGCCAGGGAAGTACCTGTTCCCATCAACCAGGGTGAAAAACCTCAGGATCCACAGAACACTGGGCAGGGCATTCAGTAGGGTCTTGGCTCCACAGAGGGACATAGTTATCCCTGAAATGAGCACAGCTACAGTGCTATCAAATCTGAAAAGCAAGTAGCTTAACTGTGCCTCAGAATAAAGCTCAAGAACACCTACAGGAATGTGCAAATACACAGGAAGCAACAAGGTAGAATTCAAAATGACTATCATTCAGTAAAAATGTACCAGGCATGAAATGAGTAGGAAAAATATCACCTATCCAAAAGGTGGGAGGAAAGATAAATTCACTATTATACTAAAATATTACAATATCTCTCTTAATAGTTTATAAAGTTGACAGAAAATTAGTAAAAATGTACAATATATAAACAACAGTATCAACCAACTTGACCTCATTGACATAGAAAAACCCATCCAGTAAACAGCAAAATACATGCTTTCTTCAAATGCCTACAAAATGGATCTTATTCGATGCATATAACAAGTCAATTTCATTTAAAAGGATTGAATTCCTACAAAGTATGTTCTCTGACCACAATCAACTGTATTAGAAATCAAAACACAAATCTGTGGAAAACCCCTCAATATTTGGAAAGTGAATAATACCCAAGAAGCAAAGAAAAAACTAAAAGGAAAATTAAAGAGCATTTTGAACTGGGATAAACTAAAAATACTATATAATAAAATTGGTACAATGCTAATAAAGCAATGCTTGGAGGAGGACATATTAAGCTACATATGTCAATATAGGGGGGAAAAAAGAACATTCCCAAACAAATGATTTAAGTTTTCATCTGGAAAAGCTAGAAAAAGAGAGTAAAAATATTCAAATTAAATAGAAAATGAAATAATAAAGATCAGAGAAAAAAATCAAGAAAATAGAAACTTCAAAAATGAGAATATCAATAAAATTAGTAGCTAGTTCTTTCAGAATATTAGTAAAACTGATAAACCTGTAGCCAGATTGACCAAAGAATGACAGAAGATACATTTTACCAATATCAGGAATGAAAAAGGCAGCATTCACTACTATTTCTATGGATATTAAAAAGATAACAGGAGAATACAAAGATTGACTTTATGCCAATAAAATTTAAAAAGTTTCATGAAACAGATAAATTTCTTTAAAAAACATTCAAAGCTCATTCATAGAAAAATAGATAATTCAAATAGCTCTATATTCATTACATTTTTTAATTTCAGTAATGAGCTTTTCCACAAAGAAATTTTAAGCTTGAACGACTTCACAGGAAAATTCCACCAAAAATGTAATGAAAACATAGTATCAATTCCACAAAAAGACTTCCCGAAACTGAAAATAAGAGGATAGTTCCCAACTCATTTTGTTAGATCAGTATTACCCTTGCACCAAAACCAGACAAATATATTACAAGAAAACTACAGGCCAATATCTTTCATGAAGACAGAAAAATTCTAAGCAGAATTTAGCAAATAGAATGCAAATGTATTAAAAATGCCTCATGAGTAAGTTAGGTTTATCTAAAGAATGCAAGGTTGAGTCAAACAAAGAGTTCTGGTATTATCTTCTAAATAGAAAAACATTTGTCAAAATCCAGCAACATTCCTGATAAAAACTCTTTCAATACAGTAGGAATAAAAAGAAACTTTCTCAAACTAATAAAGGTAACCTATGAAAAAGCAAGAGCTAACATCACACTTAAAGGTGAAAGACTGACTGCTTCCCTGCAAAGATCAAGAACAAGATAAAAGTATTTGCTCTCAACACAACTGTTCAGCTTTATACTGGAGGTTCTAGCCAGCACAATTAAGCAAGGGGAAAAAGACATCCATATTAGGAAAAAAGGAAGTAAAACTATCTTTATTCACAGATGACATAATCGTTTATGTAGAATATTTAAAAGTAGCTATTTTAAAATCTCACAGGAACCAATAAATAGTTTAACAAGTTTACAAAGTACAAAAAAATATACTGAAATCATGTGTTTCTATGTGTTTAAAATAAATAATTGGAAATTGAAATTAAGGCAACAATACCATTGGTGCTAACATCAAAAAAAATAATAATAATAAAGGATAAATCTGTCCAAAGATATCAAAGAATGCTATACTGCAAATGACAACACATTGCTGAGGGAAATTTAAAAGAAAATTAATAAATGAAGAGCTATATCATATACAAGCATCAGAAAATTTAATATTGTTAAGGTGTTAATTTACATGATACTGAGTCAAAGCAATCTCAGTCAAAATCCCATTGGTCTAGGTCAAAGCCAAGTGTAGGACCAGGGAGTGTGTGATGGGTCACCTTCCCATTTTAAGAAGTAGAGATTAACTTCCTCAAATGATGGTTCAGAACCTGGCTTAAAAGATGCCTGAGCTGATTTATTTAACATGTTTCTTCTGTCAAAATATTTTGTTTGACATTCTTCCTACAAGATGGGAAAGGAAGAGGAAGAAGGAAGAGCAACATTGATTTTTTAAAAGCATCATTTAGTGTCCCTGGTGGTTATATCTCTCTCCGTAAGCTCTGCTTTCCCAGTCACCGCTGCGCCTGAGTAGCAAAAATAGCTGTGAACACAGCTTCTGGCTGAGTGCTCCGGCACGGCTTTTTTTTTTTTTATTTCATACATTTACAGCCTGCTGCAGTGACTACACAATGCAGCAAGGAACCAGAAGACAGAGGGCAGACGAAAGAGGGCAGTGCCTAGGCATGGGCTTGCAAAGGACTGCAAAGGGGCCTGTTACCTACTCATATGTTTTCTACTGATAAAAGACACTTCTATCAAGAACTATTTTTTTATTCCCGGGTTTGCAGATTTTGATTTCTCAATAAATTATCTAATTGTGGACTTAAGTTTAAATCATTTTTTTTTATATTTAGACAAGAAAAAGAATTTTCTTTTGATGTCAGTAACAGCAGACACAAGCCTGAGGGAGCCCTTTTTCTCAATACAGAAAAAATTAATTTGGAAAAAAATGCACACACACCGCCCCAAACCAAAGACAGATTGACAGTAGGTAAGGGCCATCAGAATTCCTTTTGAATTCCAGTTTAGAGGCAAATTGAAGACACAGTCAGATTAAGTAATGCCTGTACTTTTTAAATTAATCATTCTTTATCCTTCTGAGCTCATAGACCCCTCTGAGAATCTGAGAAAGTTTTGGAAATTCTCTCAGGGATGGAGGGAGGTAGGGTGGTGAACATAAAGTATTTCCATACAGTTTCCAGCAACATATGGCCCCTCAGGAAGAAATCCCTGCTCCAGATCTGAAACTCATTGTGCACTAGCAATGCTCATTATTTATAATTCAATAGCAGAGACTAGAGTGGAACATCACCTTCATCTTTGAAACAAAAAGAATAGCTGCCACGTTCACCTAGAAACTCCCCAAGGCCAAAGGCCTTGCCTTTGATTTCAGTTGTTTCCACTTGGTCTGCAGCTATAAATCCCCACCTACAGCTAGTCTCAGTAAATGAAAGTACTGAGCAGCAGTTTTAAGAACCTCCTAGTGTGAAAAAGGTGAAGAGATTAAACAAAGAAAAAATTTGTAGATACAGACAACAGCACAATGATTACCAGAGAGAAAGGGGTATGAGAGGAGGCAGGTGAGGGTAAAAGAGGGATAAAAGGTGATGGAAGGAGACTTGACTTGGGGTGGTAAACACATAATACAATATACAGATGATGTATTATAGAATTGTATACCTGGAACCTATATAATTTTATTAACCATTATCACCATAATAAATTCAATATCTTTTTTAAAAAGAAGAAGAACCTCCTGGTGTCTCTTTTATGCAGAAATCACTGCAACCTGGAGCCCAGTCAGAGGAAGTCACAATGGGTAACCACCATCCAGAGCTGTTTACCCTGTCTCTTCATTACTGTGGTCACCAAGGTCACCAGTCTCATCCCTCTTCTGAGGAGTATGGCCTGGCCTCCTGGACACAATACCAGGCAGCAAATCTTTTATCGCTTAATGGGTTCTTGGCATCCTTCACTCTCCCTGCAAAGTCTTAAAAGGAGCATTTAGTTGGGTTTTAGGACACAACAGCCCATCCCTGAAACATCACTTCCAACCCGCCTTCCTCTAGGGAGGAAATATGCAAGGACAGGAAGACATGTGTCTCCCACTGCCATGCTCCTCTCCCTTGCTTGTTACACCCAAGCTATTGCTCAGATGCAAGCTCAAGAATGCAAAAGTATCAAAAAAAGAGGTAAAACCAATCTGGCAGTCTAACAATCATGAAAACCATAAATCCACATGGATGTGTAGTAGTGCCCCTGTAAACCTCCACAGGTGGTTCTGTGAACAAGGCCACACATGGTGTGTGCCCCAGGAGACACTGCAGTCTCATGGAAGCTGCAAAGTCACCTCTGCTTCTCAGCAGCTAACCTGCACTCTATCAGTTCATGGAGCACAAAAAAGAGGGTACAGGCACTGTTGGTTTGTTAATTGGAGCCTAGCTTGAACATATAGGACACCCAATCTAAGTCTTCCATGTTGCTTGACTTTACTTCTTAAATGCTGACTTTCACTTGCAATTCCATACTCAGTTTCTGATTCTTCTCTGTCTAGTCTTTCCAATCATCCCAGTAGGACTTAATCACCATTTCCTTGCTGTTCCCAGGACTCTTTCTTATTTAATTTTTATACCTCAGTCCAACATTATCTTTTTAAGATGATACACAGGGTTTGGATCTCAGGCAACAGTCTGAGACAAATGGCCTGTGTGTTACTACTTAATTTTAAAAAATGCTAGGGAGCAGTAGTAAGGCTATAGGAAGGTATGATTTCAAACCAATCTCCATTTTTATTAAGTACGACCATTTACTGAAAATTGTGGGCCCATCTTTCTAGTGTCTATATCATTCGCTTAGCATAATATTCCTAGAGAAGAAAAGAAGAAGAATACATCATTCAGCTCCTTCTCTCGTTGGTGAATATTTATCTCCATAGGGCATTACTTGCCCTGTGCTTCTGGGGTGGACACATGGAGCCCTCAGTACGTCTTGGAAAACCCTGAGGCAGGAAGCATACAAGGTGTGGGATGCTCACACAAAGCATGGAGCTATTGGATTGTGTTCAAAAGAAGTTTGTTGAAGACTACACAAGATGAAGCAGCATAGTGGTAAGGGCTGGGTCTCAAACAATTGACCAGAAGCCCCTGAACAGAGATCCATGGATGGTCTAGTGTGGTACATACAGATGTCTACTATTCGTAGATACACAACCTCTGTCTCTCACATCACCTAAAAGGGTATGCTATAAGTGTTGTATATGAAATATTCCAGAATTTTCAAGTCAGAAGCAAACTTAGAGACAGACTAATCTACAACCTAACCCAGAAGTCCCTTTTGTGGCATCCTTGACAAAGTCTTCTAAACCAGGAGTGAATAAAGAGCACAAAGTTATCCCTGAGATACCTCTTGTATGTCTCTGTTTCATGACACCTATCTGAGAATAGGACCTTCTTGGAAGCACTTAATCTTATGATGGGCTCTTATCAGCCCCAAATGTTATTGTAAAATAATTTCCATGAATAGACACCCAGCCTCCATTCATGCAAACTTAAATGCCGTTGAAAGTTTGACCTTTTTTTTTTTTTTCAAAATAACAGGCTCAATAACTTTTGACAACTAAGTTTTTCTTCTGTTTTCTTACATAGTTATTAAGAAACTAACCACATAGCTAAAATATTCAGCACATATAATAGGAAAGTCTACAACTAATATACAAATATTTCAGAATGACATGAAATGGAGCACAAAATTTTAATCATACACATCTACCTTAAATTTTCTGCCATAATCATTAAATTTCTACCTTGATATAACTTAAAAATAACTTTAATAAACCATAAGACATCCACATGATGGAATTTCACTTAGGCACTAAAATGACATAAGAGTTTGCAAACTATATTAATGTCAGTAAACTCCCATGAGGAAGATGGATTCCTACATGGATGCAAATGTACAAGTGACTCCTGTATTGTTATGGATGCTGCTAGAGGGCTATTAATTCCCCTGGGCTGGTAAGCTCATTGGAGGCACATCTCACGATGTTTGCAAGGTTACAAAGGGTGCAGGATGGCCAAGTGGAGAGAGGGAACCCACTGAGGAGGCTTTGCAACAATCAGGATAAGAGATTCTGTCAACCTGAACGAACATGATGAGGAAAAGAAGAGAGTAATGATGTACTATCAGAGGTAGGATCTGCCATCTCAGATCATCAGTGAAAGTAGATGGTAAGAAAGATTGTGTTTAACGAAGGACTCCTGGTTCCTGGCCTGTGCAAATTGTCCAGTAGACATGATGTATCAGGACAGAGGTCGTACAACATTTAGGTGTGTAAATGTATCACCACAGGCACATGTAAACATTTGATGAGAAGAAAGGAAGCAGCCAATGCATTAATGAACAAGATCAAAGAAAGGAAAAAGATAGGAGGTGACTTCCTTCTGCTACTAGTTTTCTGTGCCTCAGTGTCCTAATCTGGGAATGCTTATCATGATAGGATCTACCTGTGTGTTCAGTCATGAAAAGGCTTAGGGAAAGCTGCTGCATCTCTTAGAGTGGCCCAGAAGGACTGTGGGTACATGGCTCATCCATTCTCACTGCATCCCACAGAGTCATGCTTGGGCCAGAAAATACCTGGAGGCATGAGGAAACGATGCACCTGCTATGCAGAGATCAGGTAGGAACTTATTGCTCTCTGTCTTAGGGAACAATGGTGCCAGGCCTATAGGAAGTTGAATGTGGCATAGCTCCTCTTGTTTGAAGGTGGGGGCATAGGAGAGAAACTTTCAGAGAAAGCTACCCAGGTCATTCTTGTTTCCATATGGTGGTTTTAGAATTAAATAAGATAGAATTAATAAAGCCTACAGCACAGTGCCTGGAATATAATTCTCTTTCATTATCTTCCATAATTATTTATTTCTCATATACAGTGTGTATCCCAATTCTAGCTACCCAAAGAATTCAGTAACTTAATTTCCATTTTACAGATGGAGAGACTAAGATTCTGAAAGGCTACGTGATTTTCCCAAACTCCCAGCTAACCTGTAACCCTCCTGAGCATTTCAATCCATTGCTGTGACACGTAATGTGCTCAATAAATACCTACTGAATTGAGTTGGCAATTTAGCCATCCAGCCAGTAAATGGCAAAACAGGGAGATAAACCTTGACCTTATAACTCAAAATTAAACCCTTGTTCATCACGCCATGTAATCTTCCTTCTTTTACTACTGCCTTCATTCCTCTTCTGATTTTAGAATAATGCATGAAGCCCATCTTGGCATGTTCCTGACCACCAAATTGTAGACAAATGGATGTGTATGATGCTTCACAAACAAAAACATGATAGGTTCTTACAGAAAATCTCAGTGACATTTTGTGACATACTATTTATTGAGAAACGCTAAAAGAGAACTTTACTGAGCTCATGTATTTCCAAAGATTCTTTCCTCTGATTCCTACCTGAGCTCACAAAATCTTCCCTTCTTTTTAAGGAATCAAGAAAGACACCATTTAGCTGTTGAGAATTTCTCTTTTTTATAGCATTTGCTTCTCCATGGTCCCATTGACAGCTGTCTTCTTATTTTCATGTCTATTGTGCACACCCTTAGATTTTAAACTTTTCTTGAATTTTAACCTTAAGCATTTGAGTCACAGCTAATTAGTCTTCAAATCCTAAGTCTGTGTCTGCTGATACTCAGTTCTTTCTTTATCTCACAGGATGCTCCTGGCTGGTTCATTTCTGCGAAAAGTCATGACTCAGTGGGCTGCTTTCATCTTGAAAAGCCCCCAAAACCATTTAGCTACCTTAAAATGGCAAATGGAAAAAGAAGGATGATAATTTCAGCCATAGAAATATTCTTTAGGAACCCATCTGAATGTTGAGAGACTGTTTTCCCATGAAATTGAGAATAAGAATTAAGTAGGACGTAAACCAGTCCTGTAGAGCTATGTGCTTGCCTTCTGATTATGTCCTAAGTGGCACACCTGTTACAGGAAGAATTCACCTACATCACTTGGAAACTACATATGAACTTCCCAATCATACACCTGCTCCTATGAGTCTGCTTTTATTGCTTTTTTTCCAAATTGTATTCCCAAATTCTATCATTATGTTGAATCCAAATCTCCAAGTACATTGAGGTATGCATGAAAAAAAGATTTGCCTCTTCAGTATGTCAAATAATAAAAATTAGAGTACTTGTATCCTATAACCAGCAAATAGAAATATCCTATTAAGCCTAAAGCAAGAAGGCAGAAAAATTTTAGAATAACAGTGAAATATATATATAATGGTGATAAACTTATGGTTCAAGTTGACACCCATAAGTACCACAAGTTAGAGGTTTGGGAAATCATCCTTTAGATAGGGTATATACCTGCGTGTAGGTGTGAGTATGTGTACTTACATGCGCATAAGTCAACTGTAGTTAGAGAGATCTCATTAGAGAAATTAATGCAAAGTTTGAACTATTGAACATCTTTAAAGAAATGTAAATTACATTGGTTGATACTTGAATAAAGAGCTTTAATTTATTCTTTTAACTAGCATATATCAATTGTTGACAAGCATTTGGGTAATTTGAATATGCTTGGAGGCAATCTAAAAAAAATGCTATTTTGGGCTTACCAATTTGTATGCATAGTTGTTTTGCTACCAATGTCTTTCCTTCCTGGCAGTGCCTAGATTTATCCTGTTGAATAATCACAAATTATAAATTAGTATACAATGGTCACGATGGTATTGCATTTGTGAGGAAGTTAAACTATCATCATATGGATGCATTTTCTTTTTCTCAGTATAACTAAAGTTGTATGTGCCTGCACACATGCACAATTATGTCAGAGCCTAAACCTCTCTGTGGCATCACAGGAACTCAATATAAATACAAAAGAAGATGGAGAGAAAGCAACAGCTACCCACACACTTTCACTGCCAACTGCTGTATTCATAATCTCCCTCCTACTGTATATAATTTTTTAACTTTCCAGTTCATGTCAAAATTTCCCTTCTTAATAAATGTTAATCAACATCTGCAATCATTCCTTGTTGAAATAAAAGTGTTTTGTAATCTTTTGAAACTGAGAGAGTTATGCTGAATACAGTTTTTCATCCAAGTCACAAAAAGCAAAGTTAACATGACATTGTTTTATGAAGGTATTTGTGTTTCCAAAAAATACCAATTCCCATGTCATGACAGGAGTATAGCATAAGTGTCAGAGGATAACCTGTGTGCTAGAAATTAACACCTCTGTTATCATGAGTGTTGAAAAGAGCTGTGGAGGATGAGACCTGGTGAGAAAGGAGATAGGTAGTGTTTTTGCTTCCTTGAGTCTTTCTCCGCCACTCAGGCTACTCTTGTCTGTGGTGCACGAAACACTGGTCATCAGCCTCCAGAAACTTGAGTTTGTCTGATTTGACTGAATAGATATGCCCCTGAAATTTTATGTGAAAGCCCTTGGGCATGTGAATTTGATACAATGCATGAGGAGGGCTTGGTACTGAAAGCAAACTCGCAGTAATTTTTTAATACTGAGAGTAATCCAAGGAGAATAATGTGCTTAATCATTCAGATTTGCAGACAAAGGATTTTTTTTGAGCAAGGTTGTGACATTTGTGTTATTTAACAGGTCCTCTGTAAATCTCCATATTCTTGCACAAGACATACCTACCTGGCATGATACACAATACCTAGTCTCTGTCAGGCAACTTTGGAGTGATTATGGTGCCTTGTCACATCTCCTGTGGACTCAATATTTGTGGCCCTGAGGGATTCAAAGTGTCAGATGTGGATTACCATTGACTTGATTCTATGTAGTGAGTTTAAAAAGCTCCCCAAAGTTTTGTTTAATATTTTTGACAATCTTTGAACAGCTGCTACTATACCCATTTTATAGCTAAGGTGAATTAAACTTAAAAAATGTAAGCAATGTGAATAAAGTGTCACAACTAATTAATGGAATGTCCCTGTGTGGCTCGAGCAAAATAGGAGACAAAAGCTGGTGGGAGATGTTGTCAAAGAGGTGGCCATGGACAACCCCCCTGCAGAAGCTTCTGGGATGCGCAGGAGTCTGGATTGTATTCCATGTGATTACTTTCACACCTAAAAACCTTACTGCATTGAATTTCATTTGTATTTTATTCAGTCAATACTTATTTAGATGTACCAACATCTTTACTCAGTATCATCTCTCACTGTTGCTTCTAGCGTCCAATTCTCTCATTCTGAATTAAATTTTCTCATCACTGATTTCAATCATTAAAACAGTTCAATAAGAGTCTGTTAATGATCATTTCTCTGTGTCTTGACTTTTCTGGTTCCAATTTGTTAGTTCTATGCCTTTGGCACTTTGAAGAATTCTGCATTGATATTGATAAAGACCCTGATGTCAGTTAAATTGTTATCCCTTTATGAATAATTTCTCTTTTTCTCCTCATGTTTGATGTTAAGAGATAGCAAAGCAGTATACTTGTGAGTGTTTAATTTATTCTGTTTGGGACTTGGTTGGGTTCCTCTACCTAATCTCTTGTCAGTCTGAAAAATTCTTAGCCAGAACTTCTTGGAAAATTGAGTCTAACCTAAAATTTAATTAGAAATGTTTTAGACCTTCTTCTCCTATTAGGCTAATTTGAGTTGTTCTCATAAATGTCTATCTCTCCCTCTGTGATTGTGTAATTCTGGGTTATTCTGTATATCTGCTTTCCAGTTAATTCCTGTCTCTTCAAATGTATTAAACACACTGTTTACATGTCCTTTCCTTTTTGGGTGATCATACTTTTTATTCCTAAAAGTGTTCTTTAGTTCTTTTTTCATAGTGACCTGCCTTTACATCATGAACTTTGTACTTTTTAAGAATCTTATCAACAATTTTAAACATTTTATATTTTATAATCTGTTTCTGAGTATTATGTTCATGGGGGGTTAATTGTGCTCTGCAGTTTATCTGCCTGTTTTGTCTCGTGGAGAACTGACTCCTTACGCAGTTATTTTATTCTTATTGGGAGTTCAATTTTAGTACCCTTAATGTTAATTCTATGAAAGCATTTGATCTATGTCTAGATTTCACCTCCTTCTCCCTCTGACAGTGTAAGACCTTCCCCCTAATCCAGTCTCCTCTCTGCTTCCCATTATCTCTCCTGTCGCAATCCTCTGTGAATTTATTTCCAGGCATTACTCAGAATCAATCACAGATTTTACTGGGTAATATTGTTTTGCACATTGCTTTTTTGTGTCCTTCATAATCTCTTTCATTGTGATCATTTTGTGTTTTGCTACAGTAAATTTGGAGTGATGCTTCCAGGGAGGGTGGGTGGTTTGTAATGCTTCTGTAGGTTTGCTTTCCACTCAGAAGTATTTGTTATAATTTGATACTTGAACATCACTTTAGCAGGATACAGTATTCTGAGGTAATACTGAGGAAATTCCTAGGCAATCTTACAGGTCATTAGCTTTTTCTATGACCTCCAAAATTCAATGAATTTTTCATGTGTTTATTTAGCAATTGTCATGTCTGCCTGGTAGCTGGTCATATCTTGGACCCTCCTTGCCTTCTCTTCATGCTTTTGACTGTTGTCATTTTTATCTCCTAGGTTCCCCTCAGCAGTTCTACCATCTGAAGTTCTTGGACATTTCCCCTGACTTGGTCCAGTTGTCTGATTCATGTCACAGTAGGTTATCTTCTTAGTGTGTTGGACTGTGACTTAAACTTGAGTGGGTGCCATATCTGATCATTCTTGGCAGACTGAGAGGGAAATGAGTCCCTAAAATGTGTTTTCTTTCTGGTTGCCACAGTGGTATTCTGGCTGTGTGCCACTTTTATGCCAATTAATTTCCTTTCATATGCAGGTAATGTAAATTTTAACCAGTAGCCAGGCCCACGTTACATGTTCTTTAGAAGAACTTTTACTCCTGTCAACACCCAGGTGAAGGCAAGCTAGCTTACTTGTTTGTTTTCTGAACGAATCAGCAGACTTGCACTCCCTGGTCTTTTCACTGAACACATACTTCTACAAGGATCATAACATCATGCCATAGACCTAGTGTAGGCCCATGGCCTTCATTACATGAATTTTCCTCTCTCACCTGCAACCTGGTTTTCATCTCCCTGCAAGGAAGCTACAACAGCAGCCATTCCTTGCACCTTTCTTTTTAGGGCCCTCCCAAACTTTGGCATTGCTAGAATTTTCTCTTGTCTTCCTCATATCTTCTCTATATATTTCAAAGATATTCAGAATTTCTACGTGTTTCTTAGTTGATGAGTAAGACAGTATAGCATAGCTGCTAGCAGCACAAACCCTAAAACCATATTGCCTTGGTTCAAATCCTGCCACTTACATGTCTGAAATTTCAAAAGTTTTGCAGCTTCTCTGTGCTTCAGTGACATACTGGAGATTGATAGCATTTCCTTTCTCAGAGATGCATAAGAAATTAGTAAGTTAGCACATGCAAATCACTCTGAGCCACTTTTAGGCCATGGGACAACTATCATGATAATTATTTAGGAGATCAGGCTGTTGGAAATACACATCCCCTTCCATTTAACTTTAATATAATAAGTACTCTTCCAACTGCAGTTTAAATAATCAACTTTTTAAAATAAAAGTTTCACTTTACATTTGTTCACTGTATGTAAATATTGTCTTATAATGTCCAAATTCCACACTAGCCCAGACAGGGAAATATTATTACCTCCATCTGGCAAATAAGGAAACTAAAGTACAGGTAGTCCAGAGCTTCAGAGCTCATAAAGCATTCAAACCCCAGACTGTCTGATTCTAAAGTCCTTGCTCTTATCATTTGTTTTGGAAACAGGTGTTCTTTTCTCTAGCTTTAGTGACTCTTTCGGCAATAACCTCATTTTCTGTGACATAACACACTAGACATGCCTCCCCCTAGTGCCCTCTTTTCAATGTACATGAATTGCCATGTACAAGGAAGAGAAAAGGGGGTATGTGTGTGTGCTGAAGTTGCAAATCTAAGCCTCTACAGGGATGCAAAACCTCACAAGCAATGAGCAGGTGGATGGAACAGCCTATGGTTTCACGTGTGATTGTTAAGGGAGAAAAGTCTATGCAGAAGTGAAGACTGTCTCACACTACCCACTACCACACTCTTCCCTGCAGGTAGCCCTTGCCTTAACCAGCAGTTAATTCAATGAAAGACCAATATATCTTCATCAGGAAAACTCAGTCTAACTGCCCCTCGTACCCTTCCCAACATCCCGATCCAGGAAACCTTACAGAAGACAATTGTACTGATGGGGATGTTACAGAAGAAACAAGGGGGGCCTGGGATGATATACTATTACTGAAAGGAAGCCCCAGGTCCATTATGTCCGCCGTCTATAGGAAAGATGTCTCTCAATGCCAGAGATTCGTGAAAAGGAAAGGAAATGTTTTTTTCAATGCTATATAAACTTAAAGTAGTGACCTAATGTCTTTATCAAAATCTTAAAGTTCCTTAAAACACCCACAAACACACACAGTCCTTCCTTCCCCCTTTGCCCAGCCTGGGGTACCCTATCTCAGGAAAGGAAATAGAAGTCCTTGGCTCAAGCAGACCCCGGTTCTTCCCAGTAATCCTTATCGGGTGGGAGACCTTCCTTGGTTCCCGGCACCATCAGCTGTGTCGCTGTCCAGGCAGGATCTCCAATTAATCCAAAGCCATGCGGCACCTTCTCATGGCCTACTGGTAAGAGTTCTTTCACCCTTCTTCCAGGCAAAGTCTCTCTTGCTTCCCAGGCCGTGTGGCTAAAAGGAGCACCCCAAGGCCACGTGGTACTCTTTGCTACCAGAGCTACCGGGGTCTGCACTCTGGCGAAACTGCATGGTTCTCCCCACAAAGCTGCGGGGAGGGGGTCGCCACTCTGCCAAATCTGAGTGGCGATTTTCTGCTAAATCTGCATGGTGATTCTCACAGGGCTGTGGGAGTCCCTACTCTGCCAAAGCCATGTGGTTCCCCCCAAAGCTGCCGTGTCTGGGTTTAAATCCCCACGCCAATCTTCCTCTGCAGCCCCATTTTCAACTCCTCCCACACTCGGCCACACCTGCCCTCAGTCTCCCATTCTTTCCAGCCTTTCTGGTTGCCATCAGGGGTCTGGGCAGGTGTGACCTCATGTCATGAAGCCAATCATCTCCAAGCTCCCATGCAGACACTATAACTCTGGGGACCTGCCCCCCAGTTACATATTGGTGGTGAAGTTACTTCCATTCCCCTGACTAGAGCATGGCCACAGCTATTTAACATATCTGTGTAACCAGTCAAAGGTTATAGATGTGTTAAATGACCACACCAGAGGTTAGCTGCAAGGCTGTTGCTATGCGAAACAGCTCTTAATGGGCCTGCTTCATTTGTCCCTTTCCCCAACCCACACCTGGGGCGGGGGCAGTGAGGACATCCTAATATTTTCTGAACACCTTGAGTTCTGGACCCCATTCCAAATCCCTATTTGGGGTCCCCCGTCTTGGCTGCACCCTGTAACAGGGAGAGGTAGCATGATATTTTATCCTCAGCAGCACTCTGAGATGCTTGTTTTCCCAACTGCAAATGAATTCCTCCCCATTTGAACTGAAACTTATGGGTTTCCCCATAAAATGCTGTTAAAATAAAGAGTGAGTTCCTGGGCTGGAACACACAGCATTTCAAGCACTGTGACAGAACAAGAAACAGACCATTATTTCACTCCACTCAGCTATGAAATATAGAGTTTTTATTGAAAAGATGATCAAAATTCTTCACAAATGTCTTGAAATGATATTTTAGAATTCAATCTGAGAGTTGGAACTGGTTTTATTAATGTTTGTTTAGTTCTGTTTGTCCTATGAGCAAAGAATAATCAACAATTTTCTTTTGAACTCTTGTCTCTGTTCTGTGAAGGAAAACAACTTGACTCAGTTTTGTTTGTGGGAATGTAAAGGTTATTAAGAATTGATCACAAGATTGGAAACTATCTTACCATCTGAATTACTCTTTTGTTATTCCCCTAAATTTCTCCAGGCTTCTATTTCTTGTATTGTTCTCTGTTCTCAGCTACTGAAAAGCTTCAGCCAAATTAAATAGGTTGCTTCTCAAAGTTAAGAATCTGGGGTTTTGCTCAACTGCTGTGGTTTCTAAAGATGTTTCTCTATTAGCACAGTGGTGTAGGGGGCAGCTAAGGGACAGACAGAAGACCACGTGTTGGTGTATCCATTTGTAGGTTTTGAGTTTTGTCCTCAGAGTTTTAGTTAGGAAAAACTTTTTCTCCATGAATAAAAATAAAAATAGAGTGGTCAACATGGCCCTCTCTGCACAGATCCTGATTTCACCTGTTGGTGGCCCATTAACATCCCTCCCTCCATGCCTTTCCTGAGACAACCATGCAGCCAGCTCTGAGGCTCCCAGTCCATCACACCTCTCCATCCTCCACCCACGTATCCTGCTATTTTGCATAAATGGTTATTTTTCTACCCTTGCATCATGTACTAGCAAAGATTTTCTCATTCTGTAGCATGTGTCCCCTTTGTAGGTCATGTTCCATTTTGCAGCACTTTAGGGACGAGCTGTCACAAGGTAGGTGAAAGAAGCCCTTTTGTAAAGAAGTTTTATAAGGAAGAGAATTTTTTACACATTTTTGGTACAATCTGGTTGGCAGCCTTTTAATCACAGGTGAGGTGCTGATTCTTAAGTGTCAGTGAATTGATGAGAGGCAGCACTAATAAGAAGAGAAAACAGGAGCCTTCATATCTGCATGCTCGGCATCATGTCTCTCTTTAGGGAAAAACAAAAAGGAAATCAGAGCAGAGAGCACAGAACCACGTAGCACTGATTTGGGAGCCACAGGTATCTGTGTTTCTTTTCTGGTTGTTTAAATATGCTGTCTAGACACATTAAACTCTAACTTCATTTTCACTGCTTTGCAATATTGCAAGCTGTGGCTCTCTCTGAGAAGCTGTCTGCCATTGCCTCCACCCTGAATAGAGATTGAACAAGACACATGGAAAATGATATGAAACATTGAGCTCTGCCACAAAAGACATTGCTTCATGGAAAATTCTAGACTAATGTATAAGGATTTGAATGGGGGTAGAGGGCAGTTAACCAGAAGAGATGCAAAGAGGACATGGACGACTCCTCCTCTGCTCCATTGCCTTTGCTGATGCTCAGCAGCAGGCAGGTGGCTGTGGCTGGGGGTACACAGAAGTCTGTCCTGGCTTCTGACACACCCGGACTCTCCTCTCTTGCTGCCCTGCCACTATGTGTCAACTGAATTTCAGTTGCTTCAAATTGAAGTGCTGAATGTGGATATGCAAAGAGCACCATGCTGATTGATAAACCATGCTCTCCATGCATGACATGCACTCCCACAGTGCCCTGAGGCTGCCCAGTCTGTCATCCCTGAGGTCCCATGACCCAGCCTCAAAGGATGAGTTGGAGACTTTGTGACCCTGCACCCACCACCTCAGCCCCTTGAAATGGAAGCTTGGAAAGGATGCTACCATTTACTTAGAACTTATATAAATCTATAACCTATTTTGTTTCTTTACTTGCAAGTTTAATACAGTGGTGTGTTAAAGTTTACTTGCAAAGGTTGAAAAATTACCACATTTATGTATCCATCTGCATCCTAAAGGCATATGTGGTTTTGACTTCACAGTTTTCTGACTGGTTTGCCACAGAACCCTGGGATGAGTTTGGAAGGAAAAGGAGAAAAAAAGAACATAAAAAGATAAACATCTCATATCCTTATAATGTCTTTCTATAGAAAACCAACAATAGATGGACAGGGAAGTGACACCAGAGCCCTAAGGTGCTCTCAACTCATCTGAAGAGCTACAGCTCAGTCTCCCACCTGTGACCTTATATGGCTCTTCTCTTAAGAGTGTGCTTTGCCTGGAGATGCTCTTGGTCTCCAGCCCCAGCCTCATAGCCACCATGACCTTGGCACCAAGCTGCAATGATACAACCACCATGTACCCCAGGGCCCCTTCACAAGGCCACCTGTACATGAAGATGACTGAGGGTATACTGGGTTTTTATTTTCTGGTGAAATTGACATGCAATTACACAAAAATCATACCAGAGCTAAAATTTCAAGTATAATCTAGTTTGGACTTTCTACATATTTCTTGAAAATATTTTTTCTTTCTTTTCTAATTATATTTGTTTTCTACAGTCCTGGGGTCCTAAGAAAAAATGCATTTGCAAATGGAGTGCAAAATCTACATGCAAAGAAAAAGTACACATCATAATATCAATCTGAACTATCCTGATTAACTCATCTCAATGGACTCCTTCCTTTTAACTAAGGTTTGAAGTGAACTCTCCCTATCCCTGCTGCCACCAGCATGTCTCCAGGCCATCAGTATTTCTCTACCAACTCCATTTCCAATCTATACTCCCAAGACAGAGGAAAATCAGAGCAGCAACTCTATCATCTTCCCTGTGAATTCCAGAGCCAAGGTTGGACCTCCCAGTGATGAATCTAACATGTGTAACTGTGCTAATAATCTTTGCATATGAGATACTACCATCATGCACTGCTATGTGAGCAGCAGTCAGAATGGTGCCTGGATATAGCACTGCAGATTGATTGCTGAGATGGCTGTTGCTCAGATGTGGCTTGGAAGCCCTTTAAGATGGGTTGTTCAATGGAAAGTTCTGGTCCATTCTGAGAATAAAGAGTGTTTGGAAATCTGCTAATCATCCCACAGCATCACTTTCTTAGCTGGCAAAGGCTCTGAGTGCCCTATGATGGATTTGCTGAGATGGGTCTGTCCCTGAAAGAGCTGTGATTTTAGTGGAGGAGAAGAAGGACAGGTAAGAAAGCGACTATCAGAAGAGGGCAGGTGCCTGAATGGAAGGGAGGGTGCCCTGACAGTCTACTAAATTTGAAGAAGTTTTAGGTGCCTGGAATTTTAGGTGCCTAGAAGAGTGACTGGTGTATTGATAGAAGGAAAGGCTTTCTCAACCATTCTCAGCAGTTCCAGCTTTATTCTGTCACCCATAGAGAAGTGGGTCAATGCAAGTGGTGGCAGGCCGGGGCTGAAACTAGGTGAAGGCCTCGGCAGTGTATGAGGTGGGAGGCAGAATCAGGTCGGGGGCAGGAGGGGAGGGTATGATGCTTTCCCGAGACAGAGATCTAGAAACCTTAGGATTTGGGGAGCATAGGTGAGCGTGGAGCACAGTGAGAGCTATCATAGGACTTGGGGATTTCTGCTTTGCGCTGAGATCATATGCATTTGCTGAATGTTATGCACTGAAGGTCTGTGACCTCCCATCCGTATGTTGAAGCCCCATCCCCCATGCTATGGTATTTAGATGTGGGGTGTTTAGGAGGTGACTAGGGTTTGAAGTATCGTGAAGGGCCCTGGGATGGAATTAGTGCCCTGTTAGAAGATACAGGAGAGCCTGTTCCTCCTACATGCATGCCCTATGGAAACGCCATGTGAGGACACAACAAGAAGGTGGCCATCAAAGCCAGGAAGAGTGCTTTCATCAGAAACTGAATTGGTTAGCACCTTGACTGTGAACTTATAGCCTCCAGAACCTTGGGGAATAAGTGTGTGTTATTTAAGCTGCCCTAATGTGTTATTTCAGCTCCAGTCAACTAAGACACAAAGTTAGCAAGAGAGGAAGGGTCTGACGGGAAAGAAAGGATTGTGTGGCATATTCCATTTCATCTGTTTTAAAACTTTCCAGTATACTTGCCAAGTTGACAGATGAATAAAAAACCTTCAACAGTTTCATTGGGTTCACCACCCCCACCCACCCGACCACGACATTTGAACAAATGTTCAGACATTCTCTGCTTTGCCTCCCTTGCTCTTTCCTCCCACCCCACTTCATCAAGGACAGCTTTTCCAACAGAAAGCATGTTTCCCTCCAGGGAGGGACTCCCCAGGAGGCCACTGTGAAGGATTGGGCAGTGAGGCTATGGGAAGCCCACCTGGGTGTGGTCCAGTGCCCAGCCCTTGTCCACACACACTGGCTTTGGGGTTGGGTCGCCTGGCTCTGAATTTGCTTCCTGATTCATCCGTGGCTATCTCAAAGCTTCCCCCTGTTCTCATTCAACAGTTTTGATAACTTAAGTGGTTCCTATTGTTTTCAAAGGCAGATTTGTCTTTTTCCTGGGATCACTGTCTATTGAGGGAAGATACTACAAAAACTCTCTCAGCCTGACACTCCATCTTCAGACTTGCCATTATTGGTTCTTCAAAATAAGTTATATTTCCATATAGTGTTTATGCAACACCTTCATTTTCAAGTCCCCCACACATTTTTACAACCCCCTTTTCCAATTAAGAAATTTCCAAACACACCCTCAAGTGAGACTGTTGAAGGGACTGGAGGTTCTATCCCCATCATCACCTGGTCCTCTGGGTCTTGCTGTTTGTGTTTCAAGTCTCCTAAGACTCACATGAGGAACAGTAGCTGAGCTTCTTGGTAGAATGCCTTTCCCCAACAGAATTCCCAAGGTCTCGGATGGTGGGGAGGACAGAGAGATGACAACTTCCACCTTCATGTCACCCCCAGGCCCCTGCACAAACAAACACAGTCCTGGCTCCTGTGTGGGGAATAGCAGAGTAACAGCCCCCTTGTAGAGAGACCAATAGGGCCATCCTTGGACCACCAAACCCCACTAATCTCCACCTGGCCTGTGAGGAGATTAAAAAATGCTTACAAAGGCTTTGCCTGAAATGATGGACGACTTCCTTGCAAAAAACATTTAAAATCGAGAAAATGCCAAACATCAAACAAACCACTCTCACTATAATTTTACCTATACAAATTAAATTTGATGCTAATGATTCCCATATGGTCATTAATAAAATCTAACAGAGCTCATTGATGAAGTTAACTACACATAAGTACTCATATTGAAAACCTGGAGCCTCCATGGTCCACTCCCTGGGAAACAGAATTTATTAGGCATGAAAACTCTCACCCTTGTCCTTGATTACTTCTCCTTCCTGTTTTCCAATGGATGCTTTCCCAGGGAGTGGACCCCAGAGTTAGAGGTTTGCAGGAAAAGCTGTAGCTGCAACTGTCTGGAGTTGGATTACACAGGACAGACAACAAGCAGCTCAGTTTCCCAGCGTGAACAGAAACCTCCTCGGTGTCTCAGAAAGTGCAAACCAAGGTTGGTAATTGCTCTTTTTACCATTTATAAACATGTACTTGCCTTTCACATTCTCATAATCACACCCCTTTATTCACACTCTATTTTTTATGCTTCACACCATCACAGCAGCTGAAATTTGGGCTTAGGGAGGAAAGGAATATGCAGAGCCTGCAGCAGAAAAGAAAATGTATAAAAATGAACTGAGAAGACTGCCACTGGAGCTGGCTTGATTTTCCAGTTTTGACAATCTATGTAGACTTTGGATGGGAACAGTGTTAGAACTGCACAGTGTACCCTCTGGCAGGAAATGGGCAGAATGACAATGACCTGCTCACCCTAGCTTCACCTGGGTATTGGAGGGCCAGGCATCCTGTCTGCCCAGGACTTGCTCCCAGGCAGTTTTGAGAGAAGGAGGCTGTTCCTTAACAACCACCCACAGCTCCTCTTCCTCATTTCATTGTCCTGGGATTTCCATCTCTTTCCTCACCAGACGCAAACTGGGCTACACCAAAGTAGAAGCTAAAGGTGTAAAAGATGCTTAATGGTCACAGCAAGGAGATAGAGAATAATTCAATAAATTTTTTAGGCCCTGTATTCCAAGAGTTCCTAATTTCTATCACTGACATGAATTACTTGGTGCAGCTTTTTTTAAATTTTATCTTTCAATTACAGTGTATATCAACATTATTCTGCATTGGTTTCAGGTGTACAGCACAGTAGTTAGATGAGACAATCATATACTTTACAAAGTGTTCCCCTGATATTTCCAGTACCCACCTGGCACCATACATAATCATTATAATATTATTGACTGTACTCAATATACGGTACTTTGCATCCCTGTGACCATTTGAAAGTAGCCCTGAAAACAAGTGAAGCCACAACATTTTGGACCAGACAGAATGTCCCTCATTTTCCCAGCCCCTTATTCCTTCCCTTCCCCATGGCCCAGGCCCTTTCTTGTTCTCTACACCATTGCACAGCATGCCCAGGTTCTCAAAGAAAATTTCATGCCAGTATATTTAAATACAGTACCAGTTCAAAACATAAATTCATTAGGAAAAGTTAGAAGTGATTTATTACATAATAAAAACATAAAGAGATTATCTCTCTGTGCTACCAATATTTTTAATTTGTATATTACCTTCAAACACAAATTGATCTCCAAATAAAAGTGTTATAACTTTAAAGCTCTGCTATGTATTTCTAAAAAGATATTGCCTCTCCCTGTTCCCTTAGTTTACCAGTTTTCTGAAATGTCATAAAACTACTGTTCTCTGTATTTTACTTGTATTTTTCAGGTTCTTAGAAATCAAAATTAGCTCTGATGTGCTTTGAATCAAAGTCAGTATCAAAGTACAATTTTAACACACTGATTCTTCAACTTACATATCGCTGGTCAAGGTTCGTGAACTCAATAGCTGTCTTTTAAAAAATAGAATTATTTCTTTTCTGTGTGTAGAAATTAAGCATGTTTATTACAGAAACTATGAGGGAAGGAAAAAAACCATAAAAATCACTCCTCCTAATCCCATCCCTCAAAATTAATCTCCATTAGACTGGAGAGAAATATATAAACTGTTTAACGTTACAAAAAACAAAAGGTGAGTCCCCACAGATTCACTGCTCCCAACAATGTTCAGAGAGGGGCTGTGCCCCCAGCTTGTAAATCTATTGGTCGCACAAATGAGAGACAAACAGACCTGGATCTTTCTCAGGACAGACATGGAGGGGGAAAAAAGCCTGAATGAGTTATTTAAAAAAGGTTGTTACCTCTCAGAAATATAGGGAAAACTGATAAAAAAAGATTTTTTTTATCACCTAAAGA
Source organism: Tonatia bakeri (assembly GCA_004024845.1). NCBI lineage: Eukaryota > Metazoa > Chordata > Mammalia > Chiroptera > Phyllostomidae > Tonatia > Tonatia bakeri. The sequence goes on along the minus strand of PVIA01000733.1, from coordinate 163,463 downwards.
AATGCTATAAATCATTCAATCAAAGGAAGGGGTCCATGCTGCAGACAGATAAAACAGTAAATCAAAAAGGAAGGAGCCAGAGCAACTTTGGATATGAGCGCAGGCAATCCCTGCCACATGGTCCTTGAAGCAGCCTGGGCAGGGACCCTCCCGTGAGCTCTAGGATGCAGGCAGCTCTCAGATCCTAAAAAAGGATTTCTTGTCCAGAGATGACTTTTGGTTCTTCCAGATGTGAAATTAAGAAAAGATTTGGTTCATGCTTAAAGTTATCATTATATTCAAATATTTTCTTTCTGCTTAAAAATGGTTATGCAGATATAACGTGAAAGTGGACATTTTGGATATTCATTCTGATAATCATTTAAATATTTGGCTCAAATGATGCCATAAACTGATAGACACCCTTTTTATTTCACTGTATGCCTGTCAGGTAGATAAACTCAACCTGGCCGTTTAGGGCACTGAATCCTGTAAGGATGAAGGTTTTGCAGCCCAGAAAATATGTATATTTAAGCTGAAGCATTTGTAGCTACTGTAATGGCACACACAGAAACACATAAGCAAGAACCCTGTGCCAGGCACCCTGCATTCTGCACTAGGTACTCTTACAAATCAGTACTGTGATTTCCACTTCATGAGTGATAAACTAAGACTCCAAGAAGTCAAGTAATTTAATGAAGAATCACACAGTAGTGAAGCTATGATTTTGTGTGGCTCCACTCCACATTACCGTGATGTAGCATGAATTGGTTAAATTTTGCCAGTGGAATGATATTAGCCCAATGAAAGAGAAAATAGAGTGAGAGCCTCCATGGTGTGAAATGTGTCAACAGTTCGGGATATACAAAAACACACATAAAGCTACTGTAGTTTAGAAGAGGTTAAACCATACAACATTTTCCTTTTGCTCTCGCTAATGAAATCATGAGAATAAAAGAAATCATTCATTCACCTGTTAAAGAGACATTGGTTGCACACTGTGGACACACAGAGCATTGGGACGAGCACTGGAGAGCACATCTGGGAAGGCACTAATGTGCTCCCAGCCTCATCTAGCTTGTAGCCTAAGGACGAATAAACTTAATTATTAAAGTTATCTTTGGTCAAAAAGTCCATTTGGTTATTTTCCGTACAATGGCTTTTGTAGTACTTAATTGTTTTTAACTTCATTTGAAACAATTTTCTTAGATTGCATTGTGACAACTGCATTTAAAAAAAACATCAAAATTGGTGAAACTCATCATTGTAGCCATTTTGATATTGAAAATGGAAGAAAATACACAACATTTTCAGCATAATATGGTTTATTATTTCAAGAAAAGTAAAAACACAACTGAAAAGCAAGAAAAATTTCTGCAAGCTAAAAATTTCTGCAGTGTATGGAGAAGGTGCTGTGACTAACAGAACATGTCAAAAGTGGTTTGCAAAGTTTCGTGAAGTCTTCTCGCTGGACGATGCTCCGTGGTCAGGTAGACGAGTTGAAGTTGATAGTGATCAAACTGAGACATTAACTGAGTACAATCAATGTTATACTACACAGGAAATAGCCAACATAGTCAAAATATCCAAATCAATTAAGTTACTGGTGAAAATGAAAAATGTGTCTTTTATCTTACAGAAAAAAAACACATGGGCTTTTTGGCCAACCCAATACATGCTTGAAACAGGGAATTTAAGGACAAAAGATATTTTTTCTCCATCTTGGGAGATAACACTCAAAACATGTTCCACAAGAATGCCATGAGCCAGGATTTGGTCCAACTGTTTGCTGTCAGCCAGAATGTTCCTCCTGTACTAATAAATATAACTTGTGCTGGATCTGTCTTGTTCTTCTGAGGATTTGGGGGAGTTTTGTTTGTTTTAATAGGCAATCAACTTACCTAGACATAAACTATTATTGTTTATGCCTCATGAAATCACTGTTGGTTCTGGTCCTATATTTTTGAGCTTGGATCCATATGGGTCACCCCTGTACTTGTATAGTCCAGTGTTCAGATAATTTGGACAGATGTTGATATCTTCACCTCAGGCTGATAAGACTTCCATGATGGCTTCCAGCTCTATGTGGGTGAGGAACACATTCAAAGCAGCCCAAATTCGGAAGTCTCCCAGCCTTTGCTTGAACTGCTTCTCCTTGGGGTCTCCCAGCAGCACGCATAATTTATCAGTCTTCATTATCTCAATCCTATTGCTCTCTTGCTTCCAAAATCTTCTAAATTTGTAACTGCTGGAGCCTTCACCTCAAACCAAGTTTGCTGCCCCCGGCAAGTGCAGCTTTAGTGTTTTTCGGCCGGATCTCAATGGAGATGCCCACAGGCAAGAAGGTTTCCATCACCGTTCCAACCTATGCACTAAAACGTTTTCATGAGAATATGGTCTTCATATTGTTGCCTACTGTTGGTCGTTTCTTAGTGCCTTGAAATTATGTTTTTAAAATATTTTGTCCATTTTTGTTCTTTTTTTCCTGTGGGGAAATTGCCCAATCCCTTTGCACCATTATTACTACAACTTTAGTTCCCAAAACATGCTCTTCATTATAATCTGTATGAGAAAAAAATCCTGATTTCTGAGACTCAGCATTTTCCATGTCTTACCACAAAAATTAAAAAAAGTGTGAAATAAATTGAAATGATTATCCCCCATGTACTGATCTAGCTTGAAATAATTACAGCTAAACATAGCATTTATCTTGTGTCAGTCATTAGTGTAAGTACTTTACCTCATAGCTCATTTAATCTCCATATAAAGAAAACATTATCATGATTTTTTCACAGATGGGAAATTGAGGCACATAGATGAAAATTTATTTGACTAAAGTTATGCAACTGAAGATTAACAAAGCCAGTATTCAGATCCAAACATTCTTGTTCCCAAGTCCAAGCTTAAATCATTGCACTTCCTGCTTCTTGCTTTCCTGAAACTCAGACTCAGAGAGACCGAATGTCAGTCCCCCAGGCATGACAGTGCTGCACCACACTGTCCTGTGTGTGTACATCTTTGTGTTGGCTTGTTCCCTGGTCCTGTCTACAAGGTCCAGCCTGATAAGATTCCTATATTTTACTTGCAGAAATGGGAAGGCTTTGTTTTTGTACATTTTTACAATCTGCATGCACTATATTTCAACTTTGAGAACCTGATGCAAATAGATGTCTGTGTTAAATGGAAACATGATACTAACTCGTGAGGCACATCCTACGAACTTCCCTTTATGGAAATACCCATATGAGTTCTTTCAGACAGCCCTAAAACCACGGCTCAGAATATCTGAGTGGACGCATTAAAACAGAAATGTGTCTCATCGAGGTCCGTCCCATCCACAGATTGGCCAAGAAGGTAGAGGAGGGTATATGTGAATGCACAAGGTGTACAGAGAAGGTGTGGGGACAATAGAGATTGGGATTAAACTAAAAGCAGATGGAGAGAACTTATTTGTTCCACAATTTGCAAATTCTCTAGCACAGCTTTTGCAACAGCAGTCTATCACATGTATTGGAAGTACATTGTGTTTATAGTCAGATCAGCTAAAAAGTGCCCAGATAACTTGTTAGGTCATTTTGACAGTAGAGAAATGCTGCAAGATGCCGTGCATTTTGCTGCCCAACTTCCTGCTCATGCATTTTGTGTGATGGATATTTTTCCTGATGAACTCGTGCTTATGATTCCAGTAACATGCCTAATGAAGCCTATGAAAGATTTATCTGTGTTATATTGATGTTTTTTTAAGATATTTTTTAAAGATTTTATTTATTTATTTTTAGAGAGGCAAGGGAGAGGGGGGGAGAGGGAGAGAGAAACATCAATGTGCGGTTGCTGGGGGACATGGCCTGCAACCTAGGCATGTGCCCTGACTGGGAATCGAACCTGCGATGCCTGGTTCGCAGCCTGTGCTCAATCCACTGAGCTACGCCAGCCAGGGCAATATTGATGTTTTTAAAACCAGACTTAGATTTATTTTAATTTAGTTATTATTTGTATTATTTTATATTTCATTAGTTTTAACAGTCTTTTATTTATTTCTCGATTTTTGTCCACACTTTTTGGCTCTTTTCCTAGGTTATTGAAATGAGCACAAGTATTCTTTACTTACAGTTTCTCTTCTTGAAAAATTATTACAATCTTTGTATATAAAACTTATTTTGTTCCATGGGTTTTAGTATAAAATGCTTCTGTATGGCTTCCTAAATACTGTAATTTCAGTTTTAATTTTCTTTTTAATCCATGAAGTATCTAAGGGAGTGGTTCTCGATAGCTGAAGAGGCAAGGTTTTTGTTATCTTTAATTAAATATTTCTAACTTATATTAGCTCATAATCAGGATTGTGAGCTAAAAAAACCCTTCTATTTATTATTTATTTATATATTTATAAAAGTTTAATTAACTTTTAAAATTAATTCATGCTCTTATTTTTTTTTCTTTGGGAAATTTCTGATTGATTGATTGATGTTTATAAAACTCTTTTACCATACTATAATGCTAGTAGTTATGGTTTTTTCTGCATGCTGAATTTTAACATGTTTGGGGTATTAAGTTGCATTATTGGTGCATTGGTTTAATATCCTTCTATATGTTTAATATTAAATTCTACCATGTCTAATATTAACATTGCTTCTATAGCTTTCTGTCTTCTTCTCACTCTCCACATCATTGGTTGTCAGTAGAGTGGGTGAGAGTTTTACAAAGAACAGGATACGTTTATGATCCCAAAGCACCTCTCCAAAAATGACTTAATTCCTAGTGGATACCACTAGGAATTCCTTAATAAGTACATGGTGGGAAAACCTAGTGGACACCACCTTAGTGAAATCATCAAAGATAATTGTACCAGCAAAGGGACATCCTTAGCTCTTGAAGTGATGCACAGAGAAGAATACATCATTTTCACTGCAAAAAAAATCATAATAAGCTAAATATAATAATGACGAAATGTTAAGCAAACTCAAACTGACAGTCACTCTACAAAATACCTGGCCTACACCAATCAAAAATATCTATGTCTTAAAACACAAAGAAAGATTGAGGAGTTCTTTCCTGGTTGGAGGAGATTAATTATACATGACAACTAAATAAAATGTGTGATCTTGAAGTGGATCCTGAACAGGAAAATTTCCTATAAATGACATTACAAGGATAACTGGTGAAATATATATACGAAATACAGTTTAGATAATAGAGCATGAATTTCCTGATTTCTTATCATTTTACTGTGGTTGTTTTAAAGAATATCCTTCTTAGAAAACTCACACTGAGCTATGTATTTAAGATCAAAGAGTCGCCATGTGTATAACCTACTCTCAAATAGTTTAGAAAAATATTGTAGATATGTATAGAGAGGATAATAACATAAATGTGACAGAATAATAAAGTTGATGGTTCTGATAAAGGTTATACAGAAAGTTATTTATAATAATCCTATGTCTTTTTCTGTAAAGTTGAGACTTTATCAAATAAGACATTTACCAAAAAGAGGAAACTATACACATTCATATTTTTTATTTTTATTTACTTGAATTTATTCTCTCCATTTTACCTAAGTTAATTTTGTGTGTGTTTTCTACTTTTTCCATCTCCATATTTTTGATGCTTCAGTCACTGTGCTACAGCTTCCCTTTACCTTGATTACATTGAAGTTAGTGTGTATTTCCCATGCTTCCAGTGGTTATAACTCATTTACCAATGGTTATAACTCTATATAGGTTTCTAGATAGTTAGTGAACGTGAAAGACCACCTGTTTGTTCCACGTGAAGCACAATAAAGCACATCCCTTCTTGCTCAGCTTGCATGGTATATTAAAAACCAACAAACTTTACCTCTTCTTCCTAACCTCATATTTCTTGTCCTAATTAATGGCATTGCTTTCCACCCAGTCACCAGTCCAGGGATCTCATCATCATCCTCTTCTCCTCTCAGTGGTTCAACACCAAGCCTGTATATTACATCTCAGTAGCATCCACCAAAGGCAGCACTTCCCTGTTCCCAGGGCCTCACCCTCATCAAGCCCTCATTGCTGTCCCAATATTCTGATATGCTCCTCCTGTCCTTCCTTCATGCCATCTTCCACATCACCCCTTAGTTAATTCTATGTGCAAATATCTGCTCATGTCACTTCCTGCCGTTAAGACCCAGTAGGCCCCCATTTTGTAAGGGTAATAACCAGGTGAAAAGGAAGGTCATGATGCATCATCAGTGTGTTGAACTGACCATCCATTCACACTCTGGCTCAGAGTCCTATTACTCTGGGCCCTGACCACCCAGTATGTATGGGGATTCCGTTCTTTGTGGGTCATTGGTTTTCTATTTAGAAAGTCCTTTGTCTCCTTCTGTCTGTCCCACTCCTCTTTACTCCATAATGTCTATGCCTACCACCCATCCTCTGAGGAGCTCTCCCTGGGTACCTCCAGCAGAGTTATTACTCTTGTGCCATTCTGTGTCTTTATCATCTGCCTTTGCAATGACACAACTCCTCACAGCAGAGAACCTGTGACACTAACCTTGGCTTACTTGGTGTCTAGCCTGGTGCCTCCAAAGATGTTTGGTGAATAAATGCTTGAAAGAATGTACACTGGGAAAGCTAAATAGCAAGAATGTGGACCCTCCTCAGGAACCACTGAGGGATTCATGTTCCGACAAAAGACCACGATTTGCCTGGGGCTTTGTGGTTCCTACTGGAATGAAAAACTGGTCCTGCATGTACCTTCCAGGATGGCCTCAGCCAGTGCCTCCTCTCACCTTTCACTCATTTTATTCACATCAGTGTGGGGCCCAGAGTAATGCCTTTCTTTGTGCCTACAGTACTTGTCTTCCTTTCAAAACAATCACTTCAGGAAAAATTAAAACTGGGGTCTCGGTGACTGTCAGGACTGCTAAACCAGTTTCAGGGTGCTGAAGTGAGAGAAGAAAGACTCTGAACTCACTGATGCCACCCATCAGTTCCTCCACCAGTAGAGAAGGAGATACTTTGGGAATGACTCCAGATAAAGGCAGCCTTCAGTACGATTACTATGAACACAACATGACAACAGTACGTGTAATGATACATATTCCAGTCTGGGCTTTGTTGAGCTTGCTGTATATATTATATCCTGGGATATCTATCAAATCCAAGTCAAAGAAAACAACAGATCACATTTCCATAAATGAAATGGGATTAAAACAAAAACCACAGAATGATGTAGTGATTTCTAATTTGAGGGCATAAAGGAAGAAGGAGAGGGGGTAGGTTCTTAATGGAGCTCCTGATAGCCATTAAGTGTAGGAAAAAGCCATTTCCATAAATTATGGAAACAGGCGCTGGTCTCAAGTGCCTCCCATTTTCATATTGTTCTGCTGCCTTAATGACATAGGCTATTTTTGTAACATCTGTTTTTGGAGACCCTCCCTCTCTCCTGTGCTTCATTAGAAATTCAGTGGCTTTCTTTCATAATCAAGTGTTGGTGTTGTCTGAAAATGGATTGTGGGTCATTGTGTTACTGTATAGACAGCTATGTTTGAGTTGAAATGGTTTATCTGCAGAGCATGTCATGATGTGATCCTGCACAAATATCTGGATGGCGTTATAGCGAATGTGGTGGGCCACGCACATAGACAGGCATTCACTGAGAGTCCAGAGGCAGGGGCTTAGCCTTTCCTGGGATTTGTGACTTGATGGTACACAGGCAAACATTATGCTTACCATTCCCAAGCAGCTGTATGAATTCGAAGTCTGATAAAGACTGTGTTGGATGAACTTCTAAGAAAAATCTGAATTTATTACCCAAGGCGATAATACAACATTTGCTTCAAGGGACAGCAACCCAGGAATGAAAACCCAGTCGTCAAATACTGAAATGCCAAGATAAACAGAATGAAATTTGAGTGATTCAGTGCAATGGATGAGAAGCTTCTGTGACTGGTTCTTGGATCGTAGGTGAGCAAGAAAAGGAAGAGAAAGCGAAACACAAAGAAGGAAGACTACCAAGCAGGAGGAAGCCTGGAGAACAAGAGGAAGTGTTACCCCTACCCCCATTCCCACTTATAACAAGACTTGTAGTGTCTCAGGCCACCAGCCAAGCAGCTTAGCCCGCCAGGTGCCCAGTACTCACTATAACACTGACATCTGATCCTCAGAAATGACCCCTTGCAGAACCCTAAAGAGAACAGTAGAAAATGACTTCTTTGGGTAAGGTGGTGTGGGTTTGCCTGTGTCTATATCTATTAGTTTATTTTGCTGTTTTGAGCTCCATATTTTAGTATTAGTTTTGTAGGTCTTCATACCATTAAGTTACTTTTTCCAGTGTATATTGTATCTATCTGAACTACAAAGACAAAGAATTTGAGAATCATAACATTTTTGTTTTCTGAAAAATTGGGACCATGATGGGGTGAACTAGACAGGCTGCTGGTTATAAACATTTAAAGTAAAATCAAAATAAACCCTTTTTCTTTTATTTCATTTTCTGACTTACTCGACGCCCTCCTCATTCTCTGTACTTCTTCATCTTCACCCTCACCCCACATGTGCGCACACACACTCTTCTTGTCTCCCTGTCTCCTTCTCCAACACGTGATGGCTTCACTTTTCCAGACTAGGGTGGTTACAGATGGACTGATTTCTGCTACAGTCAGGAGAGACAAGAGGCTAATGTTCACAGCCTGAATGCGCTGTTCTGGCTTCCCAATTGTAGATGCCGTGAACCAGAGACCTGAGCAGTTCTGCATTGTCGCAGAGGTTTACAGTCTGAAGTGAGGTAGATTGAGGATGAATTGCCATGCTGCCTCCTCGTTTAGTTCACCATTTGATCCAGACATACTGCTGAATTCAGTGTCTCCGGCTTCCTCTCCAGTTCAGCCAGAAAGGCCACACAGAACAGCAACATAGGGAGTGATGCAAAGGTCTCAAATCTCTAATATGCTGGGTGACCTGAAGAAGTGAGTTTGCCTCTCTAGATGTTCCCCTTTTAAATGTGAAGAACAGAGTTCACCTCTCCTACTAAGAAGCTAGACCAACCAGCTAAAACCATCGACAAACCAAATGTCTGGAGCCAAATGGCTAACTATAATATAAGAGTAAAACAACCTCATCACATCTATAACCACACCAGTGACACAGAACCATTTTGAAGAGTATTTTAAATGAGGAAAGTGAAGTACCATGTGTGATGTATAGTCCAGAAAAGTGGCCAATGAATTCTTAAAATGATTGTGTGTTTGTGCATGTGTTTCTTGTGCTACTTGACACACTTCTCTTTTCCTCTTCAATCTTTTGATAACTGATTGCAAAGAACCTGTGTTTTTCTGAATAAACTGTTCCTGCTCTTATTTCATTTCTCTGGGGTTGCACATCTTGGGATCAGACCGATCTTAGCATCCCCTTATTAGGAACACCTCTCCATGCTTCCTTTCAGCACAGAAGGAGTTAAAATAAAGCCATGTCCACACCAGGGTTAGAATACATCAAAAGGCAGCACTCTGCTTCGTGTACAAGTCCCACAGTTTTAATGACTGCAGTTCGAGAGGTTATCTGATTCAAAGGTGCAGTTTCAGAACAGCTTCCTTCTTTGCAGCAAAGATGCCACGTGGCTGCCTTGGGGTGTTTGTGGGTCCCTTGCACATGTACAACTCCAATTTCAAATGTCATCCCACTGCTCCTATGAAGTCCCATGAGAAACAGAATCATTCCTACTTGGGGAGCTCCAGGAAGTTGGGTCTTTTGAGTTTCCAGTCCGTCTCCCTCTGTGCCTGCTATTGGAGGGGAAGGCAGTCCTGCCCCAGCAGGCCTGCTGCAAAGACATGGACCTGTCTCAGCTCTCTCACACTGCTGGCCCCAACTAGACTGCCCTGGCCAAGGTGAGCATTAAAGACACCCTTCCTCAGTACCAGGACTGGGACAAATTAGAAGGAACACTGATGCAGACAGAACAAATGGCCCTGGGCCACTGGGCACAGCTGAAGACCACTGCTGCCCACATCCCACCTGTGGAAACAGACATTTCACTTCTTTGCTCCTCAGGCCAGTAGGTTCCAGAGCTGGAGATTGAGCTTCATAGATATCGGCACAATATACTTGTAGACATCACCCTCCCTGGACTGTGAGGTGCACATGTAGACGTTACTGTAAATGGTAGGACATTTGAACAGACATTCTTTGTCTTTATGACTCGTGCTGCCATTTAGGTGGGCACATCACTTCAGTTCCCCTTAGCACCTCCTGCTCCATGCCTTGGCCACTCACTCAGTCTCCCACAGGTACAATCTGGGGGAGGGGGCTCTTTCTTCAGTTTCCTATCCCTACTCCCCTCATGCACAGCCCCTAGCCTCTCCCTGCCCCAGGATTTTCCTAGAGACTGAAACTCCTGACAAATACTACCCAAAGTTTTCCAAGGGGAGGCCCATGTGAGATGGGCAGCTTTGTTGCTCCTTCCTGCTGATGACAGCCCCAGAGATGTGGTTTGGTACATGTGCAGTACTCAGTAGACCTAGATATGGAGTGGCAGCCTTGCACTGGCTCCCCCTACATCCCTACCTCACAACACTTTGGCCTCCCTCCAGCCAACTTACTAGCATCACTAAGCCTTTCATTGTGCCTCCCAGGCCTAAGTGGAAGTGGGTAGAGGTGTCAGTATTTCTTTCATTCTTTTTTTTAAGATATTTGCATAGTTTATTTTATTTATTTGTTTGTTTGTTTGTTTGTTTAGATAGGGAAGGGAGGGAGAAAGAGAGAGAGAGAGAGAGAGATAGAAACATCAATGTGCAGTTGCTGAGGGCCGTGGCCTACAACCCAGGCATGTGCCCTGACTGGGAATTGAACCTGCAATACTTTGGTTCACAGCCTGTGCTCAATCCACTGAGCTATGCCAGCCAGGGCTTAGTATTTCTTTCACTCTTTACGTTGCATCTTATCTCCAAGAGATCCTTACAAGATTGTTTTAACACAAACCTCTTAATTACTAAAAGTCTTGCACTTAATTTTCTCCCACATTTACAAGGGCTAACAGCATGAGGCTGTCATAAAGTCATTTTTACTTAATTCACTTGGCAAAGAATATCTGGCAGCCCAAACTTGGAAGCTTCCTGATAGGAGACAAGTCATGCAGAGGGGAGAACTCCTATTTCTCTCCTTGACTTGGGTCACAGATTTAGGTGAAAGTGGCTTAGGAAGGCGTCAGTTTTAAACAGATAGACTTGTCTCTGGACTCTGTTTGAGTTTATGTGCAATTAAGTTCCTTGCTTTTTTCCTATTTGCTGTGCTATTTTCAAGCCAGCCCTTCTCAAACTATGTTTGTATAGTTTCAGTTTATCTATTTGTTTATACCTATTTCATTGCTTAACCAGTTATTTTGGAGTGTCTAGTATTATGCCAACAAGCCCTTCTCCAAGACCAGGTGTTTGAAGAAAAAAGAAAAATGGTAAATGCTCCTTCTCCACTGCATTACTGCAGTATTTATAACAAGTGTGGTGTTCCTCAGATGAAAAAGAAACATTTCACTAAACTATTTTAGAATTCTGCATTATGCTAACAATCACTGTCAAAATGTTAAGATCTCTTCATGCCTAAAAATTTCAAGCTGCATTTATTTCTAGCTGTCTTATAGATTCTTTAAGTATATTTAGTCACCATTGTTTAATACCCTGATATCATGTTGACACATTTCTCTGCAGAAGCTTCAAATAATGCAATCAAAGCAACCTTGGCTTATGTGTTAGAATAAAGCCAATCTGACTGAATCCAATGGGTACATGTATATGTAAAGTGTGTGTGCATGGACATGTATGAATGTACACATATATGCATGTGTGTGAAATAAGTGTGTGGCATGCACATTGTGTGCAATGTGTGTACACATAGATTTAAAAGGTGTACATTATGTGTGATACATGTAAATATACAAGTATTTTGTGTGTAAGGCATGTAGATTGTGTGTGGTATACATATGTGTGTACTGCATGCACGCATAATTTGAGTGCACCTGGAGTGTGTGACACTCTCACAGCAGCTCCTTGCATGTGGATCATTTGAGGGAGTTTGATCATACCTGGCTGCATAGGTAGTCATAGGCAGGGATTGTCTGAATGAATGACCTCTGCAAAGCTAGACATCAGCTGATTATGAGTCCCATCATATCCTCCCAGGAAAGCCCTGAGAATTTCAGAAGGGAGGATCCATGCACAACAGGAGCCAGCATACTTTAAGTCTGCTGGAAAACATGGCATGTAATTGTTGATATTCCAGTCAATAACCTTCTGCCACACAGTCCTAACATCTTTTGCCTCAAGAGAAGACTCTTCTATGGAATTTTACACCATGCAGTTGGATGTGAATGAACATCCAGTCACTGAGGTCAGGAAATTGTTGAATACAATCTCACCAGCCTGAGACCAGGGAGAAGATAATTAGTGTATTCTGCAAATTGGGTAAATACATTTAATCCAATTTTGCAAATAAAATAGCAGCTTTATTCCATAAAATTACTGTATTCATCCAGTACAGGGATGGGCAAAAGTAAGTTTACAGTTGTTTGTATGGAAAAATAATACAATAATTAATAAATGATAATACAAAAATAAACTTTGTGTTTCACATATTCACAACTATAAACCTACTTTTGCCCACCTCTGCATTATCAGGAAATGAATAATTTCATGAGAATTCATTCTTCAGTTAGCTGAAGCATACCCCTTCCTGAACTAATATTTCTTTGCACCCTTTTCTGATATTTCTCTCTAAAAACGTGGTGTGCATTTTTCTGCCTTCTTAGGCAGAAGGTGTTGAACTAGCAGCTTTAATCTTCCTCTAATGCTCAAAATCATTATAGTAAAAATACTGTGTAGGCTTGTAGGGCTCCTTTGCCTTCTCTCCGCCACATGTCAGGTTGTATGTTACCACTTCCTGCCTGTCACCGCAATGCCCTCTAATGACCTCCCAATTTCCAGGCTTCAGTGCTTTCAGTCTTCTCTGAGCCAGGATAGCAGGCCTCTACACATGAAGTATGGCATACTTAATAAGATTTGATTGGATCTGGGTGAAGACTCAAGCTTTTGGAGAGCTGTTTTAGGGAGATCTCTTTGATTATTTTTTGATGGCAGACAGGGATGAGGCTGGGAAGATCTCTGTTGACAGGGTTACTCTGAATGAATTACTCTGAATGAGTTACAGGGTTACTCTACATTGGCTATACCTGTGATAAGCTTTCAGAAATACTGGTGCCTGACACCACCATGCATGATCAGAATTTAATCCATTTATGGTTCAACCTGAGCATCACAACTTTTAAAAACCTACCACACAAATAGAACATTGCACCAGCTTTGAGAGCCTCAATGTTTGAACTTGTCGTATGTGGAGGCCAAGGTTTTCTTGATAGGGATAAAATAGGGAGGTCATATTGGAATAGGGTCCTGCTCCATTTTGACTGGTTATTTATAAGAAGGAGAAGTTTAGATACATAAAAATTATTCACAGGGAGAACACATATGAAGATGAAGGGAGAGATCAGGGTGATACTTCTACAGGCCAAGGAAAGCCAAAGATTGCCAGCAAATCACCAGAAGCTGAAGAGAGGCACAAAGCAGTCTCCTTCACAATCTCAGAAGACACCCTGCCAACAACTTGATCTCTAACGTCCACCTTCCAGAACTGTGAGACCAAAAAACTTCTGTTGCTTGGGCAACTCAGTCTGTAGTACCATGTTATGGCAATCCTAAAAGCTAATACAATAGGCATAGCTACAATTTCTTAGAATTTACATCTTGAATGTGCACAAGACACACTCCTGTTGAGCATCTGCTATAAATCAGACCCAATGGAAGTATTGAGATAAATTTCTGAGGATTTAGGAATAAGAAAGGGAGCTTTGTTCTTGAATTTACCTGGTAATTTTCATCTCATATAGTGAAATCAGACAGCTTCAGAGACAGGCAATGCCCAATGAGAGTGAGGATTCCACACATGAGATCAGTAACATTCCTTCTTGTGATTTACATGTACAAAGTGCATGGGGAGTGGTGTGTTTAAGTAATTCAGAGTCATGAATGTAAAATGTGCAAAAATTTGCATTGCAAAATATTCTTGTGCCAGATGCAGCATTTACAAGAATTTCTGTTGCTTTATTAATTATAACCCATGTCCTAGCTGGTGTGGCTCAGTAGATCGAATGTCAGCCTGCAAACCAAAGGGTCACCAATTTGATTCCCAGTCAGGGTGTTACAGAACAACAAGGGGGACCTAAGGGCGATATACTATTACTGAAATGAACCCCCCAGGTCCGTTATGTCCACCGCCAGAAGAAAGACGTGACTCAATGCCAGAGATTCGTGAAAAGGAAATGTTTATTTAATTTGCAGTACAAACTTAAAGTAGTGACCTAATGTCTTCATCAAAATCCCAAAGTCCCTTAAAACACCCACAAACACACACAGTCCTCCTTCCCCCTTTGCCCAGTCCGGGGTACCATATCTCAGGAAAAGAAATAGTAGTTCATGGCTCAGGCAGCCCCCGGTTCTTCCCAGTAATCCATCTCAGCTGGTAGGCCTCCCTCGGTTCCTGGCACCATCAGCTGTGTCACCGGGATCTCTGCTAAAGCCCGGTGGTGGTTTCCCCTTCTAAAGTTTTGGGGGTCCCCACTCTGGCAAAGCCTTGTGGTTCTCTCTCCCAGGGCCATGGGAGTCCCCAGTCAGCCAAAACCTCATGGTTCTCCCTGCACAATGGCTGCAGGAGTCTCCACTCTGCCAAAGCCAGGTGGTTCTCCCCTCAATGGCTGCAGTGTCTGGGTTTAAATCCCCGTGCCAATCTTCCTCTGCAGCCCCATTTCTGACTCCTCCTACAAGCAGTTACACCTGCCAGCACTCTCAAAGCCTTCCAGCTTTACTGGGCTGCCATAGTTAGTCTGGGCAGGCATGGCCCCATGTCATGGAGCCAATCTTCTCCAAGCTCCCATGCAGACGCTGTAACTCAGGGGACCCGCCACCCCAATTACATCTTGGTGGGAAAATTACTTCCATTCCCCTGGCTCAGAGCATGGCCACGGCTATTTAACATATCTATGCAACCAGCTAAAGGTTATAGATATGTTAAATGACCACACCAGAGGTTAGCTGCAAAGCTGTTTTGCATAGCAACATTGGCCCTGCTCCATTAGTCCCTTCCGCCAACCCACACCTGGGAGGGGTGGGGGGTGAGGACATTCTAATATTTTCTGAACACCTTGAGTTCTGGACCCCATTCCAAATCCCTATTTGGGGCCCCTCTCTTGGCTGCACCCTGTTACAAGAGCACATAGCTGGGTTGCAGGTTAGGTCTCCAGTAGGGATGTGTGAGAGGCAACCACACATTGACATTTCTCTCTATCTCTTTCTCCCTCCTTTCCCCTCTATCTACAAATAAATAAATCTTTAAAAATAAAATAAAATAAATGAAATGAAATGAAATAAAATAAAATGAAATAAATTATAACCCTTCAAAGATTTTATGCAATAAAATACTATTGGAACACTTTCATTTTAGGATCAATTCAAAATAGTATTTTAGACTACTAATCTATGAGAGAAAGCTGTTTTTGTGTGGTTTCTAACATAATCTCTGACCTTGAGTAAAATGTATCTACATGGATGCCTCCACTATTAATGCTTTGTGAAAGTTGGTACATAGATGTAATTCTCAATTGTCTTTGAACAAAACAGGAACTACTATGGAGAGATTAAAATAAAATAAACTTCATAAAAGAACAAAGTGAAAAATTGACATTTCATAAGTAGCAATACTTTTACTATTTTCCCTGTATATTTTATCATAATATTGATTTATATTAAGCACAAGATGTTGCTGATATCCAAATAACTTTATTTTATAATATTTGCAGCTAACCTTTTCCAATCATATCATTTGATTGAAAGAAGAGACTAGAATTGTTACAAAAAGACAATATCAGGAACCTTGTGATGTGTTGATTCGTGGGCTGGTCTGTGAAAATTGACCTCTCCTTGTATACAAAGAATAAGTCATGAAACCCCAAGATAAGAAACAAAGCCTCATGGCCCAACTCTCCTATATCTGAGGGACACAAGCGATCTGTAGCAACTGATTGGAAGAGCCAGTAGCTTCATCCAGTATGCAAGTCAATGAGTCAGGATCATGAAGGAACCAAGCATAACACCACATGGTCCATGATGAAATGAAGTAAATTATAGATATCACAATAAGGATTTGAGTACTTCTTGACCTTTACCTAAGTAATGTGAAGTAAGATACAAAACAAATAATATCACACTTCTTTAGAAACTTCTTTTTAATTTAACATTTTTACTGCCTTAGTCCTGTATATTAACATAAATTGGTGAATAGTTATTGTATTTCAAAATTTCTATTTTCTATTATCTCCCCAATAATAAATGTATCTGTTCTTAGTAAGTGAAGGAGGTCTTGGGTTTCACAGGTGAAGAATTAACTTCCCTAATATAAAACTCAGAACCTAAAAGGAAAAGGAAAAAACCATAAGGAATATTCTGGAGTGTCAATAGAGATATATGGATTCTGGTAGGGAGAGAAGGGGCATTTTAGAGAAAGGCAGTGGACTTATCATCAGCCTGACTCTTTTTTGGTTTTAATATTTGGTTAAACTTAGCATCTGCTCCATCCATGTTGACTCACCATTTCTGAAGACAACTAACTGCACTTAATCTGATTCTAATGTTGACTCTTTTCTTGGATAATTTATAGGATACTTGCCCTAGTTCAAGTCCTTATTTCCCTGAGTTTGTGGAATATTTCAGTGTCTGCAAAGGATGTTCTTTTCATTCCATTTAGGGTCTATTCATAAAGTGCCTGCTATGTACAGAGGGATATAGAACATTAGGAAAACAGGAAGTCGGATAGAATATGACCGTGTTCTCAAATACTTTGTGGTCTAGCAAGAAGACATTATGCACCAAAATGCAATTCAAATGAAAATGTGATCAATGTCTATGACAAAGATATGTAGGAGTGATACAGAATTTCAAAGAATGGGAATGATTAGAGCAAAAAAGTACAATGGTCATTGACAGCTGCCTCCCAGGCAATCAGTCCTTTTTTCTCTTCCACAGAAGACTTGACATTTGTTGATTTCACCCCCAGGGTTCCAAGGGTGGAGCACAGGTGCCTGACAAGCTGTGCTGTGGATCCCCATGGACACAATAGTTGATTGAACTGCGGGTGTGTTGGGGGTTGGGAAAGGTTATCTGCCTAAGGCCAGCTAGTTAGAAAAAAAAATCTCAGAAGTTTTCTGGAAATGATGGGACAAAGTCATTGACTTTCTGTACGTTGGAAATGAAGAACATGTGACTCTAAATCTGTTAGCATTTATCTTGGAAATGTGGGTGAACCTTACTGAGGAAATGATCTTAGAAACAAAGAGAACAAAACTGAGACCTAGTCTATCTGTTGAGTTCTGGGTGAAATTGTATGTGGATTCCTTTACCTCCTGGACTGCTTACCTGCTCCACTATTTTAGCCAAGGCTAGGAAAACTTTTTCTGTAAAGTGCCACATAGTAAATATTTTTATTTAACATATCACATGGTACCTATCATAATTACTCAGTTTTGTCATAGTGCTTGGAAAGCAGCCGTTGAGCATGTATAAAAGAATGCACTGTTGGTGTTGCAATAAAAATTTATTTAAGAACGTTAAAATTTGAATTTTAAATAATTTTGATGTCATAAAATACTATTCTCCTTTTGTTTTCTTTTCAACCACTTAAAAATGTAAAAGCCATGCTTACTTCTTGGGCTTCATGAAAGAGGCAATGGGCCAGATTTGTCATAAAACTCATAATTTGTTGATCCTTGATTTAAACCAATAAATTCCTATTTTTATTTTGGGGGAGAGAGTTGTGTTTTTCACTATTTATAACCTAAAACATCTTATTGGATGATGAGGGCTTCATGGAAAAATAAATAAATAGAGTTTTTAGGGGTCAGTAAGGTGCATATAAAAAGTGAGGGAGAAAAGAAGTAAGATGAGAAACTAATAAAAAATAAGAAAATATTTGTGTTAGAAGAGCATGTTTTCCAGGGATATAAATGCATGTACTCACTGACATACAATGAAACCATGTGACCAAGATGGTGAAATCTTCAAATCCTGGAAATTCAGTGTTCACTAATATATTGAACATACCAAGAAGTCCTGCACTAAAGAAATATTTTATTGAACTTTCTTTAGCCCAACATTTCTCAAGCTTATTTGTTCACAAAACCTTTATTTTTCATGGCCTAGCTGTTAGCATCACTTAGAACAATACTCTGAGAGAACCAATTTGAGTAATGCTCAGGTAAATGATTGTGTGGGTAGATCAACAAGGGCCATTGAAGGTTTTCATTTAAATGGAAGAAGTCATTAATCTGGACACCAGCAGAACAGAAAGTGTGATTATGCTGTCAGACAGGAGATTATTACAAAACTCTAGTCAAGAAGTAAAAAGAGCCTGAACTGGAAAAGTCTGCGTTTAGAAAGAAAAGACTAGGATCAGATTTGGTGAACAAGGGGAAAGAGTGGTCAAAGTGACCAAAACTCTCAACTGGGAAGACTAAGAATGGGAAGAGCAGAATCTTTTATGTCATTATTTTAGATTCATTTCTACTGACTCTGAAGAATGTATCAGGCAGTCAGATATGCCAAAGTGGCCTTTGGAAGAGAAGCCGTGAGGAACGTTACAGATTTGGCCATTATCTGCCTGCAGATGATTGTTAGAGCCACAAGACTACCTGAGATTACAAAAAAGAGGAAAGAAAAATGAGCTACCCAGATAAAATGACCTTTGGGGAGCACACAAATTTTTAGGGGGAGGAAGGCAACTTTGGCCAGAGGAATGAGGAGAGCCATGGAAACCAAGTTGCTTGAGCCAAGAGTGAGAATACAAGGAGAAGGTGGCCAGTCATGTTAACAGCGGAAGAGAAGAGGTGAATGAGGACCAACAGAGTGCCCATCAGCAAAACCATGAGACATTTCCTCAGGATGGTGAGGGTGGAAGTCCAACTGCTAGGAGGGCAGTGATGAGTGGGGGGGGGAGGTGTGGGGGGTGGTGAGAGATTAAATCTGACCATCCAGAGTTTGATGTTACTTTTATAAATTTAATGAAGACAACAAGGAAAACACATTCCTGGACCTTTGTGGGAAAAGGCATTTCATGGCAAAACCTACCTGAGGAAAGAAAAACATGAGTAGTAAATGAAGATAAAGTACTGAGAAGGAGTTAAAACAGGGAGGTGGGAGGGAGATGGGAAACTCAAGAAATATCCACAAAAGATAAAGGGAAAGAATGGAGGCACAGAGGAGTGGTTGTCTTGGAGCGAGGAAAGAGAAGAGGAAGGAAGATATCACAAAGGAGGTACTGCACAAGATCACATGGGATTGTTATTTCTTCATGAACTAGGAGATGCATCTTTGGAAAGGAAATCAAGTATCAGAGTGAAGTTGGCCATGTAGTATCATAGAGAGAACTACTCTATCATAGAGAGATCAGATCATGTACCTTTAATTGCTGACTCTACTACCATCTACCATGTAATTTTGAGCATGAATCTCTATTTGCTTTTCTGGTTAATGGAGCAATAACTGAACTACTACATATCCCATAAGCTGACATAACAAATGCCAATGCGTTTGCTATATAAAGTAAATAAAAATATTAGTTTCTATCTTTTCACCTGTCTTTATTTCTTTCATTCCGTCTTCCTTCTTACATTTATTTCCTGTCCCTTTCTTCTTCCCTCTTTTCTCCTTTTTTTCCTTCACAGAAAAGAAAAAAGTTTGGAATATCCACTTCTAGGAATATTACAGTGAATTGGTGTTTTCCTTTACAAATCTTTTCCCAAGTCATACTCTCCCAACCAAAGCCACATGGCTACTGAAATGCCTCACTTTCCTTTTTCTTATATTTCCCATATATGTATGCACAGCCTTCCTGCTAGTTCAGCTTCATAAATGAAACTCCAAAATTGAAAGGATCCAACTATGATTAACGATGCAATTGCAGCTACCTTGTTGCCTTTGGGAACAATCGCAATAAAATGTTCCAGGCAAATTGAAATTCATCTTCCTTTAAAGGACTCCAAGAAAAAGTTGATTAATAATCCATTCTGGTGTTTAATAACTATATATGTCAAGAAATCTTTCCTATAGATTCTCTAAATCCCATGTGCTGAAGTAAGAGTGGGTCTTTTGAGAGGCTGTGGTTAATTACCCGGGGCATTAATTTCCATTGAGGCCCCTTTTGCCAATTATTGTCCATCAAATGTTTGACCAGTGCACACACATCAAGTCAATGAGTCCTCTACTACAATTTTTCTCCTTTTCCAGCAAAGATAATTGACACAGTAGCTATCACATAAAACATCAAAGCTCCCTGTAAGTCTGCATAAAATGCTAATACGTACCTCAAAGTCTGGTTCATTGCCATCATTCCACATTAAAAAAAGAAAACAGAAAGATGCACATTTTCAGATTTACTCAATATCTACCACTTTCCCAGTTCTTCATTATTCAATGGCCCTCCTCAGATTTCTTTTTCATATGTTATTAGGCAATGAATAAAACAAAAAAAAATAAATTCTTCTGTAAAATGCAGCCCAGCCTGGGATGGTATCCATTCTTATTTCTGAAGGTGAAGAGTTAAAAACGTGTTTCTTTAACTTTGCCAATTCCTCAAGCTACCTTCTGCAAGGAATTGGAAACACAGGAAAAAATGTGGCCCCATCTGTGATGGGTGGATCAGGATGAACTCAGTTCAGTTCCAGGGTTCTTGCTTGGGTCATGTACAGTGAACATTTGTTTTTGACTGACCAAAGTTGTATAGCCATGTTTTAAAACACCAACCACTCTTCGTGTGTTTGCTATATACTCTTCAGTGTTCTTGAAATGACCATGGGAAAAAAGTCCATGTACCTTTAATTGCTGACTCTTCAACATTCTTCAACATTCTCTCAAACACGCCCCACCTCTTGGACACCAAGCAGTCCCCCAGATGAGGCTCTCAGTGCTGTCTGTGCATGGGCCATACCACCACCATTGGGCTCACCTATTTGTGCAGATTCTGCAGTTCTCATGAGCAACCAGGTCATGGCAAGGCTGCTGGGTTGTGGCACACATATTGAGCAGCAAGTTTCTAGATGCTCCAGTTAGCCAAAATAACATGAAATGAAATAAAATAAAATAATAAAATGTGCATTTATGACACAGAACTTTAAAATATACTTTAGGAGATACCAAACATCTTTCTACCAAATTCAAATTTCATGCTGCAAACTTAGCATCAAATAAGCCTTCTATTTTTTTTCTTCTTATTTGGAAAAAGTACCTGAGATTCCTTGGGACAATGGTGTTCAGTGCTAGCTGGCACACTATAGTCACCTGGGGGTGGAGGGGTAGAGGAGATTTTATAAAATACAAATGCCCAAGTCACAATCCTAGACAAATTAAATAAAAAATATCTGGGGGGGGGGGCAACAGGCTTAACCAGAATAATAGCTCTTCAAGTAACTTCAATGTACAGTCAAAGTGTTGCTTCACAACCTTTAACCTTTGACCCTGTGTGGTAGACAAAACTACTACACATATCCAAAGTAACTTCCCAATGTTAGTTACCAAAATACTTAGTCATTGGTAAGACTTTTCTTCATCATTTCCAATGGATGCTCTTCCCAAAAACCCTGCCTCTTCTGCCAGCTGAACAAAAGAAAATTTTTTTTCTCATTATCCAGTGTTGCCACTATAGAAATGGATAAAATAAGCAGGTTGAACTACAGTGTGCAAGCTTTTGTCTTTATTTTAATCTTGCAATTCGTTATTGCTTAAATTATTTGACTATTCTTTCCTTAGAAAAGAGGCCCTCGTTTTATAAGGGACATCACTGGTAATGAGTTTGAGTCGAAGAGCTGCTCTCAGTACTCCCAGGAGGAAGTCTGATAGATGACTAAGTGCACTGATCCCTGCTGTCTTTCTAGGTCGAACCAGGTTTCCCTCCAAGTCAAATGTGCCATTGAAGAGAGCAATTAAAACAAAACGGGGAGTCACCACTTAGCTGCCAAGTCTTGGAACAGCAAGAGCAACATTTTGCTTTTCTGATGCAAAATTAACAAGGGTAGCCTGAGAGAAGGGGAGTGTTGATGGGCAAAACCCCTGCAATTCCAGTCCTAGATACTTACCCTAAAGAACTGAAGACCCAAACCAGCACATGTACACAAATGTTTATAGCAGTGCTGTTCACAAGAGCCAAAAAGCAGAAACCCAAATATGCAGCATGAAGGAAAGGATAATCAAATTATGATCTATCCCCACAATGGAATGTTATTCAGCTTTAAAACAGAACTAATTCCTGATACATAACACAATATAGATATACCTCAAAAACATTATGTTAGGTGAAAGAAGCCAGAACCAAGAGGCCATATACTGTATGATTCAATTTATACAAAATATCCAAAATAAATAAATCCATAAGGAAAAAAATGCAGACTGAAGGTTGCCAGGGGTTGGGGGAGGTGAAGAAAATGAGGACAAACTGCTTAATGGGTGGGGTGCTTACTTGGAGTGATGGAAATGCTTTGGAATGACTTGGAGGTGGTGGTTGCCCAACATTATAAATGTGCTAAGTTACACTGATTAGTTCATCTTAAAATAGTTAATTTTATTATGTGAGTTTTGATAGATTTTTTAATATTGAAAACAATTTGTGTATCTGATGATAGTGAGACTATGGAGAAGAATAAAGCTGGACAGGTAGATGGAGGACATTGGTGAGGGTGGCATTGTTAAATTGGTGATCAGGGGAAGACATCTGTAAAAGCTAGATTTGGGCAAACCTCAAGGGGTGAGGGAGTGAACCATGTCTGAAAAGCCAACTCTAGGCAGAAGGTCTCAAGGCAGAGCATTCCAGAGTGTTTGGGGAACAGCATGGTGACCAGTCTGGCTGGAAGAATAGGCCTGGAACTCTGCTTCTAAAAGGCTCAGAAGAACCTGGAAGGTCTGTTGAGCTGGGAACCAACGGAATCCATAATAAATCAAAAGGAAGTTGGAAATAATGGAGGAACTGAGAAATACATCAAATTATATGTAAAGTCTTTTATGTTTTGCCCTAAATTGAGTTGCAACACATGTACAGCTTGATTAAAACATATTACTTGTTTTAATAGTGACCTAATAATTACAGAAACAGAATAATTAGGTTGTAAGCATTTTAACTTATATTGTTAACTTACCACATTTATTGGAAATAAATCTCTTTGGTCCAAAGGGCCATTTCCCAGCCTCATGGACACCCCTTTGATCAGAGACTAAAGGGAAACTCAGAGTTTTGTGAGTCACACAACAGGACCTGGAACAGAAAATAACCCCAGCCATTCAGAGTGATGGCCCAATGTTGAGTCTTGGGGCTTCTGTTAGTCAGGTTTTCTGAGAGAACCAGGAGCATGTTCCCAAAGGGGAAGGTCATGAGCTTTGGGGTCAGAAAACCCGGGCTCAACAACAGGGCATGGCATCCATGACCTGTGTGACCTTGAACAGGTAGTCACAGTTCACCGAGTGTCAGATTTAGTATCTGTAAAATAAACCATGTTAAACTACACACTTGCATGTGCACCCACACATGCACATGCACATGCACACACACCTATACCTGTGCTGTGTGTACCCCATAGGAAACCCCAGTGCATGGTGAGCATCACTCTTCTCTCTTTGCTCTTACCAGCTTCCCCATTCTTGCTTCTTCCTTCATATCAGCCTCTATCTCTCTAATACTCATCCCTACATTTCCAGCTTCCTTCTCTTCTCTTCTCCTCTTCCAGGTCCCCCTGCCCATTTCTTCCCCCAGGACATCCACAAGCTTCTGCCTCCTCCTGAGAAACTGCTCTTCTTCTCCCATTATCACTCACATTTCCTCCATGGACCCTTTTCACCTTCACCCTGCTTCTCCCTCTACCAGGACCTCTTTCAGATGTGATTCTGTAGAATATCAGGCAGTCTTGGTAGCTGGAAACCTGTGAAGGACCTAGAGCTGATACGACTCAACCCCAGAAAGTCCACAGAGGTGATGGGATATATTTAAGAAATGGTTATATTCAAGATAGCTTTGAAAAGTGAGAACTAGTATTTGGTTTCTTAAAGACCAAACAAAAAACTGATGTCACAGTAATTCACACTGTTAGACAGACTGTTTTATTTGTTTTTAATTGTTTATCACTTGGCATACTTTTCCCAGAACACTGTTTCCCATACTGGTAAGGAGCATGTATATCCACACAACTTCAGCAAGCTCAGAGGCACAAGGAACTGATTATGTCTGGTACCTGGGGCTTCCCATTTAGGATTCAAACTGGGGAGGGTGGACCAGAGATGGAACCTGCTGGTCTGCCCATGCTGACCATTCTGTGGCCCCAAATTCTAGTCATAGGATCACTCACTGGGGTTTAGTTACACAGAGAACATTCCAAGAAACCTCCTAGAAACTTGCTCTTTGGGACAACAGCAACATAATTTTCCATCCCTCAAGTGAGCAGACACGACATGAAGACACAGCAGCAGATGCCAGATGGATCCAGGAGTTTTGTTTTGGGGCCATCAATACAGCCCCTTTCAGCACCGAAAACTGAATTTTCATTATGGAGCCAGGTGCCAAATGTTAAGTCAAGAAAAGTACTTCATTTATTTCCTTCTCACTCCCAGTAATGTACCATCATTTTCATGCATTCCTTTGAATTAAAATCTATGTCATTTAGAAAATGTCATAGTGCCAATTGATATAAACATGTTATCTATTATTTTTTATCATTATTACCATCATCATTACCACCATCACCATCATCATCATCATCATCATCATTATTAAATGGTTACTAGTGCTAGGTACACAGTTCTTAGCATGATTTATCATGTTTAATCATCACAAAATATCAAATAATGTAGAGATGAAAATTATCTCCTATATAGTGATGAAGATGCAATTAAAGGTACAGTATTTGGAAAATCATAGAATAAGGGCAAAAACGGTGACCACAGACCTCTACACAAGTATTATCAGCCCACACGGGCCTCCTTTTCCTAACAGTGCTTAATCAAGAAATATGAATATATATATATATATATATGGTTGTTTTTCTCCCTCCTTTAAATTGTAAGCTTCATAAAGAAACTTTTGTTTTGTTCACTGCTGTATTCTCTGTGCTTGAAATAGGCTCTGAGTCACAGAAGACCCTCAATGAATATTTGAAAAATGAAAGAAGAAAAGAAAGAGAGAAAGGAAGAAGGGATGGAAGGAGGAGAGAGAGATGATGGTGATGGCAATAGAGAATGGTGAAGAGAGGAAGGAGAAGAAAGGGAGAAAGGATCTTTTAATCCTACAGTTACTCAGGCAACCCAACGATTAGCAGCAAAACTGGTCATTTCAGTGGTATCAGAAGAGAGATTTTCCACTGATAAGCAAGATAAAAAGAAAGATATTTCAAATGGAAATCCAGGTTTCTAAAGAGTGGTAATTAGCAGAAAATGTTAGGAAATAATTTGGAGGGGTTTTCAATTTGATGTGAGAGATTTTAGTGAGAACAGATGTATATAAAATGGTCTGAAGCTAAAAAGCACGGAAGACAGAGGAACAATTAACAAATGTATAAGTGCTAAATGGCTTGAAACCTCATGATAGACATTCCTAAATTGGTCCCAAGGAAAATGAAGAACTCCCTGTGAAAAGGGTGAAAACAACACCTTGCACCACTCCTATTAAAAGCTTTCACCCAATGCTCATGATGAGGCTGCTTTGTTAAGACAGGGGGCTGTAATTGCATTATTGTGTACAGTCTATTAAAAGGCTTCCGGAGCAGAGGCAGGCAGTAATTTGGGGAAGCAAGTGGGTTAGCATTCATTTCAGAAAGACTTCTCTCAGCTGCACATGCTCTGTGGAAATGGACAGCCCTGCTTTAGAGAGACTGTTCTCTTAGATACATTACCTACCTTTGCATACATGTTTTGTGGCTTCGGGCAGGGAATTATTTGCAAGTATTATCTGGTGCCTAAAAGACACATACTGTACTAGATCTTACAAACTTTATATTTTCTTTGCTTCCCAGTTCAAATAAAACAGCTTTCTCCATTGATTTACTATAATATATGCCTACAACTCAGCCAAGTCATGACTGATTTCTAAAGCACAGAATCCTTTGATGAACAAAAGATGTCACAAAGTAACTGTCAAGGTCTCCCAACAGATCATTTTTTTCATGCTGTGGAAGACTTTTTTTTAAATTTTCTCAGGTTTCTTCAAGGTTGCCAACATTGTGGTATAATTGATCAGAAATGTGTGCTATCAAAAAAACTGAACAGAAATACATCCTTATGAAAATCACATTGAAATTTTTTTATTGTTGTTCAAGTACAGTTGTCTCCATTTTCCCCCCACCACTCTCCCCTGCCACACACACACCCTCACCTCCCACCCTCAATCTTATCCTCCTTCAGCTTTGTACATGGGCCCTTTAAACAAGATTACAATTTAAAATGCTATGCAGTTTTCCTCAAAGAAACCAGTATCTCTACCCTTCCAAGATAAAGTTAGTCCTGCAAGCTGCAAGGGTGGGAATGTGTCCCAAACAGATCGGGTCATATCAGTGAGAACATTAGCATTCCCTTCCTTTGACCCACTATCCCAGAGGATCAGACACAACCTCAGCTTCTGGTGAGTGTGAGCCCTGACCTCTGAGAAGTTACTAGAGGTGAACACCACCAGCCCCCTGGGGATTATTTCCAAACATAGAACTCACTTACACCAGGCAATTGATGGGTGTTAATATCCCACATAAGTACTTTATCCAAATGATGGGAAATATTTTTTTGCTTCTTTTAAAGAAATTAGAAAGTTCAGAGACACATTGTAAACCAAATGCATTTGAGAACTTTGAGTTGGGTGAGAGCCTTGCTTGTGCTTTTGCTTTTGACAAAAACACATAGACAACAGCCTTATAGAAAGGCCACAACTCAACAACCCACATAAAATGAAGGCAGCAGGTACATAGAAAATTCAGGAAATAAAAAAAACAGACATTTTCCCTCTCACTCTAGACACCTACCTCAAACTCTCCTCTTTGTTTTGACTGTGATGGGCATGGCTACATTTTTCAAATATGAAAGTTGGAAATAGTTAAAAGTAGATCAATTACAGACTATGAATGTCATGGGAAAAGAAGAAACGATGACACACTCCTTGCAAGAAAATGACAACCAAGTGATCTTCTTGACCCGCACATGGGCTCAGGTCCCTGCCCTGGTGAGCTAGACAGCCTGGACTTCCAATGGTGTGTAAGCTGGGTAAAGAGTCTGCTGTCACAGCAGCCTACCAAATGGTTTCCTTACCCCTACACACATGTACACTCTTTCCCCCCAGCCTCCTCTCATACCTCACTTGCCTACCCCCAGCCCAAAAGACAGGCAGAGCCACACTTGCATCATTTCGACATTGTGCCAACATTTGCCATGATGTGCCTTGCATGATATTGACAACTTTTGCTTTTGTCTACCTCCAAGCTAGAAGTAGTTGGAAGGCAGGAAATGGGTCTTTATGCTCATGGACTGACCAACAAGCAAGGCTACTGGTTAATTTGTAATGAGCAAATGTGTCCTTCCTTTTCTCCACACTTCATATATGTTTGCTGAGATCTGCAGTCTCTCCCTATTCCAATATCTCACAGGATTGTTATGTGCAGCTGACACAATCACTAAGTTGTATGGTGAGCAATTGTATGAGGCAGCACACAGCCTGAAGGTCTATTACTCACCTTTCTAGTAGTAGGTTGTGCTGGGTACAGGGATCAGACCATCCCATACAGAGCTAAGCTCTAGGTAAGTCTCAGGTAGAACATGATACTCAAAACAGTTAGATTTTCTGTGTTACCTGTGAAAAAAAACATACCAAGCAAATGAAAATATATAAAACAAGACAATTAAAATACTTGCCCTTGTGACCTTCTAGCGAATGGTGGAAAATGCTTGCACAGATGTGGGTGGACCCAGTGGGCCACTGATTTTGTAAATTTGTCTCAGAAGGAGACTACAAAAATCTCTTTTCTGTTGGAATCACTTCAGGGTTAAAAAATCATTGCTTTTAATGTATAATCTTATTTCATCTATAAAAATGTATACTAATATTTTAATGTGATACTTTTTTAGCTCCAGATCTCATTTACTAAGGAATTATAAAATATTTCTCTCCTTTTCCAAAGTCCTTCATCTGTTCTACTCTCCTCCTCTGTTTACTTTCCACCCGGACCCACTTACACGCACAGCGTGCACTTCCCTGGTCAGGTGGCCTTCTTGTCCTCCATTAAAAAAGTCCGTTGAGATTAGGTGCTTACATATGGCCTCTCTAATACAGTGGACATACCTTCAAAGAAAAAGTGGGGCTACCAACCCCATGCTCACTGAAAGAACAATGTCAGGACAATGATGACTCAGCACAAGGAGTTGGTGCAGAATAAAAATCCAGCTCAGAAACAACCAGGAACTAACAGAGGAGGAGAAGCTTAAGATGAACTCTATGAAGAAAAGAAAGAATAATCATTTAGATATCACAGAGGAAACTGGAAAGGCCCCAAAAAACAACAACACATTGAGAACGACCAGGGGCTGGGGGATGCCCTTTAAGGACAGTTACTATTCACCTGCTCCAAAATTAGATGGGGATAGGCCAGAATAGTAGGCATAGGATGTACTCAGGGCTCCACCAGGACAGATGCGACAGGGAAAGCAGCTGGAAGAGGCACATCCGGCAGAGGATTGGGGCCAGGGCTGCTCAGGGTGATTCCACATGGAATCTATCACATCAGAAGGGCTCTCACTTTCGTTTTTGAAGTCCTTAGAAGTAATGACTGTACCCCCTTCTATATCCATCACATGTCTGTCTGACCTCTACTAGGTCACAGTAGATATCTACTAGTCACAAAAATGGATATGAAAGTAATGCATTGAGATGATTAGTTCATATCTTCATTCAAGTGGAACTATCCGAAAGGTAATACCACTGTTACTAATGATCTAGCTCCAGCTCATGTTTCAATAGAAATTCAAAAGAACTCTTCCTTAAACAGTAAGTCTGGTCCTTCAATTGCCAACATTGTATAGATGACAAAACTAGTGCAAGTGGGTGTACATGATGTGGATTTCAGGTAAACAAAAGGGTATGTTTGGGGCTTCTAGAACCTTTCTCAGTTCTTCTGCACTCAGTCACAGCATCAATAGATCTGGTCCCTGGGAAGAATACTATGCAGATGCCCACATCTATACAGACAGGACTATAACTTCAAAAATAAAACTGACTCAGCGACTATCTCAACCTTATCTGAAATTCACGGGTAACACACTTCTAAAGACAAGTGAGTGGCAAACAGAGGTAAGTCAGAGATGGGTGGAATCCGTAGGAACAACACACAACTCTGCGCTCAGTTCAAAGGCCTCATGAATTAGTGAAAGAAAAAGATTAACTAGATACAGAATCCTAACAACAATCCTAACAATGGGTCTTCTTCCATTTGTAACATTAGCAGCAAAGGCTCCCAAAGTGACAACAGGTAGTATGGGGTGTCCAGACTTTTGGCGTCTCTGGGCCACACTGGAAGAAGAGTTATCTTGGGCCATACCTTAAATACATTGTGACACGTAATCACAAAAAATTTCATAATGTTTTAGGTAAATTTGTAATTTTGTGTTGCAAACATATGGGCTGCATTCACAGCCATCTTCGGGCACATGCGGCCTGTGGGTTGTAGGTTGGACCTCACCCACCTCATGCACCTCAGCTCTCCTCGCTCATTTTCATTTTGGTCATAAAAATATCATAATTAGTTACAAATAATCATGCCTCATCTCAGAAGTCATGTATTCAATGGTTATACATAACAAACATACACCTGTCATTTTACCTGCCATGAAATGTACGCTGGTCTTCCCCAGGGTCCGTCATTGATTCATCACTGCTTTCCCTAGTTCCAAGTGATAACAATTAGTGGGAGCTAATTTCCATAGATGGCCCCAGATAAATCCTTTTTCTGATAATCACATCTTCTGTCATCCTCCCACCATGAGTCTGAGGTGGCCTATGATTCATTTTACCCAAAATAATGTCTTGGAAATGACGCTGTATGGGTTTTGTGCCCAAACCTAGGAAGGCTTGGCAGCTACTACTTTTGTGCTTCTGGGAGCCTTGAGTAGCCATAGGGGACATTCAACTACCAGGCCAAAACCCCTGGAGCTGCACACAGGGTCCCTGGGCTGCATATGCATATTATGTCTGTATCAGTACCATTGTACTCTTGTGTTATATATGCTATAAAAGTAAATACTAAAGTGAAATCTACAAAGAATAATGTCAACAGAAGGTTTTATGCTTTCTCCCCACACCCGTCATGTTGTTGGGTGTTTACATTTTGGAGATCTGCCCCAGACTGGGGGATATGGCTGCTCCAAGGTCAAGCCCTGCGCATGTTTCAAGTGACTGAGATACCAGTTATGTCACAAGTAGCCTCTTTTTCCATCCTCATTAAAAACTGACAAAGTGTGATTTATTAATTTCTTCTCTCTAAATCCCTCCTTTGTTGACATCAGAACATTCAGCCCATTATTTGAGGCTTTGCTCAAGGCTTTGCTCAAAACTCAGGCTTTGCTTCATTTACACTGGGAACATTTCCTCCCTGCACAACTAGCTCCAAGCCATAGCACCTTTGTCACTCTCAACTTTGTGAAACCCCAAACTCTACCCCCCAGAGAGGAAGGGAGATGAGACAGAAGGGATGACCAGAGTGTGCAGAGGGTAGGACCATCCTGTCTGTGACGTATGCGGTGCCTGAGAATGTGGGTTGGTAAATACTCACAAGGTCCTGCCTTGAGAACAAGAATGAATGCAGAATCTGCACTGGGTTTCTTTCTGCCCGCTTCTACTGTCCTGTACCTGGTACTTATCTGCTCTCATCTCCCTGTTCTACCCTGATCATGCAAGCAACATAAATAAAGCAAGAGGAGGCTTCTCTTTGAAGAAACTGTATTCGGATCTCAACAATGCATTGAGGCTTGTTAACAGAGTGCTTACTCAGTGCATTCCTTCTTTGTTCACAGGAGGGGCAGGACTCACGCCTCCCTTCTCAGAAACACTGAGGTCCTGCATCCCAAAGCAAAGATTTTCATTTAAGAAAAAGACAAAAACTAACAAAAAAAATCATCACCAAGCAACATAAAATTACTTTGTATTTAGAAAATCTTAATAAATATACCAACTAAGGCTACAGGATACAATGACAATATAAACAAAATCAGTTGAATTGTGTATACTAGTAATAAAAACTCAGCTGTAGAAATTAATACAATAATACTATTTATAGGTCATGAAAATATTAAAAGTGTAAGGATAAATTTAAATAAAACAAAAAATAAGTTATAGATGGGCAGAAAATGTTTGAAAAACATGTATTCAGTAAAGTATTTCTATTCAGATATCACACACATGTATTTTTAATTCAATATTAGGAAAAATGTAATTTTTAAATTGAAAAAATATTAGGTTTAGTATCCATGTGCTATTTACTATATACAAATAGCAAGTACATACACAAAAATATGTTTATCATTTTGAGTCATTAAGGAAATGTAAATCAAACAAAAAAAATGGTTAAAATTTAATACAGACAATACCAAGTGGTATTGAGGCTTTGGAGCAATTGAACTCTCTCATTGTTAGTGGAATAGAAAGTGGGTCAAAAGCTTGGTAACATCTTACCAAGTCAAGCATACAAAAGACAAGGAAATTCAAATCTTATGTAGGCCCCCAAGACAAATAAAAGCACATGTCCACATAAAACTATGTTTGTATATTTCCCTAGTAGTTTTATTTATTATAGCCAAAACCTGAAAAAATCCAAGTGTCTGCCAGACAATGATGGATGGATAAACATATTGTGGCTATCCAAACAATGTATATAATTAAAAAATTAATAAATCATTGACACATGCCACAACATGTTTGAATCTTGAGAGTATTATGAAAAGTGAAAAAAGGCACAAAAGACTATGTGCCATATATTCCATTTACGTGACATTCTAGAAAAGGCAAAAATATAAAGATAAGAAATAGATTAGTATTTGTTAGGGTTTGGAGGTTGGAGAGAGGGGCCAATTATTAAAGAGCATAGAGACATGTTTTGAGGTGAAGAAAATGCCTTATATCATGGCAAATATACTTAAAAGAGACACAGAGAAGAGAAGGCCAGGTGCAGATGAGGACAGAGATTGGGGTTCTGTGGCCATCGACCCCCAGAAGCTGGAAGAGGCAGGAAGAAGCCTCCCCTACAGCCTTCAAAGGGAGCATGGCCCTGCTGACACCTTGATCTCAGACTTCTGGCCTCCAGAACTCTGAGAAAAATTAATTTCTGTGGTTTTAAGTCACAAATTTGGTAGTAAATTTTTCTGATGACCTTGGGACACTAATATATTGTTCAAGAGGAAATTATATGAATCCAGCTACCCAGCAGGGTCTATTTTGGGACCTAAATGGGTGAGAACGTAGCAGACTAATGTAAAAGTAGGTAAAAGCTTGTATGTTTATGAAATACTCCAGTCATCTATTATCTCCAGGGGAAAATGTTACAGTGGATGCCTGAAATCATGGATAGTACTGCACCCTACACGTGCTGTATTTTTTTCCTATACATACATACCTATAATAACGTTTAACTCATAAATTAGGCAAATAAAAAAACAATGGTATTAAGTAATAATAAAATAGAACATTTATTGCAATATACTCTAATAAAAGTTACTTGAATGTGTTCTCTCTCCTCTCTTTCTCTCTCTCTCTTTTTCAAAATATCTGGAATTTTTTATTTAATATTTCAGACCATGGTTTACTGCAGAAAATGGAGAGTACAGAAAGCAAAACCAAGGATAAGGGTGGGTAGTGTACATCAGAATAATAGCGATCCCTGAGAGACAATTACTATAGAACAGTCAGTGGGAGCACAGGGGAGTCTCTTCCATCAGCCAGCATGGCAGCAGGGGAGGTTCTGACATTGAGTGTACAAAAAGCTAGCAGGATAAGTGGAAAGAAAAAAAAAAGATCTTGCCCAAGCCCTTACCCCAGCCCTTTGGTACCAGATTGGGCATGGAACCAGAGGAAGGTAGGCACATGTACCATAGAAGTCAAAATGGCACAGGGGAAGGTCCTGGACCAAAGAGGCCTGTTGGTCTAGCCTAAAGAATGAATAGGTTGGTTGGGAGCTGGAGCCACCCAAAGCACACAAAAGTTTGGAAAATTGATTGGTCATTTTGAGAAAACACCTGGTCTCTCCCACACCCAAGCAAATATAATGCCAGGGGAACAAAGAGGCTCGTTCTTTCTCTTGCTCTCTCTCATTCTCTCACTCAGGACCTACATTCGCATGGCACACAAACCTGCTCTCTCCGTGGACCACTGGCCAGAGCAGCCACATGGCCTCTGGCCTCCAGGAGAGAACCTCCCACTCTCTTTCCCACCTGGTGATGCACTCTCTTGTCTGGAACATGGAATTATATAGCCCCAGCAGCTGCAGGCTCCACACACAGGCTTCAGAAGGGAACCTGAAATGGACAGCAGTCAGGAGTAAACTAAGCTACCTGGATAGGGACTAAGACCACTTAATGGCCCCCTGAAAACTGTAGTTTAAAATGGAGCAAGAAATCTAGACTAACTTTTGTCTTGGCCTTGCTGAGGACAGTTGGACTTTTTCCATGGCAGAAAGAGGACATGGTCTTTGTGACAGAAGTCCTCCATTCTCCCAGGTCACAGTGCCTGAATAAAACTTATTTTCAGTTGCACCAGCATCTGCCTCACAAGCTTGGCTTTTGTGGTGACAGGCAGCTGAACCTCCTTTTTTTTGGTTACAAAAACACTGAGCACTGCAGCTGGCACTCCTACCTTTGTTATTAAAAGTCCTAAGGGCTACTGCTTGGAGTGCCTTCCACTTCACATAGTCATTGGCACATTTGGAGGCAGAAGTACCAGCATGTGGTTGGATGGGGAGAGGGGTTTTTGTAAGAGCCACAGTCAGGCAGTCCTCAGGCAGGGGTTTTTGTGGGAGCCACAATCCGAACAATGCCTCTGCAGGCTCCAGAACAATGACTTCCATTTGGGTTTAGTGTGTGTGTTAATGTACTATCAATCATTCCATCTCATTAATCTTGTGGCTACCATGTCAAGCCATCACCCTCTCTTCTGAGATGCATTTTATTAGATTTTCAGCCCAGGTTACTGTTTTTCTTTTCTCCTGACAAATGCATCACCCATGCATCTCATCAAACAGATGTAGGTAGAGCCACAAGCTGAGCAAAAGTGTCTTCACCCTTCCATCACCTTTTCTTGATGGCCCCAAATGGCCCGGCACATAGCTGTCTGTGAGTCCATGCAAAACCGCAGAGCTGGAACAGCTCACAATATCTTCATAATGACTTTCTGTTAACTGTTTCATCCCCAAGCCATTCACCTTCATCCGCTCAAGTCCTCATTTGTATCTACAGTCCTCCAAAAAATGGTAGCTTTTCTTTACAAAAGCTGATTCTGAGATTCAGGTGTGTCTAATCCAGTTGTCTGTTTTCCTGGATAGAAGCACACTCCGAGAACCTGCAGCATAGCATGGCCCAGATATGGAGTACCCATTTCAGGAGCAGGATTCCATAAGCACAAGCTATGAGGTAGCCTATCTGTAGAAACAACAAAGTAATAATAATTATATTGCTGGCTAAAGATCCCAGTAAAAATACCCAGGTGTTAGAGAAAAAAACAGATGAGCAATCTTGTGGGCTTGTGAAGCTCAGGATTTAGGGTGTCTGGGCTGCAGCACTCTCTCCACCTGGATGCTACCTCCGAACTGTTCCAGGACCTGGTTTTCCCATCCATGATCCAGACACACCCATGACACCCATCTCAGACAGAGCCGGGCTGGGAAAGTTGCTTTGGCAATTTCTAAAAAAATTTAGAAACACAGAGTGTTCTGATATGCAAATCATAATAATACGTTAAATATTTTCAAATCATCAAAGATAAATCTAAGTGTTGCTCTTAACCTCTCGTTGACAGGAGGGCTCTGGAAAAAAGCCTCAGCTGGACCCATGAAAACAAGGGGCACTTGGAGGATGGGTGTTCCTTGGCTCCTCTCCCTCAATATTAACCTATGCAATGTAAGTGAAGTGCTCATTTGCAACTGGTCATTGCTTCATCCCCAGGGAACATTAGGCAATATCTGGAGACATTTTTGATTATCATTTGTTTTGGTGGTGGCTGCTAGTACCATGCACTTATGGAGGCCAGGGATGCTGCTACACATCCTACAATGCATAGGATAGTCCCCACAGCCAAGGATTAGCCCAAGAAATAGCCCAACACAAAATGGCAATAAGGACAAGGAAGAGAAACCCTAAGATGCCTTTAGGTCTCTTCATCCTTCTGTCCCACAAATCAGTCCCACCCAATTCTTAGGCAGCACTTGAGTTCGTGTTCCTCAATTGGACCAAAAGAAACACCAGACCCACCTGGTACCAGGGAGATGACAGCTCTTTTAATCTTCCAGCTTTAGAGACCCATATTCATGTGGCATCAACTATAAACTACAGAGAACTTGCTGGGGAAATACAAAATACAGGGAGGAGTACAATAGAATGATCTCTCCAACCACTAACTGCCCCACATCCTAGAACTCTGTTCTACCACCTCTGTGGTCATGCATGCAGATGGCATGGGTGATTGAAAACGAGAGCCTCTGTGACCCAGAAAAGAAGGCAGCCTAGGTAGGACCTGGATTTTGTAACTGACTTGGAACATTACTTACTCAACCTTTATTTACTGAGCACCAACTATGTGTGACTCTAAACCCTGTGGATGAACAAATGTGTCACCACTCTCAGGGAGTCTCTAAGCCAGTGAGGGAGACACCATGAGCAGTAGCTGCAGGATGAGGGCAATGAAAAAGAAACCAGGCTAGTGAGGGACCAGAGGCAGGGAAGTGTGGGGAGTGCCATAACCTCAGATATGGTGAGATTTATTCTGCTGGGGACTCAGGCACTAATTTACAAGGCCAACCTAAAGAATGTCCCAGTGACTCAGGTCACTGGCATGATGCATATCGTTATTCAACTGAGCACGAACTGCTTCACCACCGTTGTGCCCAGCTCAGTACCATGTAAAGATCATGCCCACCCACAATACATCCTGGCATTCTGCTCAGTGCTGGATCATCTGAAAACCTGTTTGTCAAGGCCTGGCTTCGTTCACCCCATTATGAGGCCTCATTCTATGATCACCTAGCACCCACACAGCCGATCACAGGCAACCCTGCACAGAAAGCTGGCATTTAGTTCATGGCTTTTCCTACTCCCCTAGAGCTGCATTTGGAGCCCATCCAAATCACTTAGCTAAGAATAAAATGCAGCTAAAAGAAAAGAAAAGAATTAAAAATTGAAAAGAGCTTAAATCGGCAGGCATCCATGGGGCCCTGCCTGTTTTAAAACAGCTTTATCTCTGCAGTTCATGCCCTTTGGTTGTGAGCAATTTCAAGGTTGAATGGTAGTCACTGTCAGACATTCTTCTTGGTTGTTGTTGAATTCTTTCGGTGTGGTAGCAGGAACGCACTGTTGCTACAGGAGGAAGATAGCTTTTATGTTTTTCTCTCACTTCATTAGGTCAAATCAAATCTTTCCCAGGCCAGGGCCTATTCCCAACTGGGGAATAAACACATGCTCGTGTGTTTAAGGAACGCTTTGGAACAGAGCATCTGCATTTGGCACAGAGAGAGTTGTAGCCACCAGAATGTTCCCAAATTTTGTCCACCTTGTGGGAACGTGATAGATTTAGACTATTCTCTCCTGTCACTCTGTACCACCACCTTTCCAAGGTTTCAGCCTTGAGACTAGAAGGTATCTGTGACACCAGGCATGGGAAGAAAAAGGTCAGCTCTGGCTCTGCCTCTGACCCAGTTTGAGACCTTAGACAAGCCTCCAGACTCCTGGTTCACACTTCCCCAACTGGCACCCCAAGGTGATTGATTGAGAAGACCCAGTTCAGGTCTCGGAGCTCTGTAGATACATAAAGTACTTTATTACAAATTCCAACTCCTCCCTCAAGGCTGGCATGGAAGGGCCCTCTACATGCCTGCCTGCCCCTTGGCTCCTGAGTCCAGGCTGTTAATGACTGCATATTTTAAATTTCCAACATAACTGCCTCTTTGTAATAACCATGAGCCCATGCAGAGTCCTGCTGCACACACATCACTATCTCAGCCAGTGTCCTTACAGCATATCATGATCTGCCATTTATTGGGCACTTCCTATGGGTATTTAAGTTTTCATTGAGAGAAATGTCAATCACAGAAATTGTACATATAGAGAAAGGTCTCTGAGGACACACACTGGTGTTAGGACAGTTTTCTTCTGGGCCTGGAGAGTTTTAATTGTATAGCCTATTGCAGGATTAGGGGTTTTATAATAATGAGACAGAATGCACATGTTATACAATACATGTATGTGTGTGATGCAAATATATATACGCAAATGCATATGTGTTTTGTGTACCATTTTATATGTGGCATAGCTGTTTAAAAGAAGGAGTAAAAGAAGCTTTGCCACACTTCATTTGTTACACCATTAGACATAAGCTTATAGGGCAGCACCTAATCCCAGGAAGCTAAATTTAGATCTTAAATTGGCACTACGATTAGTGACAATGAGGAGATAGTCCTTTGGCAGCTTCAGAGGCAGCCCTTTCTCACTAATGTCAATGGTACACGGGTGAAGAGGCTGTTCCTTGGGCTTCCCTGTAGAACCTCTGGGAAAGTCAGGGAATGGCCAACACCAGTGTTTGTCTGCCTGCTGGGCATCTGGACCTTAAGACAAAGGCTCAGTGAGGTACTGTCAGCTCCACTGCAGCCCCACCCCCAACCCCACAGCAGATTCCCAACTGTGTCCTGTGTGCAGGACCCTGAGTCCCTGACAACTTGCCTGGGTCCTGGTCATTTCTTCTTTCTCTTGAACCCCAGGTCTTTTCCCTCTGCCTGCCCTCTGGTGGGACCTTCCTGGGGATCTTGTCCACCTCAGCAGTGTGGGATCCAAGCCTGGCTTTCTCACAGTGTGGCTGAGGGCTTCAGGCAAGCCAAGGGACTTGTCTAAGCTACAGCCTTACACCCCAAAGTTGGAAACGGAAGCTGTGTGCCACCAAGGCTCTTGCCTCCTGCAACAGCAGCTAACTGCCAAGAGTCAACCAGGTTGGGGCAGTTCTGGAGCCCTGGTGGGAAGGCAAAGAGTCACAGATAGTCATCACCCACTTATCTAGACCTCACTCTTCAAAGGGCGGCTGTGATCTCCTCTTTTTAATCCTGTTATAGGATTGTCCCCTGGCTGGGATCAAAAGGACTGATCTCTACATCCTCCATTGGTACCCCATGGTCACTGGAGACAATTGGAAAAGCCCTTTCCTTTATTTTTTTCAAGGACAAAATAAATGCAGACTAGAGCCTATACTAGGCTGATATCCAACAGGAGATAATAAATATTCACAGAAGGAACCAATTACTAAAAGAGTGAGTGAAAATGCCCAATACAGCTTGGGCAATGTGTTTTATCATCAAGCTGCTGGGGGGTGCAGGAGAGCTCCTGAATTGATGAGGACAGATCCCATGGGACTCTTAGAATTTCAGACTGAGTCTAGACTTCATCATCCACTACAGAATATGAAACAACCTTGAGGGCCTAAAGCAAAAGTCAATCCATTCATCTGACATTTACTAAATCCTTTTTGTACTGAGCATTGGAGACACAAAGGGCAGAGGCAGATAAGGAGAGGGTACAAAAATAGTGAATTAATGTCAAGCAAATTTGAAGGGGTTGTGTGCATTGATTGATTGATTCATTCATTCATCAATGAGTGTTCATTGAGTGTCTACGTTACCAATATCAACTTTCTTTTTATTTTGTTGTACTTATGTCTTTTTCTATGGGACTAATCATCTTCTAAAATACAGGTTAATTTTTCATTTATTGTATCTCTTTTCATTGTTTATGTTCATTTGCTAAAAATATAAGACCCCAGAAGCAGGGATCTTTGTCTAATTTCTTCAACAACATCCCCAAACATCTAGAATATTGATCATGGAAGGTGCATGTAAATCTTTACTAGTAAATTAAGTTCTTCTCCAAGGCTGGAACCCTAGACACAGCATTCAGTTTATCTGGAAGCCTGGGATCTCCTTTCTTCCAAATCTTAATTCTGGCCATGTCTCTCTCATCCAGGGGCTTTGCTGCTACGTCCTGCAGCTCTGCTGGTGCTTTAGGACTGACAGCTGAGGCGGACTCTACCTAGATGTGATCCATTCCCACAGTACTGCCTCTGCCCGTGGGTCTTCCAGGGCCTGCCTGTGCATTGGCATGTTCACAGGCCTTCCACCACATTGGTCTTGTCTTTATAACCTCTCCTTCACACTGCTGGTTAACTTTCCTCAACACAGAGAATGAAAGAGAAAGGTGAAGGGAGAGGTAAGAAAAGGAGACACACATGGAAAGTCTGATTCAGTCTCAGGCAGGCAATGAAACACAGGCTAACCAGGGACAATAACACTCTTCCTGGCTTCCACTTGCATTTCTCTGTAAGGCATCCAACCTCTGTCTTTGAAGGCACATAAATAGAAAGCCATGTTTTCTCCTTTTCCACCAGCCTTTTCCTGATCCGTTTCACCATCACATTCCTACACTAGCAGATTGCCCAGTAGACTAAACTGGTGTCAGGGAGGGACTTGCAGAAAAATGAATCACAAACTGTTCTACTCAAAACTCCCGGTCGAGAAAGCACAGCAGAGAGGACTCCAATGGTGACATCATAGAGGGGAGGCACCCTACCAAAGACAAGCTCAGGCACCAGAGAGATCCACACAGGATAACTGGCCAGACGAGTGGATCTGGGAAGTCATCTGGAGTAGGTAGTTGACCTGTATTTTAAGCTCAAGCACACAGCAATCCACTATGGACTCTGTGTGAACAGCCTTCCCAAGAGACTCAAGACAACTGACACCGAGAGGGTGTCTTTGTGGAGTGGAGCCCTGGCCAAGATCAGAAGGCAGTGAAGCAGACTGCTATTACCGAAAGGAAATGAGAGAGCTGGCCGACTTGCTCAGGCTCTATCTGGATCTGACAGGGCAGGCAAGGGCAGTGATGATGTTCTGCCCTTTTGGAAATGAAATGGGTTAAACATGTCATCTTGAGATTGTTGCTTTTCAATGTCCCAAATTTAACAAGCAAGAATAAAGTATTTTTTTTAATCTGAATGACTGCATAATTTGCATGAGAACTGAGTACATTAACACTGACACTTGGAGACACAGGGAATCTGGCCTCTTCACAGACTCATTAAGATATAAAATGAGTTTCCTTGCACATTAGCACCCAACATATACCCTGCGATGAAAAGATACAATTAATTTATGGAGGTGTGTTCCCACTCTTGAAATTCAGGGCAGACTGTGTTTCCCTGAAAGCCTTCCAGAAGGCCTTCCATAGTTAGGCTTCAAAACACCTTTGAGGTGCCAAGTGTCCGACCTTGAAGAGAGAAGAAACTTGATTCTAAAATCATTCAAGATGAACTCTGAGTGCATTAGAGGTAGAGCATCACTAAATGTCATGTACACCATATGTGGTTTCTTCTGAGGCCCTCAAAACCACTTATTCATTTCAAATGGGAAAAATGGTATTTCCCTGCATGCTGAATCTGATGTAATGCTGGGCTTCTGTGGAGTATTAAACTGGTGCTGAACTCACGGGAAAAAAGAAGGCACTGTTTTCTGCAATGAGATGGGACTTGTATCTAGGCTGCTGTTGTCCTTCACGGGACGGTTTGTTTCTTCTGAAGTTTAGTTCACCAAATTTCCCTTAGCACAATATCTCGGTTTTAATAACCCAAAAGCAGCAACTTGCATTTAGGAAAACCAATGCACACAGCATTTATAAATTACATAATTTTTGTTCTTACTGATTACATAATTTATAGGGTGCTTAGGAAAGTAAAATAAAGAATCAGCATTGTGTTACCATGATGATTCTAAACCTGGGTATATTTTTATAGAGATGGACAGTTCAGTAATGTGGAATACAACTTTGAGTGCTTTGTTTTAGGTTTGTTTGTTTGTTCGTTTGTTTGTTTTAATTTGGAGACATGTCTCTGAATTCTTCAGGGGGTACAGAGCACTTCTCCTGCCTATATCCTACCCTGATCTGGTTGAATTTTTATTCTTTTCAGGAAAGAGTTAGCCCTCCACTGTTTAGTTCACAACCATCTTAATTAATTAAATACTCTAGGCTTTGGGGAGAAATTCACATTATTTTTTATAAAAACAGGTCAAAGTATAAAGGCAAAAGGACTGTAGATTCAAGTCTTAACCATACTCAAACACAAACAGAACTTCCTCATTATATAAATCCTTTGAGGTTAGCAAGGAACACTTAACACTAAATCTATGACATCAAGCAAAACCAAGGAAAAAACAGACACCCTGTTGTAAACCAAAGCCAAAGTCTGTTCATAGGTCTTGCTTTATATACAATTCTTACCTTAACATATTTTAGGTAAAGTAATCCATCAATGTTTCCCTGCTAATAGAGATACTCCCACTTTGAAATAAATATTACCTTTAAATTGCTTCATGAATGTACAAAATAAACTGAGATTTCTCCCCTCAAAGATTATCTGCATTTTTAACCTCGTTCTTCAAGAATACCCATTTCTTATTCAGGTCCTTTGGTCATTTTTTAATTGGATTGTTTGTCTTTCTGGTGTTGAGTCAGATGAATTCTTTATATATTTTAGAGATCAAACCCTTGTCCAAAGTATCACTGGCAAATATGTTTTCCTATATGGTTGGTTTCCTTTTCATTTTGATGATGTTTTCTTTAGCAGTGCAGATGCCTTTTAATTTGATGAAGCCCCATTTTTTTAATTTTTTCCTTTATTTCCATTTCCCTAGGATATAACACCAAAAATATTTTGAAATTTTTCTGAAAGTATCCGAAATTTTCCTGCCTATGTTTTCTTCTGGATTTTTACGTTGTTATAACTTATACTTAAGTCTTTTATCCATTTTGAGGTTATTCTTGTGTATGGTATGAGTTGGTGGTCTAGTTTCATTTTTTCTTGCATGTACCTGTCGAGTTCTCCCAACACCATTTATTGTAAGAGAAACCTAATGAGCAAAACAAACAAATGAACAAAATGGAACCAGAGGTCTAGAAAAAAGGAACAGACTGACAGCAACCAGTGGGGAGGAGGGAGGGAATAAGATAAGAAGGAAGGGAAAGAGACTAGTCAAGGACCATGTATGAATGATCCATGGACATGGACGATGGTGTGGGGATGGACTGTGGGGGTTGGGGTGGGCTGGAAGGAGGAAGGCAAGGGGAGAAAAATGGGGACAACTGTAATAGAATAACAATAAAGTATTTTTTAAAATAGCCATTTACTGCTGTATGGGCAGGGCACTAGTCTCAAGGCCCAAGTCCTTCCCTCCCCGAGGCCTGAGGAGAGAAATGTGAACTGCCCTTACCTTTCTTTCATTCCTCTGGAGCCCTCCTTCCTGCCTGTCGCATAGTTCTGTGACCCTGCTCCCCAGCTTCCAGTGAGGCAGGACTAAATATCTCCTTGGTTGAGCCCAGTGATGTGGTCCTCTGACACACCTCCGGTAGACATTGAGAGACAATTGCAGGGAATTGACTAAGCTGTTGAGATACCACATCTTGGGGAAATTTCCAGGACATCCTCTATCCTGTGGACTCTGGTCAGGCCTACCTAAAGATTTAATACACTGTGGTGAAGAAAGAACTCTGACCCATCCATCTGGAGCCTTACACTGATTAAATTATGGACCTAGAGAATAATGTGGGGTTATAAATGAAGAATTGGAGACCTGAGAAGAATTTGGAGGTAATGTGAAGGTGGCCTGGGGTGTGGAATAGAGGGTAAACAGGCCATAGTATGCATTCTGCCTGAGAACACTGGGGACATTTATGAATTGGAGGAGCGTGCTAAGTGGTGAGTGTCTCCTTACAGAAAAAAGTCCAAGAAACTGAAATAAGCAAGGCCTGAAAGTGGATGTGGTCAGTCAGAAGGCCCCTGAGGTCATGGGGACCAAAGGTGCTTTGAGGTCAGTGATGATGTCACCATCAATTTTAACTTCTTTCTTGGGTTGTGCTATGCTTCCTTCCTTCACTAAATCTAACATTTATTTCAATTCTTGAACAAACTCAGATTATTTTAAAATTTGGAAAGTTTATCTATTAGCTGGCTTTTACAGCTACAAGAATCAGTGTGGACACACAACTAAGCATGAAAACAACACTACGTACAAATAGCAGGCACACATATTCACATACTTTCACAATATACTCATGCACAACTCACACAAATGCACACACACAAATTCATATATTTACAGTCATTCATATATTATATATTGTATAACCATACATAGTTACACACTCATACATGTATTCTCAAACATTCACACGGTATACACACTTAGACACACACACAAATAACAAATATTTACACTCACATGCATACTTGCACACATACTCTTACACACACATCAATTAATATTATTTGTATAGTTCTCACACTATACCAAACACATAGACACCCTTGTCTTGCTGTGGCTTGAGAATTATCATATCCAGTTTATAGGGCCATAAGTTAAGACTGAGAGAGAGTGAGTTATGCAGGGTTATGCAGCAGGTGACAGGGATCTGGGACCAGTCTCCTGCATACCAATAGACCCATTCTACTTCACCCAAATAATCCTGCCCCTATCTCACATGTACAAGTAATTATCATTACATTGTGTGCATGTACATTTACCAGAAAGGCAGACACCAAAATGTGACTTGCCACCAAATAAGAAAAATGTTTGTGTGTGAATTATGTGTTTTGTGTCAGCAGAGGCCTGGATTGCATTTCCAGTCTGCCTCATAAACAGAGACCTCCTACCTGGTAGTTACATTCCAGTGGCAAAGCCATCACAGCCAAGAGGCCGAGTGATGTCTGAGATCACATGAGGCCGGCAGCTTCCCAGAAGAGAATCCTGATGGCTGCTCTGAGGCACCCATGCAACTCACATCCAACCACTGGCTTTCCCAGAGTAAGGTCTGGCCTGTGGCCAAGCCCCCTGGAATCCCTTTCCTGCAGGAGCTGGTTTATGCTCCTCAGTGGCCTAGAGTTGATGCGTGCTGACAGGAAGCCTGCTCCACCCACCCCACTCCTGAAATGCTGACCTCCTGCAATGTGCAGACCAAACCCCCATCAAAAATGTCAAAGCAGTAACTGCTGATCCTGACTTCCTCAAATTAAAGATGAGATTGGTGAGTCCCTGCCCAAAATTACCTGTAAATCACTTTTATTTCTCTGGGTCTCATTACAGTAAAATCGTGCAGGACAAATCCAAGGTGGTTCATAAATATAAGCAGAGAGCTGTTTTTTTCTTGTACCTATTAAGAGGCCTTAACTTTAGCATCCTGAATCCCCTCATTCCTCACTGCTGCCTCCCATTACTATCTGTCACCTCTCACCGTTTTTTTCCATGGGGGAAGAATAAATTGTTTCTCCCTGAGGGATTTCCTTCTGAATCATTGGCTCAGTCACCTGTGTCAGCCCTAAATGCTGAAAGTCTTTCTGACTGGTGTCTTTCTGCACCCCTTCTGATGACAGGTCTCCTTATATCTAA
This sequence comes from Tonatia bakeri, assembly GCA_004024845.1. NCBI lineage: Eukaryota > Metazoa > Chordata > Mammalia > Chiroptera > Phyllostomidae > Tonatia > Tonatia bakeri. The sequence goes on along the minus strand of PVIA01000733.1, from coordinate 118,715 downwards.
CTTTCGTCTCACTGAAGCTTTTGGAGTAAACTCCACTGTGGCCAATATCAATAACAGAACTTCCTGTGCACCCTCACAGGGTTGCACTCAGCCTGCACTCAGCATCTACAAAGTACCAGGTGACTGGATCTTTGCTTTCACCCCAGAGACGGTGAATAATTCGCCCTAACATCACATGGCTATTAAGTAAAATGGGTATGATTTAATATCCAGTCTGTATAACTATTCAGGCTCTTTCCAATAATACTTCTTTAATCCAAATTCCTTCAGTGAGGCAAACACATGACTATGCCATTCACAAAAAACCTAAGTCATGCAATAACGGAGCACCCAGGACTTTGTTATCCCGACAGCCCCTTTACAATGAGCAACTGCTCAGAATCCCACAGCCACCCAACGATGAGGATCTTAAAGCAAAGGGCCACCATTCCCCCCACCTCGTGTCTGTTGGAGAAAACATTCCCCTTTCTTCATCAGCTGTTCTTCTTTACAGAAGCAATTTTGGGGATAGGTTAAAATTCCTTGATTGAAAGCCATTATTATTTACAAACACGCTGTCAATTTATGACAGAATCAGAAAAAAGGACAATAATTGCACTAGTATTCCTCTATTCACAGAGTTCAAATGAGACTTAATAAACATATGGGATATGTTTTATGGGATATGGTATATGGGATATATTTTTTACTACTGTGAAATGTAGGTTAGCCCAACAGAAAGTACAACCTCAGCTCCCAAGGAGATAGCAAGTGTGTGAAGTGTCCCAAAAGATGGAAGGAAATGAGAGTTCATTTTTAATATGATTAGATGAGTTTATGTGGCACAGCCAACATCCAATCCAACCTTGTCACTCTGGAATGAAGAAACTAACCCTGGAGCTCTCAGCTGGCAGAGCCACTCTCTGGGTGGCCTTGCACACTTGATCTGGTATTGTTCACAGTTGCTGAGATTTGAAAATTGAATCCAAAATAGGTGTGTGTGAGAAACGTTTGTGTGTGTATATCTGGATGTTTATAACATGTGAGTAAACACAAATGTAGAATATAAAAGTAAAGAATAGGATTATTTTACATTTGGTACAATGGAGCAAATTCAGTCTTTCTCCCTCCCCGTATACATGTATACATGTAATACATACATATATACTACAACTATATATACTACATATCTTCATATACTATATATACTGTATTTGATGTGATGTGTATATACTACATGTGTGTATATATTATGAATTGCATGTGTGGATACTTATATGTATATTTGAATATTTATAATTAATAAAAATGCTATAAAAAGACACAAGCAAAAATGAAGGAGGATCTCCTGTTTCTTCCATCCTTCCTTGCCTCCTTTTCTCTCTTGCCTCCTTTGCCTTTTTTCTACTCACTGCCTTGCCCTGAACTTGAACTGACAAATCACCACTTTTTTTATGTTGTAATTTTATTTTATTTTATTTTTAATATATTTTATTGATTATGCTATTACAGTTGTCCCATTTTCCCCCTTCACTCCCCTCCACCATGCACACCCTCTCCCACCCACATTCCCCCCCTTTAGTTTATGTCCATGTGTCATAAGTTCTTTAGTTTCTACATTCCCCATACTATTCTTGCCCTCCTGCTGTCTATTTTCTACCTACCATCTATGCTACTTATTCTCTATACCTTTTCCCCCTCTCTCCTCCTCCCACTCCCCTGTTGCTAACTCTACATTTCTCCATTTCTGTGGGTCTGTTCCTGTTCTAGTTGTTTGCTTAGTTTGCTTTTGTTTTAGGTGTGGTTGTTACTAACTGTGAGTTTGATGTCTTTTTTTTACTATTTATATTTTTTATCTTCTTTTTCTTAGATAAGTCCCTTTAACATTTCATAAAATAAGGGCTTAGTGATGATGAACTCCTTTAACTTGACCTTATCTGAGAAGCACTTTATCTGCCCTTCCATTCTAAATGAAAGCTTTGCTGGATAGAGAAATCTGGGATATAGGTCCTTGCCTTTCATGACTTGGAATACTTCTTTCCAGCCCCTTCTTGCCTGTAAGGTCTCTTTTGAGAAATCAGCTGACAGTCTGATGGGAAATCCTTTGTAGGTTACTGTCTCCTTATCTCTTGCTACTTCTAGGATTCTCTCCTTCATTTTTACCTTGGGTAATGTAATTATGATGTGCCTTGGCGTGTTCCTCCTTGGGTCCAACCTCTTTGGGACTCTCTGAGCTTCCTGGTCTTCCTGAAAGTCCATTTCCTTTGCAAGAATGGGGAAGTTGTCCTTCATTATTTGTTCAAATAACTTTTCCACTTGTTGCTCTTCCTCTTCTCCTTCTGGTACCCCTATAATTTGGATGTTGGAACGTTTCAAGATGTCCTGGAGGTTCCTAAGCCTCTCCTCATTTTTTTTTAATTCTTATTTGTTCATTCTTTTCTGTGTGGTTGTTTCTTTCTTCCTTCTGGTCCACTCCATTGATGTGAGACCCAGCTTTCTTTCCATCACTATTGGTACCCTGTGTATTTTTCTTCACTTCACTTATTGTAGCTTTCAGTTTTTCATCTAATTTGTGACCAAAATCAACCAGTTCTATGAGCTTCCTGATCACCAGTGTTTTGAACTTTGCATCTGATAGGTTGGCTATCTCTCAGTCACTTAAAAGGATGGGTTCTGGGTATTTCATTTGGTCTTCTGTTTGAGCCATCTCTCTCTCTCTCTCTCTTTATTTATTTATTTATTTATTTATTTATTTATTTATCTGGTGGCGCCTGTTACGGTGAGAGGCAGAGCCTTAGGTGTTCACCAGGGCTGGGCACCCCAGTTCCTGGGTTGTGACATTGTATGTGGGGGTGGGGTCTGATAGGGAACAATGGCACTTACTCTGCTCTCCGTGGGACCTCAGTCCTTCTGCTGCTTCCCCCAAGCAAACTGGGCCCCTTTGGTGCCTACTCCCATGTGGGTAGGCTTGTGCACACCATGGGACCGTCCAAGGACCTCTCTGGTGAGGCTGGGTGTCTTTCCATGTGCCTCAACTCCCACAGGTGTCCTCAATCAGAGTCCTGAGTCTCTATTTCCCAAAAATCTGGGAAATCTCCTGTGAGGCTGGGATCTAGGGTTGCATGCAGTGCCCTGCTTCACAACTGCTGCCTCACTGGGTCTGCTGGTTGCCATCCCTCAGCCGGGGTCTGCCAGCTGCTGCTTTCTCACTCAGGGTCCACCCACTACTGTTTTGCACACCCTGGATGCCTTACACACCCAGACCCAACACTCTCTGCTCTCTGCGCCAACCGACACCCAGCTGCCCAACTCCACACCTCCTACCGGTCTGGAAGAACAGGTCTATTTCAACTTCTTGATTGTTCGGCTTCCATTCAGATCAATTTTCTGTCAGTTCTGGTTGTTATTCTGTTTCTAAATTGTTGTTGTCCCTATTTTGGTTGTGCGAGGAGTCACAGTGTGTCCACCCATGCCTCCATCTTGGCCGGAAGTCTACAAATCACCACTTTTGCAGGAGACATCCTCAAAGATCCCTTTCTGACCATCATCAAAATGGGATATGTACTGATGATCCCAAAGAAGAGACAGGAAAGCCAGAATTATACCCAACCAGTGGAAGTACAGTTAAGAGGAAATTCTCTGCCTCAACCAAACCATAAGAACACTTACTCCTCACCTCTCCAAGTTCCCTGCTCCCACTCAAAAGGACACCTGGTCTTTGTGTGCCTCTCATGCATCAGCTAAATAAAACCTTTAAGCCTTATTTGATTCATTTAATCCATCTTCTTTGACACTTTTATCTTAAAATGTTCCCAGGATTTGTTTTAATCAAGTTATGTAAAATGCATGAACAAGAAAATGACTGTCACAAAAGAAGTTTTTATACTCACAGGTCCTTAGAAACAGGAGGTAGCCAGGCCCCACAGGGTATGTGGGGAAGCACCAGTTAATGGTGGAGGTGTGAGGAGAGGGAGCAGACCGAGCAGGGTCAAAGCCTTCATTTCGGTTTTCTCAAGAAGAAATGGATGAAGCACCTACCACAAGTTAAGACCGTTAATTTGAATTATTTCAGGGACTCCAGGGTATAAGGCTATCCCTAGTTATCTACTACCTGACCCTGAGTTGATTAAGCAGTGAAATATTGCCTCCTGGGGTATAAAATCCAAATTGAGAAACTAGGAGCCTGGACTCTGGATTGGATAGTTTGCATATAAAAAGTGTGCTCACAGGGGAGCCTTTGGCTATTTCTAAGAATTAGCTAATCTTGCCAGGGAAGTCTTTCCCCAGCCAAAAAAGCCCCCAAGAGGTGAAAACATAAAAAAAATTTAAAGATATATTTAGTACAATTATGGAATGAAAATATTGGATCCTAAAAGATAAATAGCAGGAAGACATTATTAAATTCTTCTTGGAGGATATTGTATTTAAGCTGAGGCTTAAACTGAGTAATCATCAAAAAGGCCAACAGTGGGAGGGAAGAGAATTCTAGATTTAGGGAAGAGCTTACCAGCTTGAGCCAGCGTAGGCTGAAGGCGGGTAGAGAGGGTCTGTAGAGGGGACCTGGGCTGATGCCTCCTGAAGATCTTTCAGCAAGTAAATGCTCCTGGAACGTTCTGTCCTCTTATATTTTTAAGTTGTTTTTTGTTTGTTTATAAAAATTTTGAGTATAAAATACATGCTGAAGAGTGAGCAGATCACAGGAGTACAGCTGGATGTGCTTTTCACCCAGTGACCTTACCCATGTGCCCACCACCCAGGTTAACATATTCAACACAGCCAGCACTGCAAAAGCTGCCCAGGTGTCTCTGCCATGACTTGCCTTCCTTAAATATAACCGCTTCTCTCTCTTCCAGCCGATACATTGGCTTTACTGTTTTGTTTGTTTTTGTTGTTCCCGATTTTTCATCCAATGTCTGTGCCTGCTACAGTGCTTTCTTGGTCTATTTTGCTATGTCAAATCACGTCACGTAAATATACCCCAATTTATCCAATCTACTGGTGATGGACTTAGGAATTGTTTCCAGTTTTTAGCTAGCATAGACAATGCTGTTATGAGCATCCCTTTCTATGTCTTTTGTGCACACATATTCTCATTATTGCTGGGTGGATTTCCCTCTGTAGTTCAAATGTTCTGGGGTCATGGGCATGTGCAGATAGAAGCCCTTACCTACATTTCAAAGATGCTGCCAAAGAACCAATGTTCAAAATTCTTGTAACAATTTCCACTCCCACCATCTGCGTCTGAGGAATGCTGTAATTCCTCCACACACTTGTCAGCAAGGTATTGTCTTATATTCATTTACTCCTACTTTTAGCCATTTCAGGGGTGGTGTGATGTATCATGTTGTGGTTTTACCTTCCATTTCCCTAATGATCTTCTTATCAGTTAATGGTCATTTACATATCATCACCCCAACCCTTTTAAAGTGCCTGTTTAAGACTTCAGCTTATTAATTTATAAGATTCCTTTATATATTCTGGATAAAAGTCTTACAAATATGTCCTTTCTCTCTGTGGCTTTTTTTCTCAGCTCTCGTTATTGTTATTTGGTGAACAAAATTTCTTGCTCTTAACTTAGTATAATTTATTAATCTTCTATGTAATGGTCAGTGCTTGTCAAATCCTGTTTAAGAAAATTTACCTACCCTAAAAAAAAGCGAAGATTTCTTTTGTATTATTTTCTGGAGATTGATTGTTTACCTTTCACACTTAGATATTGGATTCAAGAATAATTTTATTTTCTATAAAGTTTGATTTGGGAGTTAGGTTTCATTTCTCTACCACTGATTGAAAAGGCTATTCTTTCCCCCCCACCATGTTTCATGGTCACCTTTGTCATGAAGAAAGTCTCTCCCCAAATGTGGGCCTGTTCTGCTGTCTTCAGTCTAGTCCGTTGTACCACATTCTCTATATCTCTCCAGCAACAGCTCTTGTGTTACAGCACATGGCAGCTCTGCTCCCTGAAGATGGCCTTGACTGAGAGAGGCCTTTGCATTTGTTTCTCAAGCACTTAAAATGCAAGCACACACATGCACACATGCAAATAAAATAAGCCTACTAGTTTTCTAGCTACCTGGAACATTTACCAAAATTGGCCCTATATTAAATCATAGGACAATTTCCAATAAATTTCAAGAGAGACCTCCATAACTTGTTTGCTGATTACTCTGGAATAAAACTGGACTATCACAACAAAAACATTACCAGAAAATTTCTCATGTCTGCAATTTGAGCAATGCACTTCGGTATAATCTACAAGCCAAGGAAGAAAGCAAAACGAAAATTAAAAATATTTTTAAGGATATGATGTCAAACACATAATGTATCAAAACTTCAGAGATGTATAAAGAGATGTACTGAGAGGGAAACTTGTGGTCTTAAACACGTATTTTGGAAAATAAAATCAGCTGAAAATTAGTGATTTAATTACTTATCTCTAGATGTTAGAAAATAAACTAAACTCTAAAAAATAAGAAAATAAGAAAGATAAAAACATAAATCAATATAATAGAATCATAAAAGCAAATGTTGATTCTTCTTAGCAAAATAATAAATCAAATTTCTAGGAAGAATATTAAGAAAAATAAAGAGACTAAATAAATATAGATATCAGGAAGGATAAAGGTGATGGCCATACAGATTCTACATTAAAATGTTAAAGATATTTTAATAAATTTATAAATTTGAAATATCTTTCAAAATCAAATATTTAGATAAAATACAGCCCTGAGTAGCTAGTTAGTCTCTACCTCCTCTTCCTGTCCCTCCCCCTTCCTCTCCCTCTCTCTCTCTTTCTTCTTCTCTTTCTGTCTAAAACCAATAAATTAAAAAATTATAAGCCATAAAAATTTAGATGATATAGAAAAATTATTAGAAAAAATATTGTCAAAACATGAAAACTTTTAATAGTTACAAATTTACTAAAGGGACCTCTAGGTTTACATAACTCTAGGAGTTAATCCTTTCAAACATTTAAAAAGAAAATGCCAACAATCTTACACAAAACTTTTCAGAAAAAAATAAAGAGAGAGCAAACCTACTATTTTTAGAAAGCCTGTTATAACTTTGATATCAAACCCTGACAGGAACATGGCCAAAAGTAAAATTACAGGTCAAGTCTTCTTGAACATAATTGTGGAAGTCCTAAATAAAACACCAACAAATAAATGCTAGTGATGTGTTGAACATTTAATGTACCTCGACAAAGTTTGGTTTATTCCAGAAATGCTGGGTTAATTTAATCTAAGAAAATGTGTTTGGTGAACTCCACAAAGTTAACAAAATAATGAAAAAAAAAATATTATCACCTCAGTAGCTGCAGAAAAGTATTTTTTGAAAATTCAATATATGTTTATGATAGAACTATTAGCATTCTGAAAATAGATGAACATTTTGTTAACTTGATAAGGTTTATCTACAATAAGCCTGCAGTAAACATCCATCTCTTATGGTAAAATATTGAAGATTTATCCTTCAGATCAGAAATAGGACATTGGTATACATGTCCTATTAAATATTTTGGCTATGTCTATTAAATGTTTTACTGCAATTCTACCTAGTTAAATGAAGAAACGAAAAATAAACACATAAATGCAAATTTAGAAGAAGGAGAAATAAACTGTTATTTTATTACTCAAAGATACCAAAGATGACATGCTTTTTTAAATAACAAAATCTAAAAGGATCTACAAAAAGTTTTTTAATTAATAAACTAATTTAGTAGGTTTGCTGGATACCATGCCAGCAACAGATGATTACAAAATAAAACCTTTTAAAGATATTATTTACAGTAGTCTAAAAAATATCAAAACTTATGACACCTACACAGAAAACTACTAAAAAAAATCAATGAAAACTTGAACAAATAGTGGGCTATAGCTGTTTTATGGATTAGAAGACTCAATATAATATGAGATCAACTCTCCTAAAAATAAGAATTTTATGTAATTCAAATTAAAATAAAGTAGGTATACATTTTATGTATTCATCCTGCTGAAATTTTTATTAGTATTGCAAAAACTTTACAGAATGGTCTGAAGAGAAAAGAACACCCTTACAATATTTAATTTTCTATTCCATGAAGATAGTGTATACCTCCTTTTATTTTGGTCATTTTTAATTTCTTTCAGCAAGTTTTTTGGAGTTTTTGTATAGTTTTTTTACACATATTTTGTTAAACTTATCCTTAAGTAATCCATGTCTTTCTATGATATTATAAGTGATATTGTGTATTTTATTTCCTAGATGTGACTAGAAGAATATGAAACTTTGAATTAACAACAAAATCACACACACCTGGACGATAAAGAAAGTCTGTTTTTTTTCTTACTAGATCACCATTTTATTATAAAAGAATATAACTCAGAGCAGCCAAATGGAAGGGATGCATAAGGGAGGTATGGGGTGGGGGGACAGAGCTTCCATGGCCTTTCCGTGTGTGCTGTTCTCCCCAAATCTCCTTGTGCTCACCACCTGCAAGCTCCTCATACTCTCTCTTTTTTATTTTATCTTTGTTTCCACATAATCACACCCCTCTCATTATTTTTTTAAATTTTATTTTTCAATTGCAGTTGGCATTCAATATTATTTTGTATTAGTTTCAGGTATACAGCATCATATATCTATAATATTCATCTGGAATTGCTTAATAATTTTATTTTGAATTAGAAAAAACAATCCCTAAAATTTATTGCATCCAATTTATAATTACTATTGCTATCATTATTGCTATTATTATTACTATGTATGAAAAAATTAAAAAGGCTAAAAACAGTATGCCTTGTAATTTTTTAGGAAATAACTCACAAAAATAGCAAAAGTTTTGTATAAAAGTTAGGTGTTTACAATTGAATTTGATAAAAATGGCCACAAACAATAACTCTCAATGACAGAAGGATAATTGGGTAAACTTCATATGTGCAGTAAGTTATTGATGGATCAAACTTTCAATATAAAGTTTCCATGGAATAAAATTCATCCTGGCATAAATAATTTTAGTAAACAAAAGAACATAGTTTGTTTAAAAGATAGTATATAATTGGAAAGATTCACAAACTATACTTCATACAGATTTAATCAAGGTTTAAGGAGACAAGCTCTGGGAAAAACTTCATCATAAGACTTCTTTGGTGTTGGTATGAACCTGATAAGGATGTTTTATCCTGAATGTGAAGTCCAGACAGTCCTAAGATTAAAACCTTGGGTTGGAAGTATCTTATTACCCTCTTCCTGCGGCCATTGCCGGTTCCGATAAAAGAGTCGCTGCCACATGCCACAAATCAAGGGAAGCAGAAACACTTGACCCTCTTCTACAGTAGGGAAATCTCATCACAGTTCTGGCTCAAAAGAGATACAATCTTGATAGTCACATGTGTACATGAGACAGAGAGGAAATCAGAGAAATAGACACAGGACTGTGTCTTCCTGTAGGAAGTAAAAATGAGCCCAAGCTGAAGGATGATTAATGGCCTCATCAGTGATCACCTGCCAAGCCTGGGAATTCTGGGATGAGGACCCTCCTGGGGACCCAGCACTGGCCATTACTGCCACATGGACAGAAATTTCCTTGGTTAATTGAATGTTCACAGGAGCTCCCGTTCCTGCTGGTGTGCTCGTTAGTTATTCTTGGGCAGAGGTGAGGCGGCGGTCAACAGTTCACTCACACAGTAGGTAGAAACAGCGCCTTGCACTGGACAAGGTTGCCAGCAAAATGCCGAACACCTCAAACTTAGGAGAGCTGCACAGGGTATTACACAAAAGTGAATAAAGTTCCAAAAGCCTGCTGTCTGTTATGAAGAAAGAGCAACAGCTGAAAGATAGACTTCTCCAAAGTTGCCCACCATGCCCATAGGTGGAGACAGGAGACCAGGCCAGGGGTGCCCAGTGCAGGGGTTCCCTTCCCTCCTTCTTTGCCAGCCTTAGATCTCAGAACCCTGGGGAGTGCAGGCATTTCTGCACCAACTATGTTTTTTCTTTGAACTGAATAAACACATACACACACACTTACACACTTTCCTTAATATATGCATATACTATATTTTTAACTATGTAGATGCTACTCTGATTAATAGAACACGAAATCACTCCAAAGTGTTACTCAATTCATATTTTTATAGTAATGTATTTCCATGATTAATGTTTAATAAAGTACTACCAGCTCATGTATTACTCCCAAACTGGTGATATTATACAGAGGATTCTACTGAAAATATTCAGACCCCTCTTGCTCTCACTGCTGTCCTAACTCACTGATTTGTAACTTTCCAGGCTGAAAGATACAAGAAAATATAGGTGAAAAGCAAGAACATCCAAGGCTTTCTTCCTTTTCTGTCTTAAATAATAGAATTATCTTTGTAGGTTTTGTTTATTAGCTCAGCTGCGTGATAAATAACGGATACCATGCATTTCTTCAGGAAAGGTAGCAACAGCTATACTGACTTGGTCCCACTGGTATTGCACCTGTGAATTACCATGTAAATGAGCACAAGCACATGTGCAAGAAAGCAGTCATCCTATTAAGGATGAAACCCTTGTTCAAACCACAGATTTAAATCCATCTTACTTTATATTCATCTTTAAAATAAAACAAACAAAGAAACAAAGCCATAGGTATTTTAATTGTTTGCCACTCAGTAACTATTGCCTTCTAGGAGAGACAGAAGAAGCACATGTCCACATAGAATATCCTCCTTATTTTTAGCAAACAATATTTAGCCCAATTGTGTCACAGAATATTCTTGGCTGAGAAGTCTTAGGTTGGTGAATATGTATTCTAGCAGAGACCATCCTTAGACAGGTCTACAATTGGGAATACAGTCATGTACCACATAACAGCATTCCAGTCAACAAACTGACCACATATATGATGACAATAGTCCCATTAGGTTGGAAGTGAAAACTTCCTATTACTTAGTGTAGCTGTCGAAATGTCATAGTGTGTTTGTGGTGATGCTGGTGTAAACAAACTTACTGTGCTGACAGATGTGTAAAAGTCTAGCATGTACAACTACATATAGTACCTGATACTTGATAATGATAAATACTATATACAGTGCTTATAAAGTCCACAGTCATGTACAGTAATGCCCTAAGCCTTCACATTCACTCACCATGCACTCTCTGACTTAGCCAGAGCAACTTCCAGTCCTGCAAGCCCCATTCATGGTAAGTGCCCTGTACAGATGTACCATTTTTTTATCTTTTATACTATATTTTTACTGTACCTGTTGTATGTTTTGATATACAAATACTTACCATTCGAATTACAGTTGCCTTCAGTATTCAGTACAGTAACATGCTATAAAGGCTTACAGCCTGGGAGCAATAAGCTGTATCATGCAGCCGAGCTATAACATCTAGATGTGTGTAGAGTACTCTGATGTTCGCACAATGACAAAATTGACTAACGACACATTTCTCAAAACGTATCCCTTTCATTAAGTGACGTGTGACACTGTAAAAGTTAAATCAGTCAAGAACTACAGCCTGAGAATCTGCTGTGTTTCTTAAATAAAAATTATAATGCTTCTGAGGTCAGGGCCAAGCAGACAAAAATACACAGTTCATATTGCCAAACAAATAGTTTTGAGCCATTAGATGACCTACAACTATGAAAAATAGTAAGAATTTCTGTAGAATCAGTTGTTCCCCCACTGGCCCTGTACTTGTGCTAATTTTACTTTTTAAAATTTAAATGCCGTCTTTCTGTTTACTTTAAGGTATCCAATTCATCAGGGAAACAAATTCTGAGACAAGGGTATGTGTGCAGTGGTTTTGAGGGGAGACCCCACCTGGGGTGGGGCATGAGGGAGGGGCACAATCTATACCAAAAAAGAAAGTGAACTGATTGTCACCATTGAAGTGGCCTCACCTGACCCATGGCATGTCAGGAGCTGGGTGGGTCCTTTGAAGAGGTTCCCCTGCTCACTGATGGCTAAGGAATGGTCCACTGAAACCCCTCAGGGTGTGCTCCTACCACAAGGCTGGTTGCAGCTGAATCAAAGGCCAAGAGTGAGCCAAGCACAGCCCATAAAAATGGTCTATGGTGGTAAAATTAATGAAAAAAAAGTAACTCATATTTACTGAGAATTTACACAGCAGGCACCAAACATGGCAGTCTACAGTTATTATTTATTGCTCACAAGCATTCTACAAGGAAAACATGTCCCTGGGACTAACATAAAAAAAGACCACAAACTGGGCAGCTTAAAACAACAGAAAATGTATTTCCTAGCAGTTCTAGAGGGTTCTTATAACACATGATTACAGACTTTGTGCTTTATAAACAATAGACACATATTCCTTGCAGTTCTAGAGGCTGGAAGTCTGAAATCAGAGTCCCAGTATGACTGGGTTAGAGTGAGGGCTCTCTTCTGGATTGTAGATGGCCTCCTCCTTGTGTCCCCACGTGGCCACACAGAGGAAGCTAGCTCTCTGGACTCCTGTTACAAGGGCACTAATCCCATTAATGAGGGTTTCACCTCATGACCTAAGCACTACCCAAAGGCCCCACCTCCTAACTCCATCACATAGAATTAAGCATTCAACATCAGAATACTGAGGAGACACAGATATTCAGTCCATTGCACCACATGCTAAGCAAGTCCTGGACATATTCTCATTTAGTTCTCACAGTAACTCTGAAAATTAAGAATTACCCCCAATTTCCATGTAGTTAAACAACTGTTTTCAGGATCACTCAACCAGTCAAAAGCAAAACCAGAACTGAGTGTGGTCCGGGGCTCTTTCCTCCTTGTTGCACTGAATCCTTCAAGCTTTCTGTGAGCTACAGGCAGAGCCTCACTGTTATTATTTTTCAGGGCTGGAAACTGAGCACCTAATTGTGCCTAGTGTTTTGGGAATATGAGGCTAATTCCATGCAGATCAGCTACCTGACCGCAAATCAGACAAATATATACATACATGTCTATATATATGCAAATACATATACACATTTACATCTACACAGACATACATACATAGATAAATTGTGTCAGATGTAAGCCTGTGTGGGTAGCTAATACTGTAGCAACAAAACCTCATAATGTTGTTCCTGGTTGGTTTGGGTCTATACAGACCCCCTTGCTAGATAATATCAGGAGCCTGAGCTTGACATTTTCTCTGGCAGCAAGTGCAGTTTCAGGAGAATGAGGTCAACCCAAGAAACAGCAAAGAAGAAGGGAAGAATGGATGTTTCAAGCCTGGTTAGCTAAGCCAGCCTCAGGGTCTATGGGATGAGAGAATCACAAAGCTCCCTTTAGAGATGAAAAACCAGGTTGGAAAACAATTATCTATGTGAGAGCTAATGGTTTCAGTGTATTATTCTCTTAGTGGCCTGGGAAATATAAGAGAATAAAGAGATAAGCCTAGTCGACAGGGAGAAGTTTGACAGACTGTGAAAACCTGTGTATCTCTCATTTCTTCTGTATTAAATATGAAGGTAGTCCATGGGCAGAGTGCAGACAAATGGAACACTGGTCAGAATGCTGACATTCTGGATAGTCAGACATGGATGGGATTCAACAAAGGGGTCTGCATGGCTTGGTGTATTAAAATTGCACTGCATGGGTATGCTTGCACTGCCTTGTATATATCCTGGGAATCGATGGACAATGTACTTCACTCACCAGGATGCCTTTAAGCATAACTAATAAATCAGGGCATTCAGTACTAATTTCTTGTATTCTTAAAAAGATAGTGACTCAAGTGTACTTAACAACTGTAGAGTTTTAAGGTCCCTGAAAAGTTAGGCTTCTTCTTTTTCATTTCAGGAAAACTTTAAATTACATGTGAGACCTCACAGGTCAGGCTTATTCTTCAGAGTGCTCACCATGGCTACGGACTTTAAGAATTAATATTGGAAATCTCACACTGTAGGGTTGTCCTTTTACAAAACTTTGCCCTAGGAATTTGATAAGATGGTGAGAAGAAAGGCAATTTATTCACATTTCATGCAGCTTCTGAGTTTCAGTTAGGTGTGACATCATCACCTTTGAACTGGGGGTGCACGCATGCACATACACACCATTTTCCTAAGCATCGGGCCTGATGGCATGTTCCCATTTGCCACCTCTCCCTCCCACACCTTCTGAATTCAGTTGTTTCTTTACTGTGGTGTAACATCCAATAACTCTCCCTAGTCTCCCAAGCTGTTTTGTCATAATTTACCTAACTATTCACATTAAAAAATGTAACCAATTTCAAGCAGTAAAAATAAACCCTCACTAAGACAGATCAAAATGAAACCAGTAACCCAAAAGAATAGAGAATCCTAAAAGGCTAGGAGAAAATCACGTATATATACATCCTTCAAAGAAATGGAAATAACAATTGACTTCCAGCTAACAACCAGGTAAGCCAGACAAATGGAACTGACATCTTCTATGAGTAGGAGAGAAGTCTACCTGACGAACACATCTTTCATGAACAAAAGTGAATAAACTGTTTGCACAACAATAAAAAGTGAGATCCTTAGCAACAGCAGACTAAAGGAAATTCTTAGATACAGGTCAGGTAGAGATAAAATCATCCCAGATAAAACATTTGAAATGCAAAAAGAAAATAAGGGCAAATAGAGTGAAAATATATACATAAACTTAAATAAAATTTACTATGTAACATAATGTCTCATTGGGAACCACCCTGCCTGGTTCCAGAAACTGTAACCCCTGCCAAGACTAAGGCTAGCTGAGTGACCATGGGACCATAAGCCACTGAGGAGACAAAGCTCATCTCCCTGGCAGGAGCACCGCTTCTGCTCCTTTTACTTCATCCATAACTGGCCCCCAGTGCTTGGTCGGTTAGCCAATGACAGATAAGATTCCTAAATGGGGGAATGACCTAAGACAGGCACGATCACGTGGGAGGCCCCCGAGAAAGGACTTTGGGGGCTACAGCAAAAGGGGGTGATGGACCCTCGCCCCTTAGCTTTGACAAAGCCTGAGTCCTCATTGTCTGCGAGAAATCTCCTAATCTTTTGGCTGCCTTACTTCCCTTGCTCCACCTAAGCCTGAAACAATCACAGAGGGTGGTGCAGCCCTGTGCTAGAAAGGGTGGGTTCCCCAGGCAATCAGGCCTAATAAAGAATATGTAAAATCCTGTGAAACCTGTTTTATTTAGAATACTCTCAATTAAATGATAAAGCTCCAAATTAGAAGTAAGTTTGTTCCTCAAAGTTTTACAGCTCTTTAGCTATCTGACCCTGACTCAAAATAGGCCCTCAGAGTTCTTTGTTATCTATTGTTTGAGCCTTACTTCCTGGCAATGATTAATGAGCCTTACCTTAATTCTTGCACAAATGAACCCAATAAAAGCCCATTGAGGAAAAGGCTCTTGGCCCTTCTCCTTTGAGAGATCGGCCATCTTTTCTCCCCAAGCAGATCATACCTTTGTAGACTTATTCTCATCCATGGCGGCTGGGGGGGCCCTGAGGGCGGAGTCCCCCCCCACCACATCGTCTCTTGAACAGTACAACAAAATGAAATCTTAAAAAAGAATAATAATAATAAATAAAGCAGGGGAGAATAAAAGAGTTCAAGTGTTGTAAGTTCCTTCCACTGTTGGAAAGGAGGATAAAAGTAATTAATTAGCATTTTATCTTTTCTTATGACTGGCTAGTATCCATTGTGCATATGGACAACAACTTCTTTATTCAATCATCTATCGAAGGACACTTTGGTTGTTTCCTTCATCAATAATGCTGTAATGAACATAGGGATGCATATAATTTTGTGAAATAAATGCCATTTGCAACAACATGGATGGACTGTGAGAATATCATGCTAAGCAAAATAAGTAAGAAAAAATTAAGAACCATATGCTTTCACCCATATGTGTGATATAAAACTGAAAGCAACAAATGAACAAACTAACAAAAACTCACAGACACAGACAACAGTATGGTGGTTACCAGACGGAAGGGAGCTGTAAAGGGTAAAGGGGGTAAAATATATGGTTAAAAATGATGATCTGACTTTGGAAGCACACAACGCAATG
Organism: Tonatia bakeri; assembly: GCA_004024845.1. Classification (NCBI taxonomy): domain Eukaryota; kingdom Metazoa; phylum Chordata; class Mammalia; order Chiroptera; family Phyllostomidae; genus Tonatia; species Tonatia bakeri. The sequence goes on along the minus strand of PVIA01000733.1, from coordinate 102,743 downwards.
TACAGATCATGTATTATATAAATGTACACTCTAAACCTATATAGTCTTATTAACCAATGTCACCCTAATAAATTTTATAAAAAAAGAAAAAAGGAAAAAAAATAGTCAGTTAGTTTAGAAGTGGTAAATTAAGTAAACATGATACGATTTCTAAGGTAAGTATTTCAAAAACAGAAACAAAGTACATGACTTTTAAAGTCAGTGAAAAGAAAAAATTAATTTTAAAAATTGACTTTAAAAATTCTGTTAACCTAAAGCAATAAAAAAAGAGAAAAATATATAGAACAGGTGAGAAAAATCCCAATCACAAAGTAAGATGGTGCACTTGCACCAAGTTATGCCAGAGAGTGTATTTAACGTGAGCCCAGCATGACACTGAAGGCCCCGGAGTCGGTCCTTTGGGTAGACACTGTTGAGATAGCTGTGTATATGGAAAAACAAGTATGAGAACAGAGTGCTACCTCACACACCATATATCAAAAACGTATTTTTCTGGTGAATTAATGTCATCAATGTACAAGAGAAATGATAAAACACATAAGCAATTATATAGAGTGTCTTCATGATTTGAGAGTAGAATTTCTTTAACAATACAAAAAATAATCACACTTGTCTTAAGTTGGATGGTAGGACACGGTGAAGAGTAAACAGAGGGGAAGGCTCCCGAATTGCTGTGGGGGTGTGATATGGGGCACTCACTATGGAAGGCATTTGGTAGTTTCTCCGAAGCTAACTGTAAAATTACCTTATGACCAAGCAATTCCACTCCTAAATGTGTACCTAAGAGAATTAAAACTACGTGTTCACATAAAAACCTATCTACATAAGCTCAAAGCAATGGTAGTCATAGCAAATGGGGGTAAATAGTGGAGACAATCCAAATGCCCATCAACTGATGAATAAATAAGCACAGTGTCATAGAACCATGCAATGGAATATTATTCAGCACAAAAAGAAATGAAGCATCAAAGTTCAAAACCATTATGCTAAATAAAAGATGTCAGACACGAAAGGTTGTGCATTGTATGATTAGACTTATGTGTAATGCCCAGAAAGGTAAATCTGTGGAGACAGAGAGTAGATCAGTGGCTGCCAGGGCCTGGGGGAGGGAGCGGAGACTGCCTGCCAGGGGGCCTGGGGTTTCTTTCTGGAGTGGTGAAATGCTCTGGAATGAAGTCACAGAGCTGGTTGTGAACCAGCTAAAAAAAAAAAAAAAAAACCTAAAATAATGCTTTTAAGTGTTGAATTTTATGATATGTGAACTGTATCTTAGTTAAAAAAAAAAATGACCCTAGTGTTTTTTCTGGATGAACTTGCAAGTGCTCTAAGATGTGGAGGGGGAAATGGGCCATGAGCTTCTCATCTTGGCTCTTGGGCCAGGTGGTTATGGCACCCCTGTCACCTCTCCCCAGATCCCACATCATCCAGACCCACAACTTTTCATGAGAACAAAGGAAACAATCACAAGCAAAAGAAGTGTTTGGCTGTCTGGGCTGTGGCTTCTATCATCTCATAGCACAAGGCTCAGTGATTAATCTATTGACTGTTCCCATCTCCTCCGTTAAGCAAGCATGACCATGCCTGGTAATGGCTGAGAAGATTAATCACTGAGCAAGCCTGCAGACATTAGGGACAAATGTCTATAAAATGCCTCCAAAAAGAGATGGGCTCAGATTTATGTGAGGATTAGGGAAAAAAATAAGCGGTGGCTGTATTTACTCTCTGCCTGTTCTTAGCAAAGGTTCTCTAAGTGAAGTTTTATCTTCCATTATATTTCGAAAACAAGAAACATTAAGACAAAAAAAAGTGCCATAGAAAGTGATAGCCATCAAGAGCCCAGAAGGAATGCTTTTTCAGGCAGAGATGTCGCAGCTGAATGTACAGCGTCTGTTCTCAGAAGATTAGAGGGAGATTATTCCTAATATAATCAGTAACCATCACCTCTAGAATCAGAGAACCTCACACTTGCAACTTCAAAAGAGGTTCCCAAAATAAATCTATGGCTCTTTTTTGTCACTGTAATTAAGGAATTTGGTTTTACTATGGGCTGTAAACGTTATTACAGATTGCTTAGAAGTGTGTATTCTAGGAGGTTTGGCTGGTAGAAACAGGGAGGGTAAACTGAATATGAGCTTGTCCTTGAAGCAAGAAGGAAGTAGACCATACAGGTGAAAATGTCATTGTTGGTGGGCTTCATCTGTAATGGGAAATGGGGAGATAAGTGCTGTGATTCCAGAAACTCCCCACCCAGCTGTGTCAGCTCTGGGGCTTAAGTGACCCAACCTGAGGCTTTGCACACTGAGAAAAATGTAGCCCTTGACCTCCAGGGGACCCCCTACCCTCTTGCCTAGCACTACTAGTCACCCCAGAAGGCCTTTCTGGAGGGCAGTTCCCACCCTTATTAGTGTGTCTCCTAAGATCTCTGGGCATGATTTTTTCAGGTCCACTCTGAGACCTACTTCCCAGCCTCAAAACGTCTGTAGCTGGAGTAGGCATCCCCCACGGCACAGTTTCCCCCTCGCCTCCTCACTCCACAGACCAGGCCTCCTGCTGCCCTGTCAGTTCACTCCCTTTTGTTCCAGCTTCACTGCAGAGAAGGGACAGCTGGTAGCCACCCTCAGCATAACAGCTCCTTTTATTCTGCACGATGGTTATTACATCATTTGACTGAATCATCCAATTCCATCTTTTCCTCAAATTGATATTTTTTTAAGTCATAAGACATAGTCACAGCTCTCTGCAGGACTCCCTCCCTACATCATCCCTTGCACTCAGTGTGTGGATTCTCTGGTGGGACACTTCTATTTATTGGCCTCTCATTGTGGGAGTGAGTATAATGATTTGGCTGAAGCCTTTCTGTCTGCACTTTAATACTGATTCATCACTAATTCCCCTTGTCTCTTTCCTTTAAAGGGGCTACTGCCTCCTCAGCTTCCCAGCAGACCCCTTTCACCAATAATGAGCTGGCCCTTTGTGCTAATTAATCTCTGTCCACCCCCTACTGCTCATCTGACTTGGCCTGAGAGATGATGTCGGGGTCCCTACAGATGCACAGAAGTTGTTGCTCCCAAATTTCCTAAAAGAGAAGGAAAGTGAAAAATCAGCAAGAACTACCCATTCACATTTCAAAAGCAGTTTAAATGTAATAATATATTTATAAGCATTAGAAGGAGTAAAAAAATGAAAAAATTAGTGATTCTTTTCACCATCATTTGAATTCCTTCTCCTGGTATTATCGAAATAGTGTGTGCCATCCCCTCTAAAATGTCTCACCCCACAGCAGAACCATCTGAGAGGCTGCCTAGTTCACTCCATCTGTGAGGCAGTGTGGACCCCACAAGCTTTCCCTGCACCTCCCCACCGTGACCAGTGCCTCTTCCCCTGCATTTAGCTCGGGATGTTTATGTCATGCATTCCTTACAGAAGCTCACAAGGAGCCTCTTTATACTTGGTCTATATTCAGATCCCAGGCTCACTGACTTTTCTTCTGACATTTATCTAAATCAAGGTAATGACAGAAAGTGGATGTCTTCAGATACACTGTAGCCTTCATAAAAAATCTTTTCCACCTTTGTTTTCTTAACACCCAGTAAGAGCGACCACCTGGTGCATCCTAGCAACATCTATTTTTCCAGCTTGCATGTTGCAACTTTTTTCTTCATAGTCTTCTGCTTAGGGCTTCTCTATTTATACAGATGTAGTCATCAGAATGATACACCCATCATTCTTAAGAACACAGCCAGGTGGTATGATCTGTCTGTGAACAGTGGTTTATTCAAATTGATTTTCATACCTCCTCTTGCTTTACTGCAACCAAAGCCATCAACTGGCAATAAACTGACCACTGGCAACGTGTTTTCTCTGGACAAAAGTCTAAAAGAGGGTGTTACTAACCCAATAAGGAGAAGTACTGGATGGCCCACATTCCAGCTGAGTAGCAGTATTGGGATTCAGCCTGGCTTCGTCCCAGATGCTACAAAAGGCATTATAATTATATTTTCCTGTCCCCATAGCCCAATAAGGGTCAATTGTCCTACATGCCCCCTTGTGACTGCATCACCCTTACTACAGGTTTAATCCATATGCCCAGAAATTATGTGAGAATCAAAAGCACACTGGCATTAAAGAAGGACTCCAGATCATTATCAGTGGTAAGGTTTCATCTGAAAATAGTGCTTATTTACATGAATTTACATCTAAAATGCAAATCTCCCCAATGGAGAACAGAAGGAGAGTTGAAGGCAGCTAGCTTCCTCCTTTATCTCAGGAGCAGAGGCCCCACTGGCCTGGAGAGTGGAAAACCCCCAAGGACATTTGCATAGGCAGCCCCATACACACAATGTAAAACACTGGGTACTGTGTACATGGCCCCTTTGTGCAGCCCTGTGGTAATTCTGAACTTCTGTGCCTTCCATCTGTACTTGATTTACGTGGCAGACACGGTGGCTGCCTCCTCCACTGCCTATTGACAACACAGGAGAAAGCAGCAGTGCTGGGAGGGGTTGATTCATTTTCAAAGAAAACCATAACTATGGAGGCAAATGTTACAGTAGGCCCGGGTCATCTGGTCAGTCCTGGGATAGGGTCAGGCTGTGTCGGCTGAATGTCTTTAGATCAACATTCAATAGCTTCATAGAAATAAGATTACTGTGTTTGGAATCAGAATTGACATCAAAGGTAAGAAAAGTGTATGTGTACATGTGTGTACATGTGTGCACATGGGTGTGTGTTCACAATCATTTGTGATCAATGTCTTCTGTATATTAAGAGACATACCAAGTGAATATTATCATATATTAACTTTGAATGCCAAGTGAAAAGAAAGTTTCATTACAAAAATCTGGAATTTTTTAATTAAACAAAATAGTCCATGTATATGAACATGTAACAGGTTGGTTGGCCCTCTGGTCCTCCAGGCACAAAATACAGGATCTCCAGAGAATTCAGTTGAGCCTTGCTGGGCAATAAGACAGCAGAAACTACCTGTGCTATGATGCCTTTATTATTCCAGAAGATGAAGAAGGGAAGGGACAACACCTTATTAGGCATATTCCTTCTGTGACCACATCATCTCATAAGGCATACTCCTGAGTGCAAGAAACAACCAGGCGGAGACAGAGGAGCCCTGGGGAATCCATCCAGATTTATTCAAAGTGACCTTTGACTAAAGGACGAGAAGTTACATGGCTCATGGGGGACACTTTATGGTTATCACTTTGAAGTGTGGGTCGTGACAGCTTTTCTTTTAAAATGTGTCTTTATTATTTTGAAATTACAAAATAAGTGTGCCTGGTTATACCAGATGGAATAAGTTGGTCTGAAATGAGAATGAAAAGCTGTTTTTCTCCTTTGCCCACCTGCGCATGCCTCATCCTCCAGTGCACAAACTCTGCAGCCTCTTTAAAAGCAGATGTACACATTTGTGCGGAGGGGTTTCTTGTTCCCAAAATATGGCCATATTACACACATTAGTCCAGCCATACCTTGCTTTGTTCACTTAGTGTGGGCATCCTTTTCGGTCAGTGGACAAAGAAGGGGGTAGACATAGGTCTGACACAGTCTCTGTTTTTTAAAATTTCTTTAAGGACACACAGACTATAATTATATAAGTTAAATTATATTGTTACTCTAAAATGCAAACTTTTTCTTTTTCCTTGTACCTTTGTCTCCTTTTCTTTCCTATTCTCCCCATGCACAAGTAGCATGGCAGCCTCTCCCTCCTGAAGAACCAGGTTGCAACACACTATGCATCTTTACTTAGTCACACAAACATGTACAAATCATACATTGATTTGTTTTACAGAAATAAAAGATGCTCTACATGCTTCTCTGAAGCTCACCCTGATACCTCAGCAATACTTTATAGGGATCTTTCAATTCATCCAATGTAGCTAATGCTTTCTTTTCAATAAGAGCATACTAACCCCTGTGGTGGAAGCATCCCATTACTCAACCATCAACAGTTCCCCTACTGATGGGCAAGTAAGTGGTTATCAGTTTTGTCACCTCAGAATAATATCTTTGTCCACATGCACCTACAAAACTCCTATGATCCTGTCTGTGAAATAGGTTCCCAAGAGGGAGATTAGCTGGGGAGACAGATACTGTCTTTTCAACTACAATAGCCATTGCCAAAGGAGCTCTCACTTCCCACTAGAAAAGACCCTTCTCGCACTCCCTGCGTCTCCCCAGCAGTTCATCCCCAGCTGTTAGTTGTTGCCATTGAGATGTGTGGAAAGTGAGAGTTCAAGTTAATTTGCATTACCCTGGAGTTGGTGAATTTGATATTTTCATATTTTTGTGAACAATTTCAATTTGTTCTTCTCAGAATTTTGGATTCCCAGTTCTCTTTGCCCACTTGTCTTTGATTTGTTTGTCCTTTTCTTTTTTCCTTTTCAATGACTTGTAAAGTTCTTTATACTTTTTAAATAGAGCACATTGGTCACACTGGGTTTAGGAGCTCTGCTAGGAGGGCTGCGGCGTCTCAGCCCTGCCTCTCAGGAGTTGGGCTGGCTTGAACAATGACCTCCCTCCCTGTCCCTCAATTTCCTCACCTTAGGGTTGAGGCTAGATTCCTTATTTCACAGAGATATCAAAACATTTATGACACAGGTGTCAGTTAATTAAAACCATCTTTCTATTTATGGGCGTATGTCATCTTAGGATTTACAAAATATTAAATTTAAAATTTTTATGTTATAAAATGTGTATTTTTAAAAAAACTTTAAGTTTCCATTTTTCTCGACTAGGTTAGGAATGTGCCCATCTCCTTTCAGTCAGTGACATGCCTGTCCAGCAGAGTTGGAGACTACTCAACCCAGAAGTGTGGTTTCCTTCTTTAAATGCTTCAGTCCCCTCCAATTGCTGTCTACCTGTGGTTCTGCCCTAGAATTTGTTTCCACATTTTCTCTGGAGTTGGTCACAGTTTTCTGTGGTTGGGTTAGCAGGCCCTACACCTCCCCCGAGGATCCCACAGCAGCCATCACATGCCATGCAGTGACTTCCTCCTATGATGCAGGTGGGCTTACAGTAATGTCTGAGTGGTCAAAAGTGATTTAAATGATCATTTTGATTTCTTTAATACTACCAATACCTTCCTCTTGGTTTGCAGTTCAGCTTTTCAAGTACAAATGGTTATTGTTATTTGTCAGTAGTACAATAGAAGTTTGCCTTTATACAGTGCTTTCCAATTATTTTTATTAGCTATTCTTTCTAGTATTTGTATGAGATAAGCAGGAGGAAAGCCCATATCTGACCACAAACTAGATCACTACACATTAACACCAACAATTGTCCTTTTGACAATATCTGTCATTCCCTTCTTTGGGCATCTTTCTCATTGCCACTCATATTTCATTTGCATTGACTTCTAATTATTCCACTTTGTAATTAACTGTTTTGGTAAGTGAAAACAATATAAATTAATGGAGTTTCTTTGTATTTAATAGCTGAATTACTGTTTTCACTAAGTGCAAATCATTCTGGCAAATACACATTGTTACACTTTTTATTGCCAATGATTCAAAAAATTAATGGTTTAATTGATTAACTTAATTAATAATAGCAATTGATATTGGCTGTACTGGTCTACAGATGAATGGAAAGCACATTGTTCCATCTCATTGGGTTTCTTCATAATCTCCTTCTACTCAAAGTGGGGAAAAAAGTCTCCCGAAAGACATAAGTCACCACCAATCAATCATTCTAACAGGGCTGGGTAGCCAGTTCTTTTCAGACTAAGCACATTTATGTGCAGTCCACCCCTATTTGATAGTTAATTCTTCAGGACTTCAGATGATAACAGTGAAAGCACCTTATGAAATGGCATTTTCCATCAAAGCCAGAGTCCAGAGTACATTCTTTAATACTGTCATGACATTTAGGCAGAAGCTTGAGAAGTGTTTTTTGATCTATCATTGGAATAATTCTAGAGCTTTTTGACCATTTTGTTGAACAAGTGTTGACACTCCAACACCATTTTCGGTCATGTGCTTATGGGGCACTCCAGATTCATCAATCTTCAACAGTTCTGCTTTGGGGTCAAACAAATTTCAAACCACTTAGTCTGGCATTTGAGACCCTCCAATACTTCACCCCCATCCATCTTTCCAATTCAATCTAACTCTATTTTACTAGGTGCATTTCTTACCTGGGCTTCCAGAATCACCAGTTAATTCATCTCTCAACCCCTTCAGAGGCTAGGTTAAGCTCTGCTCCATCACTTAGGGTCAATAAGATGTATGCACTTTTGCGAAAGAACAAGAGCTGAACCTGTGTTTCATGCCTCTCCATGGTCTGGTCTCAGTCTGCCTCTTCAATTCCCAACTCCACTGCCCAAATAGACAGAACTATTCCCCATTTTATCCAAATTTGTCCCACATGCTTTCAAGGCTTTCACATCTCCAGCTGATTGTCCACACCCAGGGCATGTGACACACAAGATAGTTTTCATGGTCCTCGGCCCATCTCAGAAGCCACCCCTCATTAAGCCTTTCCTAGAAAATTCTTCTCTGGACTGGAGGTCCCCCAGAGCTTCCCTTGGAGACCTGCTTATGCAGGCACTATATTGAACCAAGCTGCAGTGAACAACCCAGATCTTACCCTTGTGATTTGGACCCAGGGCAGCACCCAGATGAGCAAATCCCACTTTGGGATTTGCTATTGGTTGAAGAGAGCTTCCTTCCCCAAAATTATGCCTCATTCCCAAAGTAGCCCATGAATGATGGCTGGTCAGTGAGGCAGTATATAAACCCAGTCCTCTTCCCATTTCCAGGGTCAGGATGGCACTCAGAAGGACCTTCTAAGCTCTAGAGCTACACCCAGGATCTGTAAAAGCTTTTTCTGTGTAATATCTGCAAAACACCTCAGCTCCCCATGAGGCCCAGTTCTGCTGCCTGCCCTCCCCCTCCAGCGTTGATCCTGAAAGCACTTCCCAATAACTTTCTGGATACAAATCTATCCCACAGTTGCTTCCTAGGAAATTCAGCTGTGACATAAAACCCTGCGTAGCCCCTTGAGATCAGGGAACACCTTCTGGTCAACTTTGCATCCCACAGAGCCAAGTTTGCCTTAAGTATTGTAAGATTCTATTGATGTCTGTCAAATTGAGCTGATTTGTTGCTTAATGACCCAAGATGAATTACTTATGAAGAAATGGCAGCCTGTGCCCTCTCTTCACACAGACAAACCAAGAAGAGTCAGAAAAATGAGAGAAATGCCAAGCTCTTCTAAATGATGTTTTCATTTCCCCCAGCCAGGTCTCAGAGTATTCATAACCAATGTCAACATCACCATTAAGCAAGGCAATTTCTTCAAAACATGCAGGTGAGCCAGATACCTTTATTAAGAGATGGAGCTCATGCATTGATTGTTGTAGGTTTATCTCCTTTTCTAAATCTGTGTCTGAAAAACAGTAGTAGTCCATAAAAGTTCATTTTTATTTCATCTGGATAGTCAGGGCTGGGCTGTATTGTAGAATTACCCAGTGACAAGTGTGCTCCGTGTAACAGTGCTAAATACACTGGCTCCAGAGATCTGTTATGAAATATTATGTGCACAAGCTTCAAAGGTAATTGTGGAATTCACCCACCTCAATGTGTATCCAAGAGTTCAATGGAATATGGTATAGACAGAATAGCATCATGCAACAAAACACTCAGGGACTCACAATTTATAGAAGACAAGGGAATGTTTAGACAATACTACCTAACACCCTGCAATGTGAGCTACTCAGGGTATCACAGTCTCCCTCTCTTCCACAAAATGTACAGGTGGACACACTCAGCTGGTGCCTCTTTTTGTAGTTGCACTCGGTGTGTTGTGTCATAATTATTGACCAGCTGCCACACTGAGCACTTTCCAAGGGTGGGCACGGTGATGAGAGGTTTACATGCATCTATCTTGGCTCATTTAACTCTCACAAAAGCCCTATAAGATTGGTATAATTATTGCTGGTTTACAGATGAGAAAATTGGGGCTTAGAGATATCAACTAATTGACTCAAATCCTCACTGCTAATAGGTGGAGCAGAGAGATGCCTGTTTGATACCTGTGTACAGCTGCACTGCCTCCTTGCTTATTAAATTCCCTCTATTCCCAGATTCCAGCACCCAGCAAAACTGTGTATTCCTAACAGCAGGAAAAGTATCACATTGGTCATTTTTATATCTCCTCCATCTCAAGCACCTAATGCACTGTAAGGTGAGGGAAAATAAGCTGTATAAGGAACCTTCCTTATAAGCTGTATAAGGATCTTTCCTTATAAGGAAAGGAAAGAAAGACAATGAAATGTTCATACTTGTGTCCTAGTATAGTTTCAAGGGAAAATCTCATTATGAATACATATTATCAGCCAGTCACTCATGGACATGACAATACTGTACAACCAGCACAAAAATCTGGATTCATAAAAATAAGCATTGACTTCACTTGCACACCTGTGGGTCTGGTGATCCCACTGCAGGTTTCTGTTCCACATGTCCCTCATTCCCCTGCTAGGATCAGAGCTGCCCTAGCATGTTCCCATGGCAATAGGAGAAGTACCAGGGACCAAGTTCCACTGCACAGGCCTTTTCCAAGCCTTTAGGCACAATGGTTCTCCATTGGCCAAGAGAAATAGCAAAGAGTCTGTGTGGTAGGTCAGGGCAGGGCGCAAGTCATTCAGAATGACTCCTAATCTACCAGGAGACTGTAACTGCCCAAGCGTGATGGCAACTGTTGCTACCCTCTGTCCCACACCTGCATCTCCCATCCTGCAGACTTGCCCAGAGACCTGCTCTGCTCATCCCCACCCCCAGCATATTGGTCACAGCAGAGTCAGTAAGCCACTTCAAATAGAGCAGCATGAGAGACACACACGAGTAACAAATGCAAAATAAATATTCCCATCCAAAGCATAGAATCTTTTTCTTATTATTCATTGCTTTGGATTATCCATGCTTCTGGTCCTCTTTACATGATTAGTCAAGATCTGTTCTGGTTTTGAATTATAACTTTGTCACATCTAAAGCCAGTTCTCATACACACACTTTGGCTACAGTCATCCTTGCTTGATTGAAACTAATAAAAGTTGACGGGACCTACTTAATAGCATCATTTTTCTAGCCTCAATGTCCCCCTGTTGGCAAATATGAAATGTTAATGATAGATATGTGGTCAATATAGAGTGGAGAATTACTAGATATGTGTTAAATAGGCAATGACACTTGTATAGATTTGTTAGCATGACTACACTGGTGTTTCAATGTTGCAAGTGTACATAACAAATGTTTAGGATATACTTAGTGAATACGGAAGCATAAAATGTAATCACGCCAACTTAGAGCCAGAACCATAGAAAGCAGGGTATGGCTTCCTGTCCTTTTTTTCATTGAAATATTGTTGTGTTACCCCATAACAGCAGCCAGTGTCATTGAGGAAAAGGAAGCCCATTTCTCATAATACAAGGAGCCTATGAGAAAGCCTGACAGAGAAGAAGGAGTCTCTGACCTAACAGAGCATCAGGGAAATGCAGTGCTTGTTGGGCAAACTGTGGCTTTGCTGCCTCTGGGGCTCACAGAGGGGATCCCCGATGAAGGGACCACAGAGTCCACCAGCTGCAGAGAGAGCTTGGGGTTCAGGGAGCCAGGCAGCTCTGTGTGGTCTGGGTCACCTCCCATTCTCACCCACTCCCTCCCACTGCAGCAGCCCAGAACTGCACCCCTGCACCCCACAAGAGAAAAACAGACCACTGCCTCGTATTGCATCTGAGTTTGTGAAGGTTTGGGAAGCAGCAGAGGGGTATGTGGGTTCTCTGAAGTGGGAAGAAGTAAAGAAGGGTTTTATTGAAACACCATGGTTGTCATTAGTGACATCCAATCTCTTTTTATTGTCCTCTACCTGAAATGGCATAGCTCTGTGTTTGACATTTCATTTTATTTACAATGCTTCATTGTACAATATTACACTGAGGAAAATATCCCTTCAACTCCCCCGCCGCTACTCTACCTCCCTCAACCTGTAAGGATCTCTTTTTTAATTTTGTTTTCTTTTCACTACTTTATAATAATGACCTCCGCTTCTCTGTAGCAGCATTAGCCACCGTCCCTAATTCCATTGGGAAGAAACACATAAAGATCCAGGAAGTGAGTGTGACAGGGCATTTGACTGAAGCACCAGCTGAGAAGGGAAAGGAGACTTCTCCACATCTCCCAGGAGGGCGAGGCAGTTGCTTTCAGAGCCTCTAAGGCTGTGGACACAGGATTGCAAACCTCAGCAGACACAGAGAGAAACATGATGCTAATGAATTACACTGAAGGTGGACTACCCCATGAATCATTCAATTGCCTAGAAGGTAAGAGGAGAAGTCTGACAAGGAAAGGGGCTAAAAGCAACAGCTCTGTTGACTGTACCTTCACATTTTCTTCCACGTAAAAGGCTGGCTCCCTGAGGGGCCCATGCTCAAAGAAGATGAGCAATAAAGAAGATGGATATAGGATTCCTCAGAGAAAATTATAGGCATGTTGTTTCACAGATATGAGATGATATATGTGTGTGTGATTTTCAGATAAAAAGAAACTTGGAAGGGGGCAGGGAAGACACAGTAGAATAAACATAATCCTGAAATGTTTTTCAACACAAATGCTGAGTCATGAAATCCGATCTGTGTCAGTTCCGTGCAGGGTCAGGGTGTCGCTGACACCCTACCCCAGAAGATGTCACAGCCTCCACACTGAAAGCATGCACGGCTCTGCGGCATCCCATAATTTGTAACTGCAACCCCAAACTCTTCTAAACAATTCTGACAAGGGCAATTTCTCACTCGGTAACAAAATAGATAAATCTAAATTTCAGAACCGCACTGATACATAGAAGAGAGAATATTTGATGTAGGTAAATATGTGGCAAAATAGCCAGAAGGAAATTATCATCCTGGAAATAGAAAGAGGCACTGCCATTTGGAAAGGAAAAAAAAAGAGGACCACAGCAAATGCGCAGGCAGGTAGGAAAAGTAATGGATTGTGTGCGAGCACAGCCCAGCTCCACTGCCAAAGATGATGAATTCGTTCCTAAGGCAGAGGAAGGCAGGCGCTTAGAATTAATGCGCAATAATAGCCCCTTATTGGGTCCTGGTAAATCCATTTGGAAATGGTTTGTTCTCTTTGAATCTCCTGCTATTAAAGGGAGTGTCAGATATTAGTGGGAAGGTCAGTGCCACAGAGATTATGTAATCCCCAGATCCAGCTAGAAAAAATGACTTGAGAGAAAGGCTTGATCCAGGAAGAAGGCATGAAGAGGGGCAAGAACAAAATTACTCTTTTAGAGTCAAAATGGTGTAAGGAGGCCACAGACATGTCTTGTTTCATCAGGACCCAGGTTTCCCCTGGGTCCACACGTGGAGTCTGGCCAACAACTGGTGGTCTCCCGGGCCTTAAAGAACATCTTGAAATGAAGCTGGCATGTTCCAGGGCACCAGAAAAACATGCTTAACCAACACCTGCATGCATACCACTATGGGCTTTTTTCTCTAAAAAACATCTAGGCTAGTTGTTCCCAAACCTGTCTGCACATTGGAATCTCCTGAGGAGTTAAAAAAGAGCACAACGACACAATAATGTTTGAATCCCAAAACCAGAGACTGGGATTTCATTGGTGTGGGGAGTGCTCAGCTTTGGAGTTTTTGGCAGATTCCAGGAGATTCTTAGGTGGAGAAAATTTGGGAATCACCACTCTAGAAACACATCTTTTCTTTCTTTCTTCCCTTCCTCCCTTCCTTCCTTCCTTCCTTCCTTCCTTCCTTCCTTCCTTCCTTCCTTCCTTCCTTCTTTCCCTCCTTCCTTGCTTTCTTTAGGTCCCGGGTTCAGGCAGCAGATGTCACATGAATCCACCTTCAGGGCTGGCAATGGGGACAGCAGGAGTAGCAGAAGCAGGAGCAGACTTAACATGCCTCCCTCATACCAGAAATTTCTCCCAGATCTCTACATAAGGAATCCAATGGGACCTATTTCAGAGAGTAATTGTTAACAATCCTCTACTTAGAAATGAGAAGGCCAAGGCAAACGACACATGTACCACTTGCCCATGGCCACAGAGCCAGGCAGTGGAAGGTCAGGGTTCATATCCAGCCTGGGTGCTGAGCCACACGATTCCACTCCCTCAGCAGGGAAAACTGGAACCTGGTGCACCTGCTTTCCGAAAGGCATCTCCTCTCCCTGGCTGCAATCCTCCTGTGGCCACTATTGTTCATTGCAGTGTGGCCCACACACTGTCCTGGTTTCACTTCTAAAGTGCTCTTCCTCTCTCTCCTGAAGGCAGTGCATTCATACCTCCTTCCTCTGTATCTCTGGAGTCCCTCCCCTTCTCCCCTCCATCCTGAGGGATCCATGGCAGCCCTGCTCTCAGGTCTTCACAAGGGGCATGACTCTGGGCAGCCATGCAGAGACCAGGGGGTTTCCAGAGGTCCCCTCTGTTGGTGACTTCTCCTGAGCAGGGGCCGGACCCCTGAGCTCTCAGCTTCCTGACCTGCTAAACAGTGACTCCTGTTTCCACTTGTTTACACCATTTCTGTCTTCATCTCAGGGTGTGATTGTCAACCTCCAGCCTGTGCCCAGCAGTGTCTGTGGACAGTGAGGTGATGCTTGCCTCACATCCTAGAGCTGGGTCCACATGATGGAGAGGCTGAAGGTCTAACAAAGAGCATCCTCTGCACACTGGGCCTGGCTGTCTCCTCTGCAATGAGCACCTTCCCTGACAGACTCCTCACTTGTCATTCCTCTGTTTGATAGGAGCTTTCAGTCTTTAATTAACTAATACTTGGGGCAGGATTATGCCATTTTGCAGTTTGCACAGCCCATTAGAAAATTGAAATCAGGCACTACCATGTGGTGGGCTGCACACTCTGCTCTGAGCAATTTCCTGTCCTTGAAGCTCCATCTATTACAAGACTGAACCTTGAGAAAGATCCAGGGTATGGAGCCACCATGCTCCTCTCAATAGTGGGGACAGACAGAGCACAGCTCAGAAAGTCTGCAGGGACTGGTGGACAAAACTCTGGCTTGGAACATGAAGGAGTAACCAACTTACTTTGAAAAGCACCAATGCTGTCCTAGGAAAAGAAACCCAACCTGCATTCACTGGCTGCCAAAACTGGAGAAGACTCTGGAACAAAGAATTAATGGACGAACAGAACAAGGTGTGTGTGCTGGCATTCCTCCTGGTTCTGCCACATGAGGGCTATTTCTCCAATTTCCCAAGGCTGATGAATGGGTGGTGTGGATTGCTGACTGCTGCAGATCCTGCCGGGTGCACAGAAGCTTGCCCAGCATGAGCTGTAAAATCTGACCAAATGCCAAACCCTGTTCTCCCAAGACTGCCTCTTCCATAAAATAAACACCTGGCACTTCTGCATGGGCCACCTACCACTCAGCCCCTCCCAGGGCCTCCACGAGTCAGTGAGGCCCAGCTCAAATCCAGAGGCTGACATCTCTGTCCCATGAACTCCTGTGTTCCCTCTTCAAAATCAGAGGTTGCCCATAACTCTGGAATGGCAGGTGGCCCGGCCCCTTATCTCTGCCTCTTCTATAGTGTACAAAAGAAATGACCCAGCACATCCCATAAACCCACCTCCTAGAAAGGAGTCACAAGGTATCCACCAGCCATCTGTGGCCAATCAGCAAAAGTGCCACTTGTCCCCAGCCTGGTCACTGACAATTTCCTACATTGCTGCCTCTCATCTTGATGTCAGAGGTGGGATTGTGACACCCCTTTCCCCTTTCATAACCCTGCTCCCTCCCCAGCAGCATCCCCAACCCTGCAACCCTGGAGCCACTCCCCTCCCTGGCTCTCTACCACTTCTCCCTCCCAGGATCCTTAAACAAAGCCCCAGGGCTCTGGCCCAGGACAGATCAGCACAGAGAACCTTGGAGGTTTCCAAAACTGTAAGGCTAGGAGAGTGAAACAGCCAAGACTCAAGCTGTAGGTATTTTAAATAGTGTGGAGTTAAGTAAACTTCAGGAGGCTCTCCTGACTCCATAGTTCCAAACTGCTGACCTCTGAGCAGCCCCTGCAGTCCATGCTCTATTCATCTGAGCCCCTAGCTGAGTTGTGCTACTAGGTGATGTCAGGTATCCACCCTATGGAAGCACTTAGGGACACTCTATTCTTGCTGGAATTATTAATGTTTCATTCCACTGATACACAGAGAGAAAGATAGTTTGCATCCTCAAACTACTCATGCAACAGGAAAACTCTTTCCATCAATACACTCAGAGTGCCTGGATCAACCTAGGAGTATTCAAGGTGGAGACCTCTATGATGTACACTGAAACTTGAAGAGTACCTAGGCTGTGCATTCACACTGGGTGCTTCTGTGCTCTGCTGAGATGCCGCCCAGCTTTCCAGCCAGATGCTGAGAACTGGCATTTTCATCTTGACTTTAGAAATGGAAAAGCTGACCCTGATCCAGTGAGCTGCCAAAGTCACCCTGATAGAGTATGACACAGTACAGGGACCCAACAGGCATCTCCTGAGACTGGTGGTCCAAAGGGAAAGACAAATGACCAAGGCATGTGCTGTTATGGCAACCAGCAGAGGGCAACCACCTTTTGAAAGAAAAAAATTACCTTTGTTAAAAAAAAAAACTGACAAGACTTTATGGTAAGTGGATGATATTTTCCAAAAATGACCATAGCAATACTGTATTTTCAGTCCTGCATGCTCTTTCAAAATCTGTTTCATCCAGGGCTGCAGTCTATTTTTTATTCTCCCTGTATCTGGGTGTGTGTTTACAAATGAATGCGTCAGAAAAGGAAATGTGGCAGAGGTGGTGCTGTGTGACTTCTGGAGCCAGTTCATGGTAGGGGTGTGAATTCCTCTTCTCTCTCCCTCTCCATCTTCCTCTCTCCCTTTCTCTCTTGCAGGAGAAGTGCCCTTGGACCCCTGAGCTGCCACATAGCAAATCAGCTATACCACATTAGAAACACTATATAGAAAGACCACCGATGCCCGAGGGGCCCTGGTTATTGCGGTATCCCCAACCCAGGCTCCACACATGTTATCAAGAAAGCTTTTGAGATGACCCTGTCACAGAGACTGTCTGACTATAATTTCATGAGAGACCCCCAAGCCAGAAACTTCCGGCTGAACTACTCCTGAATTCCTGACTACAGAAACCAGGGGAGACATTAAACAGTCATTGTTATTTTAAGCCACTAAGGTTTGGGTCACTTTGCCACTTGAGAATAGATAAGAAACACAAGGCAAATGTACCTACTCTTTACTGATTCATTACTGGTGTGATTAAGGAAAGACTGGAGATGTCTGACTTCCCAGCACCACATTTCCCCATTAGCCACCAGACCCTTAGAAGAAGACTATCCTCCCCAAAGTTCATCACTCCACAATAAAAGTTTTAAATGTGTAAGTACTGTGGATAGGAGCCCAGAACAACCATGCACTTGTGACTCTGCAACACATCAGCCAAGACCCTGACCTGGGCAACTGTTATCCTCACCACAGGGAAGACTCAACCAACCACATCCACCTGGGAGCCATGTAAGGGTCAGGTCTCTGATGCAGATCTCTGGGGACTGAGTGGAGAGGTGACCATGACAGAATTGAAGAAAAAGAGAATGAATTAGAGAGTAATGTGAGTTTTATTCACATATTTTTGCATCCACTGTGCTTATGGTATGAAGCTGAGCACCCACAGATCTGAACTTACTTTTCTTTCACAAAACCCCACAAATACTCTGCAAATCTGTAGCAAGAATGGCTGCTCTTCTTTTTCAGCTAAAAGTTACAGAATAAGGAATGACTAGCTATAATACAGTTCCTTCACCTGCCCATGGGAACCATGATGTATTGAGTAAATGATGGCCCGTTACCTATTATCCTGTTAGTGCAGACATACTATTTATAGTGGATCAGTTAATATTGTAATACACCCTTCCACTTAGTAATGAAAGGGTTATGCTGTGTAAAATGCCTTGGGCTTCCCAAGAGACACTAAAGTAAGTTGGAGTGATCTGTGGGCCAATAGGAACAGCTGACACAGGTGATAACTTTCATAAAGCTGAGACACGTAGAGTGAGGAGGGCTTATTAAACTTCTCAGGAAGAAATTTAGATATTTAAGAGCTTGGTGCCTTCTTCATCACACCACTACAAAAAAAAGTTATGCTATCTTTTGAATAAAATAAAACAAATCATCCTAGATGATTTGAAACTCTCAAAAATAAAAGAAAAAAGGTGAACAAGCACTCACCTTTGTTCCTCCTCTTCCCACTTAGATACTAGAAAAATTACAGTAAAATGATTACCAGTAAGAGAGGGACAGAACAAAACAATAGAACAGCAGAATAAACATAATGGTGAAAACAATAGGGAGAGAGTCATCATTAAAATAAAGCATCATGGCCAGAAATTCACAAAGAAGGGAGTAGAGCAAAAGTTCAGAATAATAACTGCACTAGTGACAATGATTGCAGTGACTATAATATCAGCTAACATGCATTTGAGTGAGGATCTTGTTCTAAGGCCAGTGATAAACCTTTGACACACATCCTCACATCCAGTGCTCACAACAACTCTGAGAGATCAGTGCAGTTCCTATCTCTAGTTGAAGTTGAGGAGTTCAAGATGCAGAGAGGCTACACAACTTGCCCCAGCTCATAGGGCTAGTAAGTGGGATGGGTGAATTTATACAAATAGCTGCTATAAGTTTCCTCTGCTATTGTGTGTGGAAATCTGTCCCTTGAATATGAAAACTTCTGAGAGTTCTCTGTATGTGGGGATAATGGAAGCCAAAACAGGCACCCAGGAGGTCTGACTTTCAATCTGATGCCATGCCCTGAGTGGGAGATAAATTGTCATGCACAGAACCTAAGACATGGGGAGCATTGTAAGTAGGCATGGGAAGGGAACCAAAAATAAGGTTGGAATGTGAAGGCATTGAAAGTCCAACCATAAAATATCTGCCTGAGCTGTCACCACACTCCCAGATTTTGGTGAACATGATGCTCCAATATTACTCTAGACTTTATTGCATGCAAAATAGTTAAGACAGATGCATGAGTAGAGAGACGGACAGACGGATGGATGGATGGATGGATGGATGGATGGATGGATGGAAAAGTAGACAGATGAAGTAAATCTTTCCAGTATTCAACCATCTACTCATTTACCCTAAAGTAAGCCCTATTAGTAAATAGGCTATCCCACATACACAGAACTCTCCAGAAGTTTTCATATTCAGGGGGCAGATTTCCACACACAACAGCAGAGGAAACTTACAGCAGCTATCTGGATAAATTCACCTATCCTGCCAACTTTAAAATAACTATACCACAAGGATCATGAAGCATATTAAGAAAATCACCAGAATGAAAGAAAAGGGGCAGACTAGAGAAACTGATCATTCAACTGACCTTTGGGGAGAGGTGTGAGGGATGTGATATTTCAGAGAAGACCCTCCCCCAGATGATTAGATTCCTCAAAGTGATTTGAAATCTCATTTCATCCACCAAATGTCAAGGCTTGCTCCCTCGCTCCTTTCAGGTCTCAGTTCTGATGTCACCGTCTCAGCAAAGCCTTCCCTGCTGTACTCTATGGAATAGCAACCACTCCTCACACTCCCAGTCAGCTCTTCCACTCCCCAGATGCCTTATCTGCATTTTCACTCCCACATAGCTCAGCACTCTGGGACATGCCAAGTATTGGCTTATTTGTTTATATCCCATGAGTCTCCCTACATATGATGTCAACTCCATGAGAAAAAGGGATTTGTGGGGGCTTGCAAGTCTGAACTCTGTAGAGCCAGCTGGCAGGCTAGAGATCTACGGAAAAATTGGTAGTGCAGCTCTATCTGCACACAGGCTAGAGGCTGAGTTCCCTCTTCCCGAGGGACCTCAGTCTTCGCTCTTACTACTTTCAGCTAATTGGATGAGGCCCACTCACATTGTGGAGGGGAATCTGCTTCATTCAAAGTATGCTAATTTAAATGTTAACCTCATCTAAAAATATCTTTATAGCAACATCTAGTTTTGTTGTGACCAAATATTTGGATATCCTGAACTAGCCAAGTTGAATGAACAAAAGTCACCATTACCAGCATTCTAGAACCCCAGGGAAGAGGCACAGGAGTTCAACAGTATGAAATGCAGAAAAGAAATGAAGAGAAGGAAGTTGATGATGACTCTAAAAAGAACAGTTTCTAGAAGCTTGGAAGTTTTACCACAAACACAGACAAGACATCTTGACTGTTTCTTTGAAATGTGTGTCACCCTGTCCCTTCCTCTCAATGCCTCCTGCCACCCCTGTATCCCTTGCCTCTCCTTCCCTAGAACCCCTCAGAATCTCCTGAGCTCCAGGCTCTCCCAATCCCCATCTCTCCCCTTCTACTGCCAGTCCCCTCTATTGCCAGACAGAAATCCCCATGTTCTCCACATCCCAGGCCCTCACTCCCCATACAGTCACCATTGCCACTTTCTTCACAGTGTCCCCTGAACTGAAATGCCCTCCCTTCCTTTCTTCCTCCACCCAGGTGCCTGGATGCCTTCAGCCCACACAAGCCATGCCACAACATTGAACATTTTCTTGTGTGTTGTAGCATTTTATTCCTAATTGTCACACACATGTTAGGTTGCTACCCCCATGTTAATGAAGAAGGGGTTTGACATAGTGCGGTACCTGTGGCTGTTAGCCAATTAAGACTTGTTAAGGAGTGGAGCAAGACAGTAGAAAAGATTAAATATTTCATTTCCATCTTGGCCATGGTGTCTTTTAGAACTCATGTTTATGTTTAAATTTAAACATATCAATGTATTAGATGAATGTGTATTTTCTATTTTAATTACAGGTTTCAACTCTAATTTCTGTAATTTTTACAGCCACGTTTACATGTTATTTAAATGTTATTAAATAACTATATTTCCTTAAATGATTCAATGTGTTCAAGTGTTTTTAGGTGGCAAGCTCAGAAAACATACAGTACCTAAGTTGGGGGATGAAAGGGAAAAAGCAGGCATCCAATTTAGAGCATGCTGGCTTGGTCTGGCCATCAGAATGCAAGAAGACAAGTTTTGTGAGGGGAAGACTGCAGAGTGACTCTGAAGATGCCAAATGTCAGCCCCATAATTTTCCCCATTAGTGCAGTGGAAAGGACTCTCAGTGGTCCCCGATTGCATGTTTTACAATACATCAAGGCTGTTGACAGCAGTTGGTTCCTCCCAGCATCTCTAATGAGCAGCTCTGGGAGAGAGTTAAAAAAGTCCCCGCAATTCTCACCATCGCCTCCAGTGCTTTTAATCAGTGCCAAGAAGCTTCCTGCAAAAATTGGCACTAATTCCACATCTCTTAGAAACAGGATTGGGTTTACTGCAGTCCTGCGCAGAGGAGGCCGTAAACAAGAGTTACTTCCTTCTGTGCAGAGAGAATACCTGTCTTTGCCATCAAACAAAGCCAGGGGACAGTAAGGAGGAGGAGCAGATGGGGTAAGGGTTCTAAACAGGCTTTCAGAAGCCAGGGGTCAGAAAGCAAACACAATGCAGTATATAGGGCCTGCTCTTTAAACCCTTCCCAAGCCACTCCCAAAACAACCTAGGCTCCTCCAGTCACCAGAACCAACTCCAGCACCCATTGCAGGGTCTTTCTGGAGGTCCAACTCCCCTGCCTGGCATGTCAGTCGCACAAACTTCTTTAGCTTCTTTGTACCTCTTAACACAATGTCCCAGAGACAAGATCCCTGGTTCTGTGCTGGTGGCCCCTGCACCTGCTGGCTTCGTTTCAAAGAGGCCCTTCATTGCCCTTTAGAAGCTCTGATTCTCCTCTTCTTGCTTTGATCTTCCTTGGGGCATCTTAGAGGCTGGCATGGTCACGAGACCTGGTTTAATGCTGTTTTGCATCCCCAGCAGCAGAGGGTGCCAGCTAGAAGACAGGGTGGCTAACCTAAATTGAACCTTTGTATTCAATAATTTCTTATTCAACAGCACTAAATGTAGGGTAAACCAAGGCATCTTCTTATCTGTCTCCCATTTCAATCTAACCTTTGTTGGGCCTATTACAATTAACCCATTAACTGTCCAAGGTAACAAAGTCTGATCACAACTGCTTGTTGAGATAAAGGACAAACTCCTCACCCAAAATTTAATATTCACTAATAGAGGACCCTAGCAAGATGTCTATTTGCACCACATCACTGACTGGATTGTGTACCCCCGAAATTCAAGTGTTGAAGCTCTAACCTCAATAAATCAGCACATGACTGTTTTTGGAGATGGGGTCTTTAAAGAGCTGACTCAGTTAAAATGAGGCTGTTAGCATGGGTCCTAACCTAATCCAACTGGTGTCCTTATAAGAAGACAAAGTTACGACACAGAGAGGAGACACCAGAGGCAGGAGCACACAGAAAGAAGGCCCTGTGAGGAAGCAGCAAGAGAACACTCCTCTATATGCCCAACAGAGATGCCTCAGGAGAAATCAGCCCTACGATCACCTTGATCTTGGATTTCCAGTCCCCAGAACCGTGAGAACATAACTGTCTGATAAGCAACCCTGTCTGTGGAGCTTTGTTAAGGCAGCCCTAACAGACTAACACGGGCCATTTCACCCACACACCCAAACATCAGCCACCAGACTGCTCCTGAGTCCCAGGTGGCCCTCAGACTTCCCTCCTCTTCTCATCCTTTCTGAAGCCATTCTTTCCTGCTGGGATGACCTCTTATTAGAGCTTTTGTCCCCACAATGTGTTATGCCTACAACCTACTTATATCCTCTGATCATCCCAGGAGGTGTCTCCCTCCCTTGCAGGATGTCCCCCACATGATCTGGGAGAATCTCACGAGTGCATTCCTGGAACAAATGTATTGTACTCATTCACTCATGTGACAGCCATTCATTGAGTCTGCATCTCAGTCTCAGTGCAATGCCTCAGATTACAGTGCTGGAGTCACTTGCATGGATCCTGCACGTCTCGTTCCGTTCTACACTTGCTCCCTCAGTACCGTGCTTTGTCCTATGGTAGGTATGCACATAACCTTTGAACCAAGTTAGGTGTGCCACATGTACTCAGCATCAGCCATTTTTATCATCCAGAACCCCCTTCTCAGAGCATCATCCCCTCAAGGAGTTCTACCACCCACATTGTTCTTCCACCACCCACATTGTTCTCTGATGAATAGTCATATGTTTGTAGGTACCCATGCCCCTACCCTGGCCCCAGTGAGTTACTATTTCCAGGTTTCCTGATTCAGGACCAGAGATTGCAACCATACAGCCTCTCTCAGTAACTAAAATAGTAGGATGTACAACCTAGGTTTCCTCAGTGGTCATGATGAGTAGACACAGAAGTTTGAGAGAGAAGAAGGAGGAAGAGGGAGGAGGAGGAGTCTGGGGAGGGAGTAGAAACAAGCTCACACAGAGAGAAGTGGAGGGCAGGGCTGGAGGAGAGAGTCCTAAGAGGGTTCAGTGCTTGGCCCACTGTGTCCTGGGCTCCTGCTTCAATCCCACTTCTGTCGCTTCTCTCTTGCCCCTTGGGCCTCTGAGATCCCCATATACTTCCAATGATTCACTTTTTATTGTAAGCTAGTCCTGTTGGGTTTCTACCACTTTTAACCAAATGAGTCCTTTCCTATGACATAGCACTCAATATATTCTCTAAGTTAAATTCAATTACAGTTGTTTTAGAAGAATTCAATTATGAATTTTTAAATAACAAAATGCAATTGTGCTGCCTTCACGTACACATTTCTGCTACCCAAGAATCCCAGCATATAGGTTCCACAAGGTGGCATCCATGAAGATCTGATGCATCAACTATTTATATACGAAAGAAAGTCCTGAAACAATTGGAAATCTGCAAATGAACAGCCCCATCCATCTGATTTGCACCATCTAATACCTTGACAGCAGCAGTTTGATGGATGGCACGAAGGTGGGGTTTCGGCACCCTACACTTATTACCAGAGCCTTGGAAATCATGGCCAAAGCAGCAGCAACCGCAAGATGACAGTTTACTCCATAGACCTCTCCCACTTCCTACTGAGTCAGTCAGGGAGCCGTCTCCCTTTCCAACTGCCTGTGTCGCAGAAGAGTGGGAAAAATTAATGAGTTCGTATCTGAAAAACGTCTCAGAGCATTTGATGAAAGGTGGTGGAAAAAATACATGTTATTCTTCATGTTCTGAATTGTTAGAGAAAAGACGAATTCAAAAACAAACTGGCACCATCCTCTAAGATCTAAAGCGAGTTTCCTAAAGCTGCCCACTGTGGGGGAGGGAGAGGAGAGTGGGTATGAGGAAGGGGGGCTGCAGCAACTCCCACAGACTCCGTGGCAGAAACAGCAGGCTGCATCTCCTGCGTCTGGCCAGGTGCCAATCCATTAAGAGCAAGAGTAAAGATTTATTCCTCTGCTTGTATTATATCCACACATAAAATTTGGCCCTGTAACTGCAGACCAGTGCCAAAATCTGTTTAGTTCATTTAAATTTCTGTATTTATTTTAATTAAGCACTAGCAGAATGCCATTTGCAGTGGCATATTGAATACCTCCATAATTAACAGTACCAAACCAGAGAGAAGGGCTTCCTCCACATTCTTTTAATTAACTGAAATAGTTCAAGGACAGAATCAGAGATGATTTCTTTATGGATATGGAATGTGGGGGCTAGGGAATATGCTGTTTATTGGTAATAACTACTTTAAAAATTCAAATTTCTTTCAGAATATATTTATGGTCTTTATAGTCATTATCAGAAGTAAGAAAACTTAGTAGGATGTGATGTTATATACTTTGAGTTAAGAAAATATATATTCTCATTCACTGTAGAAAAAAAGGTAGGTGCTCTAATTTGCTTGATGGGGTAAATGACCCAGTAATAATTCAACCTGTTGTAAGTTGCATGGGTCCCAACAGCCACCTGAAATGCTGACCCGAAATGCTGACCCCAGGTCTACTCTCAAGACTCCCTATGTTAGACAAGATGCACTTTGCAGCCCCTTCCCGTGTTCCATTGTTTCCTTTCCTCTACTACCCCTCCCAAACCTCCCACCATTCCGAAGTATTTAAAGGTAATTATGTAAATGTTTTTGTTGATGCGTCATCTAGAATTCACCCCACTATGTACATCAGTTCTGCTTCCCATCAGCCCAAAGGGCAGCTCGGTCAGTCTGAGTGCTAATGCCACTTTCCCAGTCTGCTGCAGGCATGAGCACCTCTCCAGTGGGCACCAGGAAGCAATGAGTTTGCACCAGCACCCTGACCCCAGACAGGGTGGGGCTTTGCCTCTCCCTCTGAGCAGAGGACCCACTTTCAGCCCAGCCCAGCTCTGCTGTGCCTCCATTTAGCTCTGAAAGACAGTAGTTACAGCCTCACTGATTACCATCAGCTGCAGCCAAACACAAAGACATCAACCCGTTCATCTGCCAAGTCCGTCCTCCCCAGTAAAACTGCAGACATGCACGTGTGCTCATGCTGACTCTACGCAGAGCTGTCTGAGCTCGTGGGGGAGTGGGGGGTTGTGATTCCTGTTCTCTTTGCTACATATAAACTCTCGAGATTCAGTAAAATTTCTTTTTCATTTGCTGAGTTGAACAAACTTGTCTTTTTCTCCCTCTTGCGCACCTCAAATCAGAACTGAATGTTCACAGATGCAACCTGCCAAGTGAAATCCCTTCAATATTAAATTCCTCAACCATTGTAAGATAGGGAGGATGGCATTTGTTGTGCTAAGGAAATGAAATATATTTTAAATTGAATAGATATATGAATATGCTATCAAACCCCAAACAACTTAATAATTATAACAGATCTTGTCTTCATGTGACTTCTTTCCCCAGTAAAAAGACTGACAGTACTCAGTGGGGAAGGCAGAGAACAAGACCACCCTATTGTATAAACAAGATCAGACCAGTAACACCCTCTATCCAGGTTATTCGGGTGCGAGCACCACCGATTTCACCATTTTGTTTCTAGATATAACAGGATTGAGATTTTGCATTTGGGAACCTCTACTGTTTAGAAAGTGCTTCCATGGGGCTCCTCCCTTTAATCTAATCTGGGTTAAGGCAGCTCCGGGAACACCCTGTGTGTGTCTGCCAGGAACATCCCAGTGGAATACCCTGCACCACAACCTCCCAGTGCTCCTGCCAGGGATGCGGTTGGGTCTTGGCTCAGCTCCACAGACAAAGCAGTGTATCCTCTGGACAACTCCAAGGACAAACACCCCCCACCCAAGGGCAAAGCACCTCTCATAAGTCCCATGCCTGTCTCCTCTTGAAAAGGAGGCATTCCTGTACCTAGTGCTGGTGGGAGTCACTGTGGCAGAGAAGCAGGGTCAGTCAAGAAAGCAAAAACAAGACTGAGTGAGCCCTAGAGAAAGTGCCTGGCATGGGGCTGGAGAAACCCTCAGCACTTTTCATCACCCCTGGCTGTGAGAAAAATAAAGCCACTAGAGTCCTACTGGTGGTAATTTGGCAACAGAAAAATTCACTTTTTTTTTTATTATAATTTTGGGGAAAGAAAACAAAACTTACCAATAAAGGTTGTGAGTGATAGAAGAGTCACTTTGTGGTGTGACCTGCAAATTTTCTCCTCAGCTGTTTCTTCATAATCAGTCTATAAACAATTGTAGGGGGACCATGTAATTCAGAGATGGGGGCCAGGGAGAGAAAGACAGGCAGACAGATTTGCAAAACATGTAGCAGTATTCCTGAAAGCGTTCCCACCCTTTTTGCATTTCTTACTGCTGAGATAGGGCAGATCCACAGTCTGCATCTGTGATGGGTGACAGACAGAGGGGTGCAGGGCTGAGACTCTGCCAGCTATGAGGGTAGATACATGGAGGGTATGGCTCCAAACCACTCCCCCAGCTTTGAGGGTAGAAATACAGAGGGATGGGTGCCTAACATCCACCTCAGCGGTGGCAGATTGTCCTCTGTGGCAAGAATTCTTTGGTCCTCAGCCCACTCTGCTCCAGGGACCACCCACTGGCTCCTTCTCAGACATCAACAATCAATAAGATAAAAACCACAAACGCAGAACCTGGCACCTCACTGTGGGTGATTTCTTACAAAGCCAGCCTGTCTGGCACTCACTTCTTACTCCTCCCTGGAGGCCAGAGCCTGGCCCTTATGTGGGGTGGGGAGGCTACTCCAGCATGCCTGAGAGTTCTGCCTTCTCACTGGGCTTTTGCTAGGGGCCTAATTAGAAGCTGGGCCCACCAAGGCAAATAATAGACAAAGATGAATGACTTTCCAAGCAGTGAGGGTGTGGGGACATCTGGTTGGCCTGACAGATGCAGGATCCCTCACAATACCCTTCCTCAGGCCATTCAGGCCCAGAAGGCAGCCTGCATGGTTAATGAGGCAGGCACCCCTCCCCAGGCGCGAATTATCCCCATTTGATGCACCTCGTTAGGTCTGTTCTGGTGTCACCACTAGCACACAGGCAGGGATGTGCCAGGGTTGCTGGGACAAGGGACAGAAAAAAAGCACAACCCATAGGAAGCCATAGGAAGGGGCACCCGGACAGGGTGTTGGTCCTGAACGTTTGTCTGACACTGACAGAGAGATACCCTTTGTGAACCAAGAAGCAGGTACCCCTAGCCTTTTCACTTAAAAAAAATATCCATACTCCACATCTCATCCAAACTTTTACTGTTGAAGTCTTACATTTTAAAAGATGAGATTTACTTAGAAGAAACAGATATGTTCATTTCCACGAGGCAGTTCTCACTGTGGTATTTCAGGGCTGCGGTGGCCTCCTTAAAGAAGCCAACTGAGAGTGACACTTGCTGCCTTTCATCCGCTCTCCTTCAGTCCTCCATGGCCTGCAAGGCCCATCGAATGGGCTGGAAAAGCATTTTGACCTTGGACAGTAGAACATCACGACCACTTGCAGGGTTCGTCACTGTGTGATGATTCTGGGATCTGACTGGTCCATCTGTGAAAAGCAGATAATGATGCCTCCTGCCCCTGTGCTCATGGGCATAGTGTGAGGGTTAATGAACTGCTTGTCCAGCTCAGAGAGGTGCCCAGGCAACACACCCCTCCCTGGCTCCCAGCAAAAAACCTTTCATTTGTGAGAGGCAGTTGCCAAAGAGTCCCTGAGGGGATAAAGTGCATCCCAACTTGTATTTTCTGGTCTTTAAGAAAATCACAGGTTTATGACAATATATCCACACTCTTCCTAGTTTTACAGTTCTTTATATTTTATTATTATTTCACTGCAACTTTGTAACAAATATTAGGAAGACATTTTCTATTAATTATATTTTTACACAAACAAATCTCTGATTTTATTCAATAGTCACCTGCCAAGTGTGCAGATTTGATTGCTGCTATCAATAGTCATTCGTCATCTTGACATTTTCTCACACAAAAGCAGAGTTTGCTTCATTATTAATATTGACAAGAAAAGGATGGTTCTTTTATTTC
Source organism: Tonatia bakeri (assembly GCA_004024845.1). Taxonomy (NCBI): domain Eukaryota; kingdom Metazoa; phylum Chordata; class Mammalia; order Chiroptera; family Phyllostomidae; genus Tonatia; species Tonatia bakeri. Next base: position 74,338 of record PVIA01000733.1, on the reverse strand, counting down.
ATCTTCTTTTCATCAAAACATGTAACTGTATGGCTCAGCTATAGGTAATTGTGGATACTAATTTCAGTTTCACAGCCCAGATCTGAGCTTCCTTAAACAGAGATGGCTTACATCATTGCAATTCCAGCAAACACAAGGCATTGGGTTCTGTTCTTTTCAGTATTCTCGGAGGAGGAGACACGAAACTGTGGACTGATAAGGGTGTCCTCCATACAATCTGCAGGTGGTGCTCTCTGACAAAGGGGATGTCAAGATCTATTAGTCCAGGGGCTGGCCCCAGATCAACATGCATCTAAGAGACAGGTGATACCACACAGGTGGTCTACAGCCTGTCCCTGGGAGAAATCAGGAACATCCACTAGAGTAAACAGAGACTCCGAGGGTATCCTAGAGTCCCCACAATTGAAAGAAGTTGAGCCTGTATCAGAGTTGCCCTGGAACAAATTTAGGCCATTTGAGTCAATTCTCGGGCATATTAAACTTCAAGATCATTGCAAGCAGGAGTAAGGACCATTTGTTACAAAATGATTCCAAGTTGGCAGAACAAGCAAAGAAAATTTGAATACAAGTAAAGCCTGATCATATTTCATCTGACCCTCAGACAATTTTTAAAATTTCTCCTATATTCCTCCCCCATTATCTGCAGTGAAATATCAAGAAGCCAATGTGGAAAACAGGCATAAGAACCAAACCTTGAATCAAAGATGCTCTCTTAAGATCTTCACTCTGCAAGTGTACAGCCAGTGTGCTAGAAGACAGACTATGCCGGGGGCCATTGATTCTTGAAGCATGGCCACAGTTGATTGTTTTTCTGCTTCCTCAGTCTAAATAAATTGTGACCAGAATTTTTATATTGGTTTGGTTTTTAGTTTGGCTTTTTTGTTTTACCATTTGCATTAAGTTGTTTGCAAAAATTATAGTTATTTCTTTGTCTGTATCTATGCCTCTTGGCAATACGATTTTCAAATTCTTTTATCAAGAGACTGAATTTATTTCCCTAACCTTTGGATCAGGACTGCCCTTGTGATGTGCTTGGGCAGAAGAATGTGGCAGGGGGAGGGTGTGCCAGCCCCAAGCCTCATAACCACCACCTGGAGTCCCCATACAGACACTCAGTGAGAAAGCCCACACTCACTTGGCAAGGATGGGAGATCCTGTGGAAGACAGCTGTGTCTGGCAAGGCCATCTTACATTGCCAGTCTCTGGCCCATACACAAGAGTGTGTCCAGCCAAGATCAGCCAAGCTGGCCCAGGCTGGAAAAACGACCCAAAGAAGTACCATTATTTGACTGAGGTTGTCCCACTAGTGATATGGCTGACAATGGAACTCTAGTTACTCTGATTCCATTGTAAAATGATTTTTCACCCAATTCTATTATGTGTGGGGGGCAGGGGCAGGGCAGGGAGGTCCCACACCAGCAAGCAATACCCAGACACTAGCTGGGTGTTCACAGTTTAACTCAATTCTGAATTGGAAGTCATAACCTGTAGATTTCATCAGCACCCATAAGTTGAAAGCTCAATCTTACAAGACTGCCCCCCAACATGCATACTTCAGACATCAGTCACAAGCACAGATCACTTGTGCTTCTGATCAACCTGTTATAGATCAGAGGTTCCCAACCCACTCCTTGGTTTAATTAATTTGTTAAAGCAGCTCACAGAATTCAGAGAAACATTTTAGTTACTAAATCACCAGTTTATTATAAAAGGTCGTAGCTCAGGAACAGCTAAATGGAAGAGGTGCACTGGACAAGATATAGGAAAAGGGCACAGAGCTTCCACGTCCTCAGATAGCTGGTCACTCTTCCTGCATCTCCACATGTGTATCAGACCTCCCTCCCTCTGGATTTTTATGGAAACTTCATTACATAAACATGATTGATTAGATTATTGGCCATTGGTGATTGATTCAACCTCCAGGCCCTCTCCTCTCTTAGGGAGTCAGAGAGTGAAATGAAAATTGCAACCCTCTAATTACAAGGTTGGATCTCCTGGCAATCAGTCCCATTCATTAGGTGCAAAGTCACTTAATTAACATAACAAAAGACACTTTTAGCACTCTTATCTATTAGGAAATTCCAAGGGTTTTAGAAACTTTGTGCCAAGAACAAGATGACCAAATAAATACTATAAATTACTATATCACACATAGCTCTTTGACCTAAGATGGGGTTACATCGCAATTAACCCATTATAAGTTGAAAATGCATTGACTACATCTAATCTACTGCACCTCATAGTTTAGCCTAACCTACCTTAAATGTGCTGTGAACACCTATACTAGTATACAATTGGGAAAATCATTTTGCTACCTCTGTCCAGCATTACAAGTGATTATGGTACTGCATTTTACTAACCCTGGAAAAAATAAAAATTCAAAATTTGAGGAATGGTTTCTACTAAATGCATATTGTTTTTGCTGACAGTGGAAATCCTGTTCTTCCATGGGATCACAAGAAAAGCACTTCACAGACCCACCCACAGAAGACTGTGTTGTGTCAAGGTTTATTCAAGTGGAAATCTGCCTCTGAGTTTCCAAAGTCCTGTACCCATTCATCTCACCATGGAAGAAGTCCAACCATGTCTGCAGCAAGGCCAAAACAAAGACCAGTGTCCAGAGTTTCTGTTTCATAGTAAATCTTAGTCCTTTGGAGCTTGTGCAGTCTGCTGTGGGCCCACACTAGACCAACATGGTTGCATGTGTTCCTGGGTGACAGAGTGAATGCATGAACAAATAGGGCAGTGAGGGTCCCTGAGTGAGAGAAGAAGAAAGAGAGCTAGCTTCTTTGATCCCATGGGATTTTGTATCTCAGGCTGGGAAAAGATCAGAGCTTTTCATAAATAACCAATCAACAAACCAAGCTTTCAAGGCCTTCTGATGGGTTCACCTCATAGCTATATTAACAGGCCTCTACAGTCAAGCACCTTCCTTATGCCCCCCAACAATCCAATACTGGAGGGCAGACAGTGCTTCTGGAGAGATTCTCTGTGCTTTTAGGATTAAGTCCCCTCAGCAGCAGTTGCCTAGAGTATATAAATGAGTCTGTAAACGTTATAGCTTCCTGGCTAAGTAAGCAGACTTATGCTCCCCATTTTATTAAGCTCAATGTCCAATTCCCTTTGTTTCCTTCTTTATTAATAACTAGCTAATTACCTATGGTAACATTTCCCCCTTAACCAAAATTTTGAAAGGAATTTCATGTCTAAGAGAGACATGTCTGGGCTCTAGCTGTCATCAGAGTCTTAAAGAATTGAGATTGATTTTTAAACCTGATAAAAGCCCACTGCAGAAATGGCCTAGTACCTTGGTTGGTCACATAGCTCATGGAAGCCTTTCCAGGTAGAGTATGAAGTGCTTTCCTGAGAGATAGCAAGGAAGGAACCTCAAGAACTTGAGGAATTTACCTCAATTTAGGCAAAGCCTGATGGCAGCTGTGTTGCTTGGTTTCTAGGTCCTGAGGGGCTGACTAAAGGTCAATCTGAAGATTCTTGTGAAATTCCAGCATAGCAGATTTGAAAGAACTTACGTGAACACCCAGATTGGGTGGCTCACTTGGTTGGAGCCTTGTCCCATACACCAAAATGTTATTTGTTCATTCCCAGTCAGAGCATATACCTAGGTTGCAGGTTTGATCCCCAGTCAGAGCATATATGGAAGGCAACCAATCAATGTTTCTCCCTCACATTGATGGTTTCTCTCTCTTTCTTTCTCTCTCCCTCTCTCTCCCCTCCTCCTGTTCTCTCTTTCTCTATCTCTAAAATCAATAAACAAATGCTCAGGTGAAGATTTTAAAAAGGGAAGAAAGAGCTTATGTGATCAATTGCTGTTCTTGTGTTTATACAAATAGTCAGGCCAAGTTAAAAGTGGACTTAATGCAATCTCTTTGATGAAAATGAGGGTAATTTTAGGGAAAGTAATTTTGTTTTAATGGAAATCACAATACCCAATTGTGGATATTAGACTCTAATGCAGTTAATTGTCTTCAAAGTTTTGTTTTCCACTTGTGGGCTGAACTGGTTCCTGAATTCCTCTAGTTGTCTTCAACCGTCCAAGCTAATGTTTCATTTTTTTCTTCCCATCTTTCTATTAGGAATTATTGGTAATCAAAACTTTTTTCTAAGATTGTTTCTGTGTATGCCATACAGAATTTACCTCAGCATCTGATGACATCACCAAATGTGTTCAAACTGCAGACAAGAAAGATCTGTCAAATTGTCACTGTTTAACTTCATTCCATCAAAAGCCTTTCATTTGGAAATCGTCTAAACTGTCATCTTGCAGACTCAGAAACTGATTTATAATTTGCTATGTTCATTAACCTTTTTGTGTTTTGTGTTTTCTTCCTTCTGTTTTCATAGAATGTATGCTATAACCTTATTCACCTCATTGCTTGTTTACACAGTATGGGCTTCACTTTGGAAGCCATCTGCATTACTGTCACCTGAAATGAGACACAACTGTTTCTCTGGATTTACCTGTGGTCAAGACAAGATGGTTGAATTGGTAAAGTATGAGGCGGTCTACTGGCTACACTTGAAACTGCTTTCCCTTTTCTTTCCAAAAGGTTAGGACAGAAAGACCCACAGCTCTTCATGGGGGGAATCTTAGAATGTCCCTCTCAGTCTAATTTGAGGTAAGTATGGTAAGCAAGAAGGTTTCAGACAGGTGTGACACACCTTCCTCCAGGGAAACCACTCTTCCAAGTTAATCTCAGACACTGTAAAGTTAGTCCCTCCCTTCATTGCCTGGTTTTTACCTCTCACCAGACTTTCATTTTCTATAATTCTTCTCATTTTTGGACTATGTCTTTTAACCTTACTGTCAAATTTGTCATCTCTAGACCACAATAAGAATGCCACCTTGTCCAATGTGGCCATCCTCTAGGCATCATATATGCCACCTCCCAGTGACAGTAGACTGTCCTGGACTTTGCAAAGTCCCCCTTTCTTGCATGAAGACTCCCCTGGCTTTTTGCTTCTTTATTTATTTAGCAGATAGGAAGACCCTCTGGGCCTGAGGATAGGCAGGAATATGTCCTTTGATAGCAAGAAGCAATTACAGACAATAAGACATTTATTCATCTACTCTTGTAAGATTACAAGGCTCAAGGTCTTAGTGGGGGGAATGTTACCCTAGTAGTTAGGAATTATCAATAAGAAAGGAAACAAAGGGAATTGGGCATGGAGATTAATAAACTTGTGAGCATAAACCTGTTTGCTTCACCTGGAAGCTACAACTTCAACACTCTAGGGGATCCCAGCTTTGTTTCTCCAAGAGAATGAACATTCCTCCCTTCCTCCTTCCAGTACTAGATTGTCAGGGAGAGTTAGGGGGAGGTAAGCACATGTGCAATAGAAGTCAAAATGGTGCAGGGGGAGGTGCTTTACCACAGAGGCCTGTCAGTCTAAGTCAGGGGTGGACTCATCAGAAGTCCATGAAAGCTTAGGAAGTTGGTTTTTTTGAAAAAGCTTCTGGACTTTCCTATAGGAACAAAGAAGCACTCTTGCTCTCTCTCTCTCTCTCTGTCACCCAAACTCACCCCATTCGATTATACGTTCTTCTCTCATCCAGGAACACATACAACCATGTGGGTCCAGCAGCTGTGTGGGCCTGCAGCTGACTGCATGAGCTCCAAAAGACTTAACCTTAATATGAAGCAGAAACTCTGGACACTGGTCTTTGTTTGGCCTTGCTGAAGACATGGTTGGACTTTTTCCATGGGGGGACAGATGGAGATAGGACATTGGAAACCCAGGGGCAGACTTCCACCTGAATAAATCTTGCCACACCACAATTTCCCATACACGAGTCTGTGAAATGCTTCTCTCATCATCCTGTGGAAGGACATGTTTTCCACTGGTAACATTTTCACACCATTGTAAAGTTGAAAATCATGTTGAACCACCTGGGTGTCCTCCAGAGCAGGACACTCTTGCCTGTGCCAGTGTATCCCCAGTAACTTGACCAGCACAGGTCTCTTCTGAGCTGGAATCATCTGAAATAGCTTCAGTTCATGCTAATGAAGAAGGAATGTTGTAACAAAAGGATGGAGCCCAGAGAAGCAACACAATGCTGCCTCCAAAAATCAAGCTTTGCACGAGAAAGTAAAATATAACATCTGTCAAATTGTAAAGCATTCATAAATTCCTTTCTCAAAAATGCTGTCTTGGATCCCACTGACAACCCTAAATGTCAGTGTGATTATAACTACTCCCACTTTACATAGAAGAAAATTGAATCTTAGCGAGGTCAAGCAACTTTCTCACAGTATGAGAAGAACAGACATGGGACCACACACACGTCCTTTGCCTACAGACTTAGCATTCTTTCTCATAACACCAAGCTGAAAGCAGATTTCCTATTGACATTCTAAAGTTGACTGCCATAGACCAAAAAGTAAGTAATAGCCACAGTTATGTGTACTAGGAGCACCACACATTAGTTAGATATAGAGGGACAAAGAAGCTGATGGGGAAGACACACAACATTTGGGAGATGGTTTAGAGCTTCCAAAAGTGAAAGGTGGGACCTCTCTCCACAACACTCCTTTCCAGTTGCATAATGATATGTTTGATTTGGCAAAGTTCCTTGGCATGAAAAGGCTGCTCCCGTTTGTTAATCCAGCCACACAAATCCAAACCACTGCTGTCCTATGCCAGGCTGCTTGTTACCTACCAGCATCTGGCATCTGCCTGCCATCATGAATTTTAAAGCGTTAACTCTATCATCTTTGTTCTTTGGTGTTTAATAACAATACCTGTTCCTAAGAGCTTTCTTTCAACTTTCCAGCTATTCAGAGGGAAAAAATATAGACACAGAATAAACAAAAATTATATCCTTTCATTCTCGTGAATTTATCTTGTGAAGATGTAACATCCTATTGTAAGTCTCACCAGTGAGCTGGCCGGCAGCTGCAAGCTGGAGAACAGTGCTGCCATTTCATTCTGCAGAGACTATTACTGCTTTTTCCAAATATCCCAGGCTGTCACACTGCCTTTTGTGCCAACACTGAGAAGATTCCAGCCATGCCACCATCAAAGGTCTCAGAATACCTAGAATCTTCATATTCCACCCATTTATTTTGATCCAAAGGAAGCAGATTATTAGGACCCATGTGTTCATTCTCCATGAACCTCAAAGCCCATCAAACTTAATCCACCCAGCATCTCAAAAGAAACTCTAGGTACCTGTTCACACCTGGATCTTTAAACTCTTCCTCTGTAGAGGAAATTAACTCTCCTGAAGACTGCCATAGTTACCTGGCAAAGTCATTTTATTCAGATGTCCAGGAATCCTACATCATATTAGTATCTCTAAGCCTAACATCCCTTCCTGGTGATGCTCTAAATCTTATATTGTCCCAAAAAATAGCTCATCAAGGAGACCATTTGTGTTTAGGTTTCTATTACCTACTAATGCAGACCTGCTTTCATCATTGCAGTTAACAGAGGTTCTTCCCATTCCATTCTATGTCTTATTTATGTGTTCCTTCTCCCAGGGACTCTAGGGCTTTATAAGACATGTTACTTTCAAAGAGTGTTAATAATGCTCATCAGCTTGCAGCTGGGCTGGTTGAGCATCCCAGAGTGGGGCGATGCCCAGATCATATTCACCTACTTCCTGGTTACATAAGAAAGCACACCAGCCTGCCCTCTCTGTCTGAGTCTTGTGAAAGCAAGGGCAGGACTTACTCATCCTATCATCACACTTTGCACTGTTCCTAGCACAGATCAAGTTTTCAGAAGATGTTTTATGACTTGTCTCTGAACCAGGCAGCTTCTCATGCCTAAACAATTTTAAAAATATGAGGGCTCCAGAGATGTCTATAGGAACCAAGGAGATAATCTTGCAAAGGTCATCAAAGAGGTCCCAGGGAGGACAGACCACCATGCCACTCCAAGACAGCTGGTGGTATTGCTACTAACTATGCATTCTGGCAGCTGGAGACCTTCTGCCCCAGGATTCCGCTGAGCCAGTGGGGGCAGACACTATGGGACAGGTTCTCAGGCCTGCACCTTCAAGATGAAATCTTACCATTTTAAGATAACTTGGAGCATTTAGATTTCATGGGCACTGGATGACTTCGGGGACCAAGCCATTGCAAGTATAGGTCTGAGAAGTGGTTTTATTACTGAAGAAAAAGCTCAGGCATGGAACTAAATTCACAATAGCTGAATGCCTTTAAGAAGTTTCCTTTGACCTGTGATAACAATCTCACATTAAGTTTTAAAAAGAAGTGCTTGCTTTCTTTAACCTCACTCCTGGGATAATAATATTTCTCACCAAAAGAAAAAAAGTTGGAAAGAAGAAGTAGCACCTGGTTAGTCCCGCCAATGTCTTGGGCTGTCACAAGACACACAAGCCTTGAGACTTCAGCAAGCCAGGTGGCCCCTGTCTCAGGTTCCTTTTCAATAAACCAGGGTCTGACTCCTGATCTCCCCACAGGACTGTTATGAGGATCAAATGAGATGACGATGAACAATGCTTTGATGACAATAAAGGAATAAAGCATAGTGTTAGCACCAACCATTACATATTTGCAGATGATGCCAGGTCCTCTCAAAGCTACAACGCTCCTGGGACAGTAGGAGATGGCTGGTGACAATGATTACCCTTCCAGTTTACATAAGGAAAGCTAGACTAACACCAAAAAGCACCTTGTCTCGAATTAATGAACCAGTAAGTAGTTAGGAAATAGACACGGTCCTTATATAATTATCCAAGTAGAGTTCTGAGTATAATTAAATTGGTGTTCATTACTTTATAAGAGGGTTAGGAACCAGAATTGTAAATTAGAACCCAGGGTTTGCTCACTGTGAAAATATTACTTCTTAAAATACTAACAATAACAATAATGACAGTAATAAACACACACTGAGGACCTGTGTAGAGCAGGTCTTGAGCCCAGTGTTCAACATTACAGTACAATTTTCACTATGTAAGAGATGCAGGAAGCACTGTGATGTATGGTCTTTTAGAGAGCCAAATTCACAAATGATGTTGGTTAATATCCCTATTTTTCTTGTTAAATGTATAGAAGTACATTAATATTATATCAATAATTGTGTTAATATACTAACTATATTAATAAATTTATATTTTGGGGAAAACTGTTTTGAGTAATGTTCACAAGTCATGTCAACAGCCAGTTCCATCAGGGATACCTTATAATTTGTTACAGTCCTCTTGCTTGTGGCTCCCCATGAATTCATTTCTTTCAGTCAACTACTTGCTAAGTAGATGGAATGTTCTAAAAGGTAAACTCCATCTGGGTAAGAAAAAAATCAGATCTCTGACAGGCAAGCAGAGGGGACTTGGGGAGCATAGAACCCTGCTGATGTCCTTCAGTAAACTGCATGTGAACATCACCCCTGCTGTAGAATCAGAGTCTGGATGGATGAAAGGACATCTCCACCACAGTAAACCAAACCAGTAGTGTTAAAACAGTTTGAGGAACACTCTGGAAAGAAAGGCACTGGCTGTCTGCACTGCCTTTTCCCACGTGCCACTGGGTGACTGCATGCTGGGGGACCACGCTTGGAAGTTCCCTGGAGTGAGTATAGACCGCCACTCTACTCTAGACAAAGCAGCCACCATTGTTCCTACCGTTGGCCTAAAACATACAAATGGAGACACAACAGTGAAGAGAACTTGCACCGGGTCCTACGTGAGTGGCAGGCCAGAGACTTGAACCCATGTCTTCCGACTCCTGGCCCAGTGCTCTGGTCACTTCATTTGAATATGACTTATCGCTGCATAGGATTGGGTTAAATTTGACAAAAGGAAGTCTGTCTTTATTCTCACCCAATGATCCAGTTAATAAGACCCTAGAATATCTTGGTTTTAAGTGGGTTTCCTCACAAAAGTTTATGTAATAGTGACTTGTGGATAATAAAATAACAGTAATTTGAGCCTTTAGTAAAGTAAAAAGTCACTTTTAGTATAAAAATTATTTTTAAAGGTCAGGTCATAAATAATTTTGTGTGGTTGAGAAAAACTATAAAATAAATGACATGAAATTTTACATTATAAGGTATGAGAACAAAAATTACTCTAAAAGCCCAAATCTGGGAGGGAGAAAAGAAAACTTTCAGAATCAAAGTAAATACAGAGTTGACTGATTTCCTATGCTCTCATATGGTATATCTATTTTGAATAGCAAGATGAATGTCAATAACATGGAGATATAAGCTGGACATAGTTTATTTAATTCAACAAAGCTTTCAGCTTTCAGCCATGTAATGAAAACTAAATTTTGACTAGTCAAGAACTTTCTAAGTTTTCAGCGAAGCTGTGGAGGTGGGTACTATGATGCCTTCTTTGGAGCCAACATACTCCATAGTGCAGGTGTTGGGAATGTCACCTGCCCCTGGCTCACAGCCATGACTTTCCTGGGTGTTAGGGGTTGTAATGTGTCCACTGCAATTTTTCTTATGTTGAAGATCAAACTCCTTAGTACTTCAAACTGTGACCTTATTTGGAAATAGGGTCATTGCAGATGTAATTAGTTAAGTGAAAATGAGGTCATTAGAGTGTGCCTCACAAATTCCAACTTTGTTTCCAATGTGTGCACACCAGCTAGGTGTCCTATACTTAAACTAAATTCTGACACTACCTACCTAAAAATAGTGTCAGATCCCACAGGTTAAGGGCTCAGTTCCAGGGTTCCATTAATTTTCTAGAATGACCCACAGAACTCAAGATACCAGTTTACTTACTAGATTATTGATTTATTATAGAAGGACATAATTCAGGGACAACCATACAGAAGATATGAATAAAGCAAGGTATGGAGGAAAACCAGGAACTTACATGCCACTCTCCCCGAATCTTCACACATTTGCCAATCCAGGCTTTGTTCACTGGGAAAACATCCTCTTGGGTTTTTATGGGAGCTTAATTAAGTAGGCATGACTGATTAAATCATTGACCATTGCTGATTCAACCCTAGTCCCTCACCTCCCAAAAGGTTAGAGTGTGGGATTGAAGGTGCCAACTCTCTAGATATATGGTTGGTTCGCCTGCCAACCAGTCCCCAATCCTTAGGTGATTTGCAAAATCACCTGGTTAGCATAACAGAAGACATCTTTATTGCCCTCCTCATTTAGGCAATTTCAAGGGTTTTATGAGGTCTATGCCAGAACCAGGCACAGAGACAAAATATGTGTCTTTTATAAACCACAATATTGCAGCCCTAATCCAATAGGACTGTTGTCCTTACAAAAAAGAGAAATTCGGACACAGAAACAGACATGCATAGAGGAAAGATGCTCTGAGGAGACACAGGGAGAAGACCGCCATCTGCAAGCCAAGGAGGGAGACCTGGAACAGATCCTCACCTCCCAGCCCTCAGAAAGAACCAACCTTGCTGACACCTTGGACTTGGACTTCCAGTTTCCAGATTGTGGGGCAGTAAATGTCTATTGTTTAAGCCCCACAGCTTGAAGTAGTTTGTTACAGCAGCTCTAACAACCTAACATACCTGACAAAGCCCTTTGCCTTAGAGAACAGTTGGTTTGCCTGAGGTTAGCCCCCGCCAACCAGGGGCAGTCAGTGGTAATGATTGGGGGCTGCAAGGATGCAAAGGCCTCCCATTGGCCTCCATCTGTGAGCACACTGAGGGATCACCTGGGGCAAGAGCACCGCATGGGCTCCTCGTCTCCCTGTAACCACCATCACTTCTATAGAGCCTCACTCTCAGGCAGACAGCACTGCAGACTCGTCTCCCTCACAGTCTGTCTCCCAGGATCCCTCTTGAGACAGATGACTATATCTTGAGCATTATGGATGTCAATCTCTATCAGGGTTTGGTTTTATTAGATTTATGTGGACACAAGTGCCCTGGAGCAACACTACAAGATCATGGGTCTGAACCCACAGAGGATGATCCCCAAGGCTCTCTGGACACCTTCCCATCCATGTCTGAACCCAGAGGGTGTGCCTGTGACTGATGCCAAGGACAGCCATGAATCAGAAGCTCAAGGAACTGGAACGTGAAGGACCGATGTTTCTGGTGGCTAATGGGGAGGGAGGTGCCTCTGTGCTGCCAGGGCCCTGATAGATTGATTCCCGTTAGTGAAGGCTCCGTCAGAGCAGGAAGCTCATTGTCATTTTAACCTAACACCAGGACGCAGGTGGAACATTACTGGACCTGTGCTGTGCAGAGGGACAGCAAGGAGGGCAGGGTTCTGCTTGGAGCCCCAGGGTGAGCTCCTCTAACCTGGGGTTTTACCAAATGGGCATTCAGAGGAGGGCCTCTCAAGTCTTTCCCTTTCTGGCACTCAGCTCAATACCTGCACTCAGGAAGGAACAGTAGGTCTCTGTTCTGTGTATTTACATGCCGAAGAGCTGGTCAGGGTCTCTGGGAAAGGGATGCAGGTGGAACTGAGAGAGAGAAGCTGTCCTAGACATAAAGCTAGAGATCAATTTTCTCATGTTCTTGTTTCCACACTAGACCTCCCTGAACACAGCCCTGAACACAGCCCCGTGGTTCCCCAGTGCTGAGACTGATAAACAAATTTGTATAGAGAGGAGGAGTGTGGAAGGATGGTCACCTTCATGACAATGATGGTTTTTCTTGGAGTGAATAATTCTAATTTTTAATGCAATGTTTATTAAACTCTTCTTTATCTTTTTGCAACTATATACTCAAGAAAGCTATTTTTATCAAGGGCAGAAGCAAGTATTAACAGACCTCCAAAGTCACTCTCTGGTGGCTGCACAAAGGTGTTGGTTCCCCTGTACCTCACTATATAAGTTTTGCCTCCAAAAGCCTGCCTCCTGCTTCTGGGGTGCGGGTTGGGCAGAATGCAAGGGAGAGACACAGATGAGGGGAATGATCTGATGCTTTAGGAGGCAGACACTGCAGAAAGCACTTCCTGGTAGGAGGAATGTTCAGTGTCAGGGAGACTGAAGGCAAAGCACCACACTCCATGCTTTTCCTGGGATTTGAAAACAGATCCAACATCCCCTCCCTGCTGCGTCAAGCACAGCCACACACACAGTACACCTTGGTTGTAATTGAGAAGTGTCATTCATGGCCCACCACCAGTAGCCAATGTCCCAGCCCTTAAGCATCAAAGTCTCCAACAAGCACAAAGCAGCCAAACCCACAACAGAAAAATTCTCTGCTCACATGATGGAGATGGACAGAGCAAGTTCAGCTTCTCCAGTGAGCATTGGCCCCCAGGGCCAGCAGGTCTCTCCTGCAGCTGATGCAGGATCATTGACCTGCACACATGCCTTTTGTGCTGCAGCAGAAGGAACTGGCCCCCTTCCTGCAGGGGACAGACAGAACAATGAGGTTGGCCAGGTGCATACACTTAAGCAAAACAAAGGAGCTTACACTGAGTCTTAAAGAGGAAATGGTGTTTCTGCATAAAGTGACAAGTCCAGCAAAGATAGAAAGACTTAGTCCCTTGGTGAGGAAGGACTCCAGGCCCATGACCCACTCTTACTCAGCCCACAGGCAACCAAAATACTGAGTGCATGAGACCACCTTTTCCACCAGGGGGGTTACTCACTTTGTCTCAGTGCAACCTGCCCCACCCAAAACTGCGCAGAATGACCCTGCAGATGCTCCCTCCTAGCAGGGAATGTACCACTGTTCTGGTCCCCGTGGGTAGTGGGCTGGAGTTCGGGACCAATTCCACCAGAAAGCATGTTTCAGCACCTGCGTGGAGCTGACCTCAGTGGCATTTAGGCATGAGTTAGGTACAGCCACACCCAAGCCTGCAGGCTGAAAAAAGAGGAAGAACATGGTGCAGTGACCTGGGCTAACCAGAAAACATCTGTCTATTCCAAGGATCCAAACATCTGATGTCATAGGTGAGGACTGGCTCATAGCTGGAAGGGTACAGTACGGCAACAGCTCTTGAGAGGCACAGAAACAAAGACACCCCACCCACCCACCCAGGCCCCAGAGCTCTGCCTGCCTCTTGACACTCTGCTACACGCATCACATGGTCACTGGATGCAGGTGCAGGGGTCATGCTACCCACAGAATAGCTTCCTTGAAGCTACCTGTCAGTCTGCAGCCTCCTAGCCTTGGCCCTGGCCTTGGCTTTGCATCCACAGGTAGGACTGACCTCTGCCTTTTCTGGCACCTCTGTGACCAACTGCAGCCTGTCACTGAAGGCTGCATATCCCAGCTTCACTCCCTTTGAGTGAGGCAAAAGGATGGCTTGCCAAAATCTCAGTATGGAGGATGGATGGGAAGGGAAAACATTAGGAAGGCTCTGAGGCTGCTTTCTGCACTGACAGTGCCTCCATTGAGAATGTGGTTATGGGTGGAAGAGTCCCCAAGGACTCAGTGAGCCCAGTTTTGGGGCCACATGGAGGCAACGAGCAGGCATCTCCCCAATTCCCATTATCACCATGGTTGAGACCTGCTGTTGCTGCCGTAAGCCATTTCTGGTAGCACAGAGAGAAACAGTGCTAAAGCGAAGAGCGAGTCAGCTCTGACACCAAGGAGACAGATGATAAATTGAAATGATGAATTTGTGATGCTGGGGTGACATCAGGTAGGAGGGCCCATTTATCACATTCACAGCACAGCCTGCAATGGAAAGATCTTTGAGGTTTTCAGTTGGTTGATGGAGAAATTGAAAGTTCAACCAGGGGTTTAGATAACAATCCAATGTGAGATGTTAATTTAGTAACCCATGCTTAGGAAGCAATTGAGCTGACTCATTTTATCCACGTGTATCCTTTTACATTCATGGTGCCGCATAAACAATTTATCCCATGTCCCGGTACACACTGACATGTCATTTACCACAGCACAATCTGGCTCCCTGGGAAGAGGCATTCATTGTAAACTTAAAAAGCCTGCCTCCACAGTGCTTCTGTTTCCACTGAAGGTTAAATCCACAGCGAGATGATTCTGGAAATGGTGTGGGTTGTGAGCACACCTGGTGATCTGCCCACCTCACTGTGGGATTCCATTCCCTTCTCCATGCCGCACCTGTCCACAGGCCCCAGTGATTATGTCCTGGGCTGCTGGACTTCTGTGTTAGGGGACAGCTGATATGCTGTGCTGTTGTTTCTCCCAGTCCCACACATGCTGACTAGATCACTTCCCCACGCAGGATGGAGGACAGCCAGCCTTGGGCCTGTAGTGACTGTAAATACTCCCTACCTGTTCAGGACTCCTGGTCTCCTATTCACTTTTAATTTGCATCTGGAGGACACAAAAATATGCTTCCTGGTTGTGCCTCGACCCCAATCTCAGAAAACAAA
Source organism: Tonatia bakeri (assembly GCA_004024845.1). NCBI lineage: Eukaryota > Metazoa > Chordata > Mammalia > Chiroptera > Phyllostomidae > Tonatia > Tonatia bakeri. Next base: position 59,094 of record PVIA01000733.1, on the reverse strand, counting down.
CAAGCGTATTATAAAACTGAAATGTTAATCCAAAAGGAAGTGGCCTCCTCATGCAGTTAAGTAAACAAGTCTATTGAGGTTGTGTGATGTATTCAAAGTTACTGGAAGTTCCTGGGCTGTAGTACAGGTCCTGGACTTTAGATTCAGTGCTTTTTCCCCATTGCTCAAAACCTCCAGGCCACACACCACACAACTCCCACTTAGTGCATGTTAGTGCCGAAGTCTGAGCTATCTCAGCTAAACAGAGGTAGGCACCACCCTAACTCAAAACCCCCTGTACACTACCACTCTGCAAAAGAAGAAAAAATAAGCATGCATTCTGCAATTTTTTTTTACAAGTCATTTCAATCTGAACACTCCAGGCTGTGGAAAATGTTCAGCCCCTGCAAACAGCCCCCTTTGTGCCCTGAACACTAAAGCATCACTGCTTGTCAAGGCCCATTATTAGTCAGTTCCAACTTCCTCACAAAGCACCACAGACTAGGGGTGCTTAAAAACAGAAATTTATCATCCCACAGTTGTGGAGTGCTGAAATCTAAAATCAAGTGTCAGCAGGCAGGATTGGTTTCTTCTACAGGTGTGAAGGAGCATCTGTTCCAAACCCTCTGCTGGCTTCTGAGGTTTGCTGGCCATCCTTGGCATCCCTTGGCTTGTAGAAACATCACCCTGATACCTTATTCCATCTTTGAGTGGTGTTCTGTGTGTGTGTGTGTGTGTGTGTGTGTGTGTGTGTGTGTGTACAAATTTCCTCTTTTTTGTAAGAATGCCCAGCATATTGGATTAGAGCCACCTGAGTGATCTCACTTAGCTGGATTACCTCTGTAAGAACCTATACCCAGATAAGTCCACACTCTGAGGCACTTGAGCTTAAGAAGTCAACACAACTTTTCTGGAGGGACACAGTTCAACCCACAACAGCTGGTGGTTGGATAAGGCAAGTAAGACCCCCACTCTAAGGGTGATACAAGCACAGCCCTGAGAGGAAAGCTGCTCCTTACATTTGGTCCTTGGCTTCCTCATGTGCCTCTAATAGCAGCCTTGCTGTTTGTGTTAATAAGAGATCTTACCTACCCTCTTTGGACCCAGTTCATGGGGAACCAAGCCAGGGCCTTCTCAAAGTGACCAACCCCAAGCTGGACTCAGATGCCCTCATTCCTTAAGAGACTCAGGCTATCCTTCTGGAGCCTTCGACTTCCTCATATTATTCCTTCAAGTTCAGTTCTCTCTCAGGAGACTCCTCAGTTCCTTGGGCATCTCCTAATGACCACCCAACTGGCCAGGTCAGTGGTCACACAAACATCTCTGAATCCAGGTTGTATACGGCTTGGTCCTCCACTGGACCACCTCTGCAATGGAAAGATGTAAGTACAAAAAAGTGAGATTGATGTGGGGGGTCACCCCAAATGCACCCATGCTCCTTGATACAGTGAATGGAGGAAGGCTGTCTACATAGAAGAGACAAGCCATCCCCCAACCAGACAAGGGGAGTCTTGCTGATGGCATATAAACTCCACATGACCAAGAGAAGGAAAAAGCTAAAGACAAAAACTGTGGGTACATGTCAGCTGAGTCTTGTCCTAGAAACTACCTCAGAAGGATTGGATAGGGAAATTGGAATCAACTCGAAAAGAAAGATGATTTGAACAACTGGGGTTCAGGGAAGACCTCAACCTCACCCACCATGGGCACAAGCTGGCTACACAGAGGTTGTATTGAAGAGCAGGGCTCTGAGCCATGTGGTCCTGGAATGTCTGCTCTGACAATCAGTCACCTCATGGTCTGGTTCACCTCCTTTGGTTTCTCTATGCCTCAGTTTTCTTATCTCTGTGATCAGAATAGTAATAGCTCCTACCTCACTGGTTTGTAACAGATATAAGTGACTGGGAACAGTGCTTGGCACATAGAAATGCTCAGTAGCTCATAGTTGTGATGATTACTATCTGTATAAGGCCTATCTAGAAAAAGTTAAGCCATCGTTAATATAACAAGAACAGTTTGTACCACATCAATGTAATCTGGCAGCCAAGGAGAGTAGACTGGAATGCACATGCGTGAACAGTGACAACTTCACTGTACTAGTCAGTGGGGGCAGTAGATGCCCCTGAGTGAGCATGTGTACTGTGTGGCCATCACATTCAAAATGACTAAGTGAGTAGACCAATGAATCTGCATCAAACTTTACATTAAGTTTGAACATCCCTCCTCAGAAACTATTAAGATGATTCAGACAGCTGCAGCGATGGGCAACTGGTGATTGGCAGCTTCATCACAACAATACATTACCTCTCCTGCAGAATTTTCTGGAGAAACAACAAATCACCCAGGTGATTCAGCCCCCTGATAGCCCAGATTTGGTGCCCTGCAACTTCTGGCTTTTCCCAAAACTAAAATCATCTTTGAAAGGGAAGAGACTTCAGACCATTGATGAGATTCAGGAAAATATGACAGAGCAGCTGATGGCAATTGGGAGAAATGTGTGAGATCCCAAGGTGCCTACTTTGAAGGAGACTAAGGCATCATTGTCCTATGTACAATATTTCTTGTATCTTGCATCGTCTTAAATAAATATCTCTATTTTTCATATTGCATGGCTGGATATTTTCTGGACTTATGTACTTTCTTGTACTTCTTTAGACCTCAAAGGATTTAAATGAGTAAATTTATTTTATTACATTATTTTATTTTTAATGTTCAATACTTTTCAACCATTGTTTGACTCCTTTTGGGAGAGGATCCAGGCAGAGAAACCTGAAGGTGTTACAGAAAAACACTTACTCACACGTGGAAGATGGCGGAATCATGAGTTTATTACGTGTATGGGCTCAGAGGGGGAGAAAGACCCCAAATCCTGAGCCCCGGACTGAGTTTCTCCAGGGTTTATAAAGCAAGCAGCAAGCCATTTACAGAAGCAGAGAGGCTGGTTATCAAAAGCAAGCAGTCTAGCCGTTTACAGAGGCAGAGGGGCTGGTTATCAATCAGGATGCGGTTGTAAACGTTACATGTCAGAAGGGTGAGGTAGTACATTCAGTTTTTTTTTAAAGATATTCCCTGAGTGCTCTTTATACTTATAAATTACTGCATCAAAGGGGCATAGAATTCTTCACAGACACCTGCGCAGACCTCACACTGGTCACAGGCAAAGACCCCCCGTCTCAGATGTTGGAATGTTGCTCACACTGATGCCCTTGTTCCTCTGAAGAGCTGGCCAAGAAAATGCTAGGCTGTCTTGCCCATGGCCAGGGATGCTGAAGGTCTTCTTCCCACCCATTCAAATCCTCAGTTTTCCTCAATTCATTCACCTGGGGTGGTTTTCTTTAAAGCAACCCCTAGGTTCTGAACTTCCCATGAGAATACCATGAAGATTTTCTACTTTGTTCTGAGTTGTGCATTTGTTTTCTTTCATGGAGTTTCAAGAAGTCTTTGGGGCACTGTTTTGCTTTTCATCTCATTCAATTCAATTCACTCCAGTCCAATTCAATCTGCAATAGAGATGGAGTTATAACCTTTGGTTCCATGTTTGCTATTACCATACTCATGGGGCAGACTGATGAGCTCTTTGCTCAAAGCATTTTGAATAAAGTGGCTTTTCTATCTACCTTGAGTCTGTGTTGCAGTCAACTATATGCCTCACAGTATTCATACAGAGGGGCCTTCATGGTGCACACTTAGAAATGGAAATTATATCACATAGAAAAGACCTCTATCCAGAAAAGAAAATACAAACAGTGGGCAGTTACAAAATTGCCTTTGAAGACAGACAGGTTAAGAAAACCAAATTGAACAAAGGCAGGCTGAGGCAGGGAAGAGCCCTAAGAACCTGGAGCAATAGGTGACAAAAACTTGCAGGTGTGATGGGGTCACTCACAGGGCACACGTGAGAGGTCAGTGTCATAGACATTCTTAACAACAGAAATAGCTCCATGTGCCCGGAAGCCTCCAGGATGAAAACAGAGAAAGCAGTACTCATACTTTGTCTTAGTCTGCACAGGCTGCTCTAACAAATACAACCAACCCAGTGGCTTAAACAACAGATGTTAGTTTTCTTTCAGTTCTGGAGGCTAGACATCCAAGATGAGGGACTCAGCATGGTGGGTGTCTGGTGAGGCCCCTCTTCCTGGCTTGAAGACGGCCACCTTCTCAGCTTGTCCTCAGCTTGGCCTCTTCTTTGTGCCAGTGTGAAAAGAGTCATCTCTTTCTTTCTCTTTTTATAAGGCCACCAATTCTATTAGGTTAGGATCCTACCACTTACAATCTCATTAGAACTTAGTTACCTCCTAAAGGTCCTCTCTCCAAATATGGTGGCAATAAACATTGAAGTGAAGACTTCAACAAATAAATTTTGGAGGGAGATATTCAATCCACAGAACTTAAAAAAGAAAGGAGATAAAAGAAAAAAATAAATGAATTTATTTTGTTTATATATGTGAAACAAGCCCAGAAGTAATACGTATGAACTGGTTAGATGTCCACTGAAATGTTTCTATTTCCATTTGTTTCCTTGAAAGGAACTTGTAAGCACAAATTACATGTAAATGCCCTTTCTAAAAACCATGTACAACTCTTTCCCTTGAGGTTTAAAGAGAAGGCAAGTTTTCCAATAGGATAGATGTACATAGCTTTGGCTGGGATTCTGAGTTCTGAAGTATATTAAACATTTTAGAACAGAAGCATAAAAATGAACACGCAGTATTTGCTACACACGTGCTTTCGGCCCAGTGTTTGCAGTCTGGGATTTCTTTGCATCCTCTTCCCCTGTCATTCAACTCTGCAGGCTGGCTGAAGGGAGAGAAAACTTCACTTGTTCTCCCAAAACACGTAAAAGATCTCTGCCATATGCCTGGAGTCAAGATTTAGGTGTAAACCTCCCAGATTGATCTGGAGACTCAAATCAATCCATCTGGAAAATGCAAGAGAACTAACAAGCTCAGTGAGCATGTGGTGGTCTATGGGGAGTTTTTTCTTGCTAAATATATTGATTTTGACAAAAACGTGGAGCTTCTGCTGGGGAATGTGTCTTGTCATCTTGCTGCTGACCTCCACTACTCCGCCCCTGACCTGGACCAGGTGTGTCTGTTGGTGCTTTATCCAGTTCTTACTTTGGAAAGAACAGTGGCATTTGGCTACAAGGTGGCTGTAACTGAGGACACTGCACACAGTCTCCTTGCTTCCAGCACCGGCAGGAGCTGCAGACTGGGCTATGCTGCACTACAGAAGGCAGCTCAGCTCCTTCACCTCTGCTGTTTCTCTCAGCATCCTCCGCATGATGCCCAGCTTAATTTGTGAAAGCACATCCTTCTCAGAAACTTTTTCATGAAAAAAAAAATGCTCAGTGTGTTTTTGCTTTATAAAACATTGGACTGTCTTTCTGCCCCCTTCCTTCACACCAGTTTAAATTCTTTATCAATGGTCATGCTTCTAGGTAGGTTTTTTAAAAATCATTTGTTACCATTAACTGGCAAATTGTAATTGGACCATCAGATCAAATTGTGCCTTTTGCATCATAATTATGATTGTCATACATGAGAGAGTCATGACATATTTTTTACTGAACAAATATTTAGATTGATTAATCTTTAAATTTATTTCTCCTTAAGTGATGGTTTGGTCTTATCTGCGCTGAATCACATTGCACCAATCACCCCTGCCCCTCGATGTTTCTCTATTTATTAAAAACTTATTTATTTATGTCTAAATATTGGTTAGGTAGCCCAGTCAATATATTCATTTAATTTTTAAAGATCCATGCTAACATCTTATTGATGTGCATGAAGAGAATGCTCTTACCTTTCTCAGGCTCCTGCCCAGTTCTTGCTGTCCTTAGCTTACCTGATACTTGTGTTTTGCTGTCCTGTCGTGGGTGTTCACCATGAATTCCTCCCGGGCCCCTCTCCTCCAGGAAGCATGACTCCCAAACTCTCATTGCGAAATTCCCCCCAGGGAACCTTCTGCTCTGTGTAAACATCCTGGGTCCAGGACAAACTTCCCTTTACCACAGAAAAATACAGCACAGCATCATCTCTCTTAATCTTAACATCCTTAAGAAAGAAGGATGGAATTTATTAAACACAGGAATTCTCCATTTTTTAGATTGCTCTAACCCACTAGATAAAAGTTTGTTGAATAATGACTCTAAACAAAACAAAGGAATTAGCTTTCGAAATTATTTCCTAACTCATCTGGAGAATATATTTCAATATATTTCTAAATAATCTTTTCCAACTCAAATATAATTTTTAGATTAATGCAATTAATCCCTACAAGAAAAGTTAAATATTTTGAATACATAATAACTGGTTTATGGTTTGGAAAAAGCAAAATGGAGAAAATGTTATGATTGCTAAATTTTAGTCTGCCTTGGGTGGAAGCCAACACTCATTCATTTATTCATCAACTCTTTTGCTCTAAGCCACTCATGGATACAAATTTCTAAACTAGGTGCTACCGAACATTCATTTTACATTTAAAGATTTTTTTAAGTACAATGAGTTGAGCTCAATTATGTTAAAAGTACATGAAAAGAGGTTATGATAATATCAGGTCTCGGCTACAAGATCTCAGGTTATTGCTCTGTATGAGTCACAGAGCTGGTGGCTGCCATATTCATCCTCTGCTATGCTATGTTGCCTGAGTTTCTTTCTGAGTGATTTCCTAAGCATATGTTCCCCCATCATGCCCACAGTGTCTTCCAGAGCCTGGCTCTGGTCTCTGCAGCCTCAAGAACCCTATACTCTTCATTTCAGAAAGTGCCCTAGGTGCAGGAACAGCCACAACATAGGTGTAAGGCCTGAAATCAGCATCTTCAAGCAGAGCCTGAGTGTATAGCATGAGTAGATGCTTCCAAGGTACCAATGGCATTTGCATCCCATCATCCTCATTGTGAATGTTTCCAGATACACGATAAGGAACATCCGCATGAACTCCCCACCTATGGTGACACCTCACTGAGACCCCATCTCAGGGCACACAGTGTGTATCATCTCTGCACTGCATGCAGGAGCAGTGCCTGACTCAGAGACATGTCCTCACTGCCTGTCTCACTGGCCAGCTGAACACAGAAGGAGTCAATGAATATTGATAAGTGGATGAATTAATTAGCCCAGTTATTCTGCATCCCCTCTCACCCACCATGGCCCCCTCTTCTGCCTGGCTCTGCCCAGCTCTGTGTCCTGGCAGTGACATCCTTGGACTAGATGTCATCAAGCCTGTCTCAGATTCTGGCCTGAGCTTGAGATTTGTCAGCCAGGCAGTTGCTGGCTAATTTGGGACTAGAAATGAAAAAGATTAGGGCATTTTTTCCTCCACTCTCCCCCTGCTCTGCTCTCATCATTCTATCCCTTCTGTAGCTCCATCCCTCACTGAAACGGAGTGATGGCTGGGTTCAGCTCCAATGTGGCTGTTCCCTAGGGGCCTCCACAGCAGGTGCAGCTGTCTCAACCCTGGCCCACCCCCACAGTCCATTTACTAAGGACCCTGATGGACATAGACCCCAAAATCTCCCTTTTCATGCAAGTGAATTCAAGATTTACATGTAAACATTCAGACCACATAAGCACTGAAATAGAATATTAAGAATCTCTGGGGATTTCAGTAATTGAGAAGGCTCACTGATACTAGAACTGGAAACAAGAGAGCTATATCTAAAAAAATTAACTTCTGTACTCTACAAATACCACATGTGACGAATGCAACAAAGAGCCTGCAGCAAGTACCTTTGGCTTTTTACCCAGCACCTGGGGTCCATCCCTCATGACTCTGGACTCCTAATAGAACCTGGTTGTGTTCAGGAATTCATTTGGCCAGAGCTTCTGGGATGATGACTCACCCCACCCCTGGCCAGTTGAGGTATCACTTAGCACCCTGATCTGTGGCACTGGCCAGTGCTTCGTGGAACACCATCGTGCACTTGACTGATGGGAACTGTTTATTGGGAAGTCAGACCTCTCTCCTTACTCTCAAAGTCAGGTTTCTCTTTCTCCATTTACTCAAAATGAAGGCTATTTATTCATTACCACTCACTCACTCATTTGTTGACTCCATCTGATTCTACTTTGAATACTATCAATAAAGCCTTCCTTGTCCACATCCAAGACATTTATTTACAACTGTTTGAGAGTAGACTTGACTTGAGACAAAGAGCTTCTCCACTGACAGAAATCAATCATTTACAAGGAAAGCAACCTGAAATACCAGTGAAAACCCCCAGTACCTCTCCTGGCTGTGGTCATGTAGGTCAGGAACTGCTCAAAAGTATTTAACAAGATCAAAATATAAAGAAAGGAGGAAAAGAAAGCAAAAAACAGCTGAGATTCTTGGGAACTCCATAAGGTCTGTTTAATATGAAAAGAAAAAAGAAAGCAGAAGAGAGATGTTTTCTATTATTTATTAGCACCCCTCAGGCAGTGGAATCAAAGCTCCAGCTTCCTTTAACAAAAGCAGATGTGTTGGCAGAAAACTTTCGGACCCATAGAAATGAATACGGCCACTTGACTGCCAAACAAGTTTTTGCCTGTGGACAGTATGGAGACTGTAGGATATCATGATTTTCCCACCTTGGTAGAAATACACAATTATTTATGGTTTAGATCATCCCTAGCTTTTAGGTAATAGAAATGAACAAAACTAAATAAAACAAAAAACCCGACTGCCCTGTTGACGCCAGATGAGGGTGGCTCATATTCATCACCTAGCGGACCAGAGAGGATGAAACTGCCCAATGCAAGCATGTCCTGCAGGAAAACATGGGCTCACTTGATTCCGTTCCTTAGGTCAGAATCTCAGCCCCACCCTTACACTCACCTTGCCCTGCCATTCTTCAGGTTTACTTCTGAGGATAAGGCCCCTTACCCACTGCTTCATCACCACCTCCCCTTCCTTCTGCTCACTGAGCCGTGGTCATCTAAAGCTTTAGCCCATTCAGGAGTTACCAAAACTCTTGCTTTTGATCCAGGCAACTTGAATATCTGTGGCATGGTACATGGACAAATAGTTAAAAAGAGTTTACATTTGGTAAACAACTTTTTAAAAAGATATAAATAATTTAAATAGATATATTCTCATAAATTATGCAAATATATTCTCTAAAACATAACTATTACTCATTTATCTTTGTTATTAACATGTCCAGATATTCTAAATATACATTTTAGATTCTTTCATCTGTCAAGAAATTGGTATTTGTAGCATTCAGCTAATATCTACCATTTTGTTTGTCTCTTTTGGGGAACAGCATTCCTTTTTTGGGCAAACTGGCCCCCACCTCCAGCAGAACCACACATCTGGAATAAACCTTATGATGTTCGTAGTATTATTATTCTTATGGAACAGATGAGGAAATTGAGACATGAAGAGGGTAAATAAGTCCCCTAATGTTAGACAGGTTTTACTATATTGGAAAGAAGCTAATACAGACCCTGGTTCTTCCAGTTTTCTGCTATCAGTGCTTTTCAAACCATTCCTCTCCAAGTTCAATCAGAGAGAAAGGTGGAGGAGAGCTTACTTTTTTATAACACTGAGCAATTCTCCTAGAGCTGTCATAACAAATTAACACAAAACTGGTGACCTAAAACAACAGATCTTTATTCTCTCACAGGTTTGGGACCACAAGTCAGCATCAAGCTGTCAGCAGGGCCGCACTCCCTGCAGAGGCTCCAGGGGAGGGTCTAATCCATACTTCTTCCAACTTCCAGCAGCTCTGAAAAGTCCTTGATATTTCTGGACTTACAGACACATCTCTGCCATGTTCATATCATCTTCTCTGTTTCTCTGTGTGTTCTCTCCTGTCATAAAAATGCCAATCCACTGGATTTAGTGCCCACCCTAACTTCAGGATGATATCATCTCAAGATCCTTAACTTACGTCTGCAAAAACCTCATTTCCAGTCAGGTCATATTCTGAGGCTCCAGGTAGGCATGCATTCTTGGGAGACACTATTTAGCCCCCTACAAATTGTCACAGCTGAAAAAGAGACTTCACATTCACTCTTTTGTCCCATCACAACACACTCAAATGCAGTGACGTGCCACTTCCTTGAACTCATGCCCACTTCTTTGAGAATCTTTCTCTGACCCACTTTGTCTTACCTTCACTCCCACACCTGTCTAATGTGATCAGACCATGCACAAGGGCAGTCCCCCAGAGGGACTATGAGATGTTCTCAGCTTTGTAGACCTGTGCAGGCCCCTCTAATTACATAGTGAGTAGAATCCTGTATGTCTAAGTACATTTCAATATAATATATGGAATTCTTCCTTGGGTTAAAGGCCAAACTATGGGTGCCAAAAACAGTGAAGAATAAGAAGAATATTTCTGCTGGTTTATCTATCTATCTATCTACCTACCTATTTATCCAGCCATCCATTCATCCATCCGTCTATCCATCTATACTGACATACACACATTTATCTACGTCTCTAAGTTATCTATTACTTATCTTTTTATATAAAAAAATAGGTGGATCATTTTGTAGAGAAAATGTAAGCTTCAAGTGAGCAGAGATTTTTGTTTATAATAATACCTAGAATACAGGAGTTGCTTAGTAAATGTTGAATGAATGAGCTTGTCTCAATGTCTCAGGCATTCTTTTTTCATCTACTCTCACTAAACCACACAAAAAATAGAGTTTAAAATTTATTAAAACCCAAATAAAAAAATGTTCTAGAAATGGATAAAAATCATAATTTTGTGTTAAAGTTAATGATATCTATTATAAAACTTTAAAAAAAACCTATAACTAAAACATAAAACTTGGAGTGGTTGTTTAATAAATTATTTTAAAAGAAACAAATGCAACCAAAGGCATTATTCATCTGGAAGAATTATTTCAATAGTAGATTGGCTGCAGATGACATTATTTAATTTCATGAGAATGAGACTGAAGAAGAGCAAAGAAACCCATTCTGTTTATTCTATTTTTGAGATTCAGTTAAGAATGAAATGGGTATCTGATCAACAATAAAGAATCAAAACCACAAGTCAGGAATAGAACTACAAGTACATTTTTTCAAAAGCTATTAATTGGTATGATACCAGAAAATATGTAAAAATTGCCTGATCAGAATTACCAGTCTTTTAAATGATAATTCTTTTTGTTATTGTAAGTTTTATGGATTCAAGATGCTTCTATCTCTCCCTGAAAGAACAGACAACATAATCAAGTAAAGGGATGAAGTCATGTTCTGTTTGTATGTCTGCTCTGTCACCTGAAATACTAACTATACTAACTAGCACTTCCTTCTCTTAAGGTCTTCTTTCTTCATCTACACTTCATTCGAGTACCAGAGAATTTACCAAATCCAAAAGGGACAACCTGCTGTCACCTGCCAATAAGGAAGAAAACTTACTCCCCTAGGGGAGTAGATGGATTCGCTCTGCCCCTACATCTTCTTAGGGATTCTAAGACATTTCCAGCTTGTTGGGGATCGCCCTGCCTGGTATCAGAAGCTGTAACTCCCTGGTGGCTAAAGCTGAGTGAGCAACCTTCAGACAAGAAGCTACTAAGGAGACAAAGCTTATATCCCTGGCAGGGGCACTGCCTCTGCCTCTTTTACTTCACCCTACTTGGCCCCCAATGCATGATTGGCTAGCCAATGACAGGTAAGATTCCTCAAGGGAGGGACAACCTAAGACAGGCACAATCACAGGGGGGACCCAGGGAAGGATTTGGGGGGCTATAGCAAAAGGGGGTGATAGACCCTTGCCCCTCAGCTTTGACATAGCCTGAGTCCTCATTCTGTCTGCTATAAGTCTCCTAATCTCTTGGCTGCCTTACTTCCCCTGCCTGACTTAAGCCTGAAACAATGCCAGAGGTGGGTGTGGCCCTGTGCTGGGGCAATCAGGCCTAAGAAAGAATGCATAAAATACTATGAAACCTCTTTGCCTAGTACCCTCAATTTAAATGATAAGGTTCCAAGCATGAAATGAGTTTGTTTTCCCAAAGTTTTATGGCCCTTCAGCTAATAGACCCTGACTCAGCATAAGCCCTTGTAGTTCTTTGTATGTTATCTATTGTTTGATCCTTACTGCCTGACAATGATTAATAAGCTTTACCTGTATTCCTGTATGAAATGAACCCAATTAAAGCCCATTAAGGGAAAGGATCTTGGCCCTTCTCCTTTGAGAGATCATCCATCTTTCATCCCCAAGCAGATCATGTCTTCGTAGACTTATTCTCATCTTTGGTGGCCAGGGCGGGGGAGTGGCAGTCCTGAGGGCAGAGCCCTCTGACACCAGCTGGTCTGTGTCCCAGTGTCCCCTTCTCATCTGAGCTGAAACATCTCCTCCCATCCCTTTACGTCCTTGTCTTCTGCTGTTTCTTTTACGGCAGACACCATACCTATTATATGTGGGTATGTCTGCTTGTCTCCCCACTCAAGTCTAAACTCCTATCTCCACAGCCTATAACAGGACCAGGCATGTGAGAGGAACACAGCAAACACCTGTTGTGCTTCAAGTCATCATGGACAGCATGGGGAAGTATGGGAGGAAGCAGGCATATGAGCTGGGAGGTTATCGTGGTAACCTAGTGAAAGATGCTGGTGAGTTATATCAGAGTAAATGCACTGAGAGGAGCAAGACAGGTTCAGATTTGTGTATGTAGTGAAGCCATGGTTGGAAAATCTTGCTGATGGATTAGAGGTGGAGTATGAGGGAAGAAGACCTGGGGAGGACTCCAGGTTCTTGTACCTGAGCCTCCAGCCACCAGTGGTGGAAAGGAAGATGGAGGGAAGAGCTGGTTTGGAGTGGGAGGTAATGGGAGCCTTTTCAGACATGTCACATCGAAACATCTTTCAAACATGCAGATGGAGATAGCATGGACAGGCACATTTAGATGCCTGGAGTTTAGGGGGAAGCAAGGCTGGGGGGCTGATTTGGGGAGTCACCAGTATACAATGGTATTTAAAGCAAAGGTGTTGTGTGGGAAAACTTAGGAATGAGAATAGGTAAAGAAACAGTCCAAGGAGTGTGCCATTGTTACAGGGTGCAGCCAAGAGGGGGGACCCCAAATGGGCATTTGGAATGGGGCCCAGAACTCAAGGTGTTCAAAAATTATTAGGATGTCCTCACCCCCCGGCCCAGGTGTGGGTGGGGGGAAGGGACAAAGAGATCAGGCCCATTGAGAGCTGTTTTGCATAGCAACAGCTTTGCAGATAACCTCTGGTGTGGTTATTTAACACACCTATAACCTTTGATTGGTTACATAGATATGTTGAATAGCTATGGCCATGCTCTGAGACAGGGGGATGGAAGTAACTTCCCCACCAAGATGTAACGGGGCGGGGGTGGGGGGGGCAGGTCCCCCGAGGTACAGCACCTGCGTGGGAGCTTGGAGATGATTGGCTCCATGACATGGGACCACACCTGCCCAGATCCATGATGGCAGCCAGAAAGGCTGGAAAGAATGGGAGATTGAGGGCAGGTGTGGCCGAGTGTGGGAGGAGTCGGCAATGGGGCTGCACAGGAAGATTGACGTGAGGATTTAAATCCAGATGCAGCAGCCATTGAGTAGGGGAGAACCACACAGCTTTGGCAGAGTGGAGATTCCCGCAGCCGTGTGAGGGAGAACCACGTGGATTTGGCTGAGTGGGGACTCCTGTGGCCCTGGTGGAGAGAGGACCATGTGGCTGGAGTGGTGGAGAGAGGACCACACGCCTTTGCCAGGGTGGGGACCCCTGCAGCATTAGAAGGGGGAACCACCATCTGGCTTTAGCAGAGATCCCGGCAACACAGCTGAGGGTGCCGAGAACCGAGGGAGGCCTACCAGCTGTAGACGGATTACTGGGAAGAACTGGGGGCTGCCTGAGCCAAGGATTTCTATTTCCTTTCCTGAGATACGGTACCCCAGACTGGGAAAAGGGGGGAAAGAAGAACTGTGTGTGTTTGTGGGTGTTTTAAGGGACTTTGGGATTTTGATAAAGACAATTAGGTCACTACTTTAAGTTTGTATACCATTAAATAAACATTCCCTTTCCTTTTCACGAATCTCTGGCATTGAGAGACATCTTTCCTATAGGCAGCGGACATAACAGACCTGGGGTTTTCTTTCGGGTAATAGTATATTGTCCCTTGGCCCCCCCTTGGTCCCCCTTGGCCGCTTGTTGTTCTGTAACACCATGGGGCTGAAAGGGGAGGAAAACCAAGTAAAGAGATGGGAAGAAAACACAGTGCAGAGTCAGAATCCTACTGAGGGAAAGTTGCAGCTTTTGCTATAATGGGAAGCCAAAAATAGGAAAGTGGTATGCACAATTCAGGAGATTCATGTTTAATCTCTGTTTTTCTTTAAGAAGAGATTGAGCATAGTATGGTTTTTAGCTGACGGGAATGAGCTAGGGCAGGAGGAGATATTGATTCAGAAAAGAGAAAAAAATCATTAGGAGCTCAAATTTAGCAGTCAGAACCCACACAAGCGGAATTACAAGGAAGATGAAAATGGTGCTTAAGTCCACAGGCTGATGAGTACTAAGATGGAGAGACCAATAAAAAGACTCATGGATAAGAGAGAACACACCGTGACAGAGAACAACAAGCTACCCAAACTATGAAAATGCACTGTCCATGAGTATCTGCAATTTTTCTTGGGAACAACTGAGTGTTTCTCCAGCAAACATTTATCCCACATAATTGTCTTTAAAATGCAAAGTGCAGCAAAACCCCTGCTTCCTTGGATAAGCACCACACATTGTTATGCATAAACAGGCAGCCATTAGCCTGCCAGTGTGTGACCTATGCTACAGGAAGTGGCCAGAGAATGAGCATGTGCATGACTGGACAGTTCTCATGTCCTTTCTGCTATGACGTCCTGTGAAGCTTCTGGTGGTTGGGGCAGGACTACTAGCAACTCTTGTATGAACTATGTATTTATCAGTTGTTTACAGTTTTTGTGTTTTAGGAAGATATGTGTCCCATTGCAGAGCAATATAATTACTCTGTACCTTATAATGAGTTTCCTTGAATCTTTGTTTCTTCTGGAACTAATATTCTCCTGTCTCTGGCTAGATATGATAAACTCTTCAGAAGACCAGGACTGGAAACAGGCCCATCCACTCAGCAGCTTCTTGCCCCTACATGAGTCCGTTCACCTTTCTCAGTTCTGTTTCTCTTTAAGAGGTGCAATCACACCTGCCTCTTAAAGTCATCATTTAGATTAAGTGAGACAAAGTATCTGAAAACACCTGATGGTGTGAAAAAATATAGGAGTTACCAAATAAGGAAAATAATCTGTTTTTTAAGAGAGCTATCATATAAGCTCCGTGTGCTAACCAATCATGCCGCTGGAGCTCCGTATCACATGATCTCACCTACAAGGGGAACCTAGTAAACAAGGCAAACAAACGAGCAAAATAGAACCAGAGACATGGAAACAAGGAACAGACTGACAGTGGCCAGAGGGGAGGAGGGTGGGGGATAAGTGTGGAAAGACAGGGCAGGGGCTAGTCAAGGAACATGCATGAATGACCTGTGAACATGGACAACAGGGTGGGGACTGACTGTGGGAGCAGGGGTGGAACGGGTGGAAGAGAGCAAAGGGGGAAAACCAGGACAACTGTAATAGAACACAATAATATTTGTTTTTTTAAAAAAGAGCTATTAAAGCTAGAGCTGGCTGGGTACTATACGTGCTGTTCTTACCAGACACTCCAGAATTATTTTCAAGAACATTCACACATCAGTTAATTTTTTACTGCAGTCTTTTTTCTTGTACATACCTTGTAACTTCATAATACCAAGGCACTGATGATCATCACATCACTCATATCACACATATTATGTCTATTTTGATTCTGAATGGTATTAATTTCCCCCAGAAATTAGCTAAGAAAGTTAATTCCCTTTGTTGTAGGTTTTCAATAAAAATGTTATTTGATATCAGCCCTTGGGCCCTTAAATTTTAATAAAAAGCACCAAGGAGGAATGTGAATTTGGCACAGTACTGTTTGGTTTGGTTTGGTGACATTTTCGTCTTTACCCAAAAGGATTTCTAAGCTTATGAATTAAGTCTGTGACCAGCACAGGCAACATATGGGACCAGAAGTCTGTGTCTATTACTGGAACCCAAGAAAGTTATGTGGGAAGTGGCAGAGTGCAATAGTCAAGAACCTGGGTTCTAAAAACCCTGCTTAGATCATTGAATTCCCAGTTCTTCCATTTGCTCTATCCTGTCATGTTCTAACATGAAATAGAAGGCAAAATGGAAATTGGGGCATTTGAGGGAAGTTTTTTACCCAGAGATTATTTACAATGGTTTTGTGCAGAAGAACCACAAGGCAGGGCTCAGGAAACTGGGGCTGGCAGCAAAAGAGCTCTTGCCAGGGCAAGGCCTGAAAGAGGCAGGAAGGGGCAGGAACCAGGCTGCACAAAGAGAATCCTATAGATTTTGTCCCCTGGGGAAAAGCCAGTCCAATGGGATCTCCAGAAAAGGAAAATGTATTTACTTCCTGTCGAAGCTTCCTCCTGGGCAACCCCGAATGGAAGCTGATAGCAGAGAGCAAGAAAGAGGAGGAAGGATGCACAGGAGAAAATGGAAGAGACCAGCACACTCTTAGTAAGAAAGTACTGATTCTGAACCTGAACTCCCATCTGTAAAATGAGAATGGTGATAATGCCTACTCTATAGGGTTAGATAATATTATATAAAACATGTTTAAACACAGACCTTAGCACATAAGAATTTATCATTAAATGTTTCTTGATGATGTTCTCATCTACCACCTCAAAGAAAAAAGATGATGCTATCCATATAACACTGCAGGACAAGATTTGAAAAACAGGGTGATGAAGAAGGGAGAGATAAACTATTCTTGTAAACTACTGCCTGATCTTGTCCCACATTCTTCTCTGATACGTCTGACTCTAGACTTCTTAAAGGAAGCAACAGCAAGATGAGTCCTCTAGAAAATGAAGCACGAAGGGCCAACGTGGAGATGAATGGTGGCAGGCAGAGGAGTGGGGGGTTCAAGGCTCAGAGTAGGAGAGACATAGGGGTTTCTGAACTGCAAGTATTTCCAAAGTGGTGGCAAAGTGGGCGAGGCTGATGAAAGTTGAGTCTAGCAAGAAAGGCAAGGAAGGCAGCAGTAAGGTTTAGACATGCTCTGGATGGTGTGCATGGAATTGGAGTTCTGCCTTGTAGGACATAAACATCCTTTGCATTATTTTAAGCAGTATTATGACTTGAAAACTTTTTTTAAAAAAAATGTAATCATTAAATAGGAGATATCACTATAGATCCTGCTTCCATTAATGAGATAATGAGGAAATAGTATAAACAATTTTATGCTTACAAATTCAACAACTTAGAAGAAATAAACCAATTGCTCAAAACCACAAACTACTAAAATGCAATAAAGATTAAATTGGTCATCTAAAATGCCCTATAGCCATTAAACACACTAAACTTCCAGCAACTTGTAGGGCTTCATCCTCCCCTGCATTCACCTGCCGAATGGGGAAAGTGAGCAGGTGAAGAAGGCACACCCACATTTAGTGGTCTGGAGCTGTATATTTTACATATCACTTTGTCTCACATCTCGCTAGTGAGAATTAGTCATGTGGCCCTACTTAGATACAAGAGCTAGAAAATATAGTCTACCTGTGGGCCTAGAAAGAGCAGAACATGGATGGTGGTGAGTGCACAGGGAGAACTCTAAGTTAGAGTGTCACCTCCCAATATTTGAAATCTGATTAATACTACTAATCATAGCGACCATCACCATCACCACAATCATCACCACCATCACCATCATAGTCATCATCATCACTACCATCATCATTATCATTGTCATCATCATCTTCTTCATCCTCATCATCATCACCATTAATTCCATGGCACTCCATTGGCAAAAACTAAATATGTGGCTTGTACTGGGTTAAGCAGTATCGCTTCAAAATTTGTCTTCTTGGAACCTGTGAATTTGACCTTATTTGAAAATAGGGTCTTGGCCTACTTACAATTTTAAAGAAAGTAAGCAAAATTAAATATTTTTTGCTCAATTTTTCTTAAATCATATGGCAGTTTTATTTTTAATATTTTTGAAGAATCTCTACACTATTTTCCATAAAGACTGCACCATTGCATTCTCCATCAGTGTTCAAGGGTTCTAATTTCTCTATATCCTCACCCACATTTGTTCTTTTGCTTTTTAATAATAGCTGTTCTAACAGGTATGAGGTGATATCTCATTGTAATTTTGATTTGCACTTCCCTAATGATTGGTAATGATGATCATCTCTTTGTGTACCTGTTGGCCTGTGATATGTCTTATTTGGAGAATGTTTATTCAAGTCCTTCCCCCATTTTAAAAATCAGGTTTTGTTTGTTTTTTGATATTGAGTTGTAGGAGTTCCTTGTATATTTTGAATATTAATTCTTTATCAGTTATATGATTTTAAAATAAGCTCTCCCATTATGTGGGTATGTAAGTTGCTCTTTATACTCCGTAGATGCTTTCCTTTGCTGTCTGGACACTTTTTAGTTTGAGATTGGTGCAATTGTTAATTTTGCTTTAGTAGCTTTTGTTTTTTCTGTCATGCCCAAGAAATCAGTACCAAGTCCAACATCATGAAGCTTTTCTCCCTTGTTTTCTCCTGGGAATTTTTACAGTTTCAGGTCTAACATTTAAATCTTTAATCAATTTTGAGTTAATTTTTTGTATAGTGTAAAATAAGAATCCAATTTTATTCTGTAACATGTAGATACCCAGTCTTCCTAGCACAATTTTTTTGAAGAGACTGTCCTTTCTTTGTTGTGTTCTTTCACTATTGTTGAAAATCAGTTGACTGTATATGTGTGAGTGTATTTATTGGGTCTCTATTATTTTCCATTGATCTTCTGGGTATAAGCCCACAGGGGCTGAAATGAGGATCTCAAAGAAATGTTTGCACTCCCATGTTCACTGCAGCACTAATCACAATAACCAAGATGTGGGAAAAATTTCATTGACAGATAAATAGATAAAGAAAATGTGGTATATACATACAATGGGATATTATTCAGCCTTGTTAAAAGGAGTTCTGTTATTTGTGAAAATATGGGTGAAGCTCAAGGATATTATGCTAAGTAAAACAAGCTAGTCACAGGACAAATATTGTACAATTTCACTTATACAAGATATATAAAACAGTCAAACTTAAGAAGCAGAGATTATAACACTTATCAGAGGCTTGGGAGAGAGAAATGAGAACTCGTTTTCAATTCAGTTTTTTACACAAGATGAGTAAGTTCTAGAGATCTTCTGTACAACAAATCACCTAGAGTTAACCACACGATATTGTTCACTTAAAAACCTTTGTTAAAAAAAGTAGATTTCATGTTAAAAGTTCTTACCACACACAAAAAGGGCAGAACACAAGAAACACTTTGGAGGGGGTAGATATGTCTATTACCTTGATTTGTGTGATGGTAACAAAGGTATTTCTATGTGTCCAAACTCTTCAAACTGTGTATTGTGTACATTAAATACTTGCAGTTTATTGTATGTCAATTATACCAATAAAGCTGTTAACATTTTGCTTTTGGCTTGGAGTCCTAAAATTTCAGCCTATAGCAGGGGTAGGACGTGAGGGTAACAGTGGTTGTATCAGTGGAAGAGGAGGATCAGTAAAAATGAGGTCATAATGGATTAAAAGAGGCCGTAACTCAATGAATACAGTTTCTACAAGAGAGTTGGACACGGACAGAGACTGCAATGTGCAGACTCAGGCGTAGCCTGGAATTTTGCCGCCCTAAGTAAGGAATGCTAAGTGTCACCACAGATCACCAGCAAACAACAGAAGCTGAAGAGGCAAGGGAGGCTCTTTCCTGCTGATTCCTTAATTTTGGACTTCTGGCCTTCAGAATTTGAGACAATAACTTTCTGTTGTTTAAAGCGGTCATGTTTGTGTTACTTTGTAGAGCAGCCACAGGAAACTAATCCATGGCTCCACCAGCAATGGATGGGTTTGGATGGGCCACACACAAGAAGAGCTTCACCAGTTACCTCCAACATTACCCTTCTGTTGCATTCTTGGGGCTACCCCAGCGATCTTGCTGCCTCCTTCTCCCTGAACTCACCGTCATTCACTAACACTCCCCTTTATGTTCATGAGCGCACATGTCTGCACCTTGGGGGTGTGTCCTAGGGTTCAGACTAGACTAGTGATGGTAGGAGATGTAGATCATCCCCATAGAGACAAGAACATTACAAGGTGTCATGGAAACTGCAGAGGCAAAAATTAAACATGAATCACAGGCTTGTCGTACACAGGATATGTGCACATGCACACACACACACACCTCTGCCAACTGTTGCATAGAGTTCAACTGCATTTACACAGGACATGGCCGTCATGTGGGTGCACACCCCTGCGAGCCAGGTTCAGCAAGGATGTCATGGGCTAGTGGCCTGGCCCAAGGGCTACAGCCAACAGGTTGTCTTCAATTTGGGGCTTTGGAATTACTGGGTCAACAATGTTGCCATCTATTAATTCAGGCCTTCCTACAGCAAACTATTTAAATTGATGTAGAGTATAAAGGCTTTTAGGACTGCAATCCATATTTCATTTCCTGCCATAAAATAATAACTTGAGAAATGCAGAGAAATACACTGTTAACAATTTAACATTCACTTTCAATAAATAGGAGACATTTTACAGGGAATTGCAGCCTATTATGGAGATCACAATTTGTGCTCTGTGCCAGAAAAATGTATTCTCAATTTCACTGCACCTTCTACTCGGCTACAAAACCCATAACTCCCTTTGCATTACAGATTCTCATTATGATAGATTAGCAAATCTAGTGTAAAAAGTCCTGTTGAACACAGCATGCACCATTTTAAGTGAAGATGCCAAAACATGTCAGCTTTCCCTACAGTGATGGCAGAACTGAAATTGCCCTTCATTTATATGAGACAACTATAAATGCTGAAATACAGGTTATCACACATTCAAAATGATCCTGCCTATGCACTTTCCCTGCTAATTTATGCTTTCTGTGGTTCCCAGTGCAGCAATTGTCTTCTGAACTTTACAGAAAATACCAGTACTGGAATCTTGAAATTAAATTTCATCAAAGCAACACCACAAATCCTCTGCCTGTTAAGATCTTTTTCAGTGCTCTTATGACTTGCATTTATGACAGATAATCTGTACCCATCTGTCATCTCTTCTGGAATTCAGACCTAATAAGACATAAGACTTCAATGGTACAAAGGCAGCAGTCTCATTCATCTTACAGGTAAAGCAGTAATAAAAAGAGGTCAGGTGATAGAAATGCCAGTACTTCGGTGAATTAGAATTAGAGGTAAGGAATGAGTCTGTTGTTTATTTTACTGGTTAAAGAAAGGGTTTTTTTCTTACATCCAAGTAAAAGGTGATATTCAGATACCAGACAGCCCTTCACAGGGAGAAAAAAGGCAAATTAAACCTTTAAATGTATCATTGGGCCTACAAAGAAACTCCCAGATCAAGTCACAGACATTCTATGTTAATGAGGAAGCCAAAGCAGATATGAATTTAATCCTTATATTCCAGAGCATACTTTGTGAAATAAAATAAAAATATACAAAAGCAATGGGTTCCCTAATAAAGAAATATAGTTATTTTACATGTCTTCACAGTTTAGAAGTAAATGGGATAGAGTGGGAGAAAATGGGAGAAGTTTAATTTATTTAATTCCCAATGCAATATACACATAGCAGCCCTGTACTTTGATATTATAATGGAAATGCCATTTATTTGATTGAATTCCCTTAAAATGTGGAATTGAAAACAAGCTGTTTTTACATTCTTGCTGTTTTTAGGAGTTAAGTCAGTCTGTACACTTACTTCCTGTCAAGGTGGAGATTGTGAAATATTTCCCCATAGGATGCAAAGGGCAGTGATAGAAAGAAGGAATGAGAGTGACCTGGAAGTTAGGAGGGTCTGGGCCAAGGAGACCAACCAGAAGTGGAGGTCAGGATGACATTTTTCACTTCTTGGTTTAAAGATGACCTTGCATTTGGCTTTGCCCCCTTGAGTCTGTGCTTTCCTACTGTCCATACTGTAAGTTGAAATGACAGGACTCCAAGCAAACCTGTGCAAAAGTTGCATAGTCTTGTCCATGTTCACCAAAATCTTTTGTAATTCAAGGCTTGACTAAGATGGTGATCTGGTCACATCAGTCTATGAGAAATAGCTAAAAGGGCTTGAGGAAGGGTTCTCAAGCCTTGTCACCAAAATCTACCTAACTTCTATGTAATGGGAAGCAGCACTATTCTGTGTGATTATAAAAGCAGAAAAGCCATTGACAAGAGGAAGTTATAGGCAGGAGAGTTCCAACTGACCGTGGGAAGAGCTTCTTCACACTCAGAGCTGCCGCATGTAAAGTGGATCTTAGAAGGAGGAATTGGGTTCCCTGGCTTCAGAAGAGTGGAATAGAGTCTGGATGATCAAGTTCCCATGTTTGGTGTGATGTGAGTTCTACGATTCTTGCATCCTGAGGGGAGGGAGAAGTTCTGCCTGCTGGCAAACACTGTGGGGTTGTTGGAATCCCAAGATGCATTGATTTGGACATTGGTTTAGGGAGTTGGATACACCAAGAAGTGGAGCAGGAATATGCACTGGCAACAAGGCATCTCTACAGGTTGACTTGAACTTTGGCTCCATCCCCTCTCATGTCATCACCACATAGACTTCTAATCACTAACGCAGGCCATTCTGAAATACAGCCAATGACCTCTCACAGGTGGCTTAAAGAATGTTGGGTGGCTGAGCTAGAATGTCCCTGTACTGAGTTGGAACAAGAAGTGCACTGAAGATAACATCAGCCTTGGAGTTAGTGAGATGCCAGCTAGAATCCCCACTGTATGCTCACTGAATAGGAGACCTTAAGAAAGTCACTTGAGCTCCCTGAGTCTCCCTTTCTCTTCTAGAAGAGTGAGGAGAAAACTTTCCCACAGACTTATTATAAAAATTAAATATCCCTGGTACATATGAGGCAATCAATAATCAACATTATAACGGGGTTAATTGAGAATGTCATCTATTGAATGTTATTGAAGTCTTTGCACAGAAAAAGCTTCCTAAGCACTTTCTAGGTGTAACTTGCTTTATCATCAGCCACTCACACCAGTCACTGGAGAAACTGTTCAATATCCATGAGGAAAGACGTCCCAGATACACGCTCTTCTTAGAGTTTGAAATTTCAGAGTAATCTTTCTTTAAAATCCTGCTGACCAAGAGAACCCAAGAATACTCAAACACTTTGTTATGATCTCACCAGAGCACACAGCCAGCATTCTAATTTTTCCAGCAGCCTCACAAGAAGATAAAAAAAACTGGCTGCCCAGTTCAGTTCTCACCTGTGTGCACCCATCTTCCACAATCAGTCAAAGCCTTGATCAGGTCTGTGCAAAGAGCCACAAATTCTCAGCTACACACTGTTAAAGGGGATGATTCTCCAGTAATCTTGAAGTGTCCATTGTGCTTTTGCTCAATTGCATGCCTTATCTCTGTATATTATACTTTTAATTAATGAGCTTTGTTTTTAAGAGCAATTTTAAAAGTGCTCTTAAAAACAAAGTTCATTAATTGTGTGGAAAGTACAGAGATTTCCTATATATCCCCTGTCCTCACACATGCACAGCCACCCCCACCATCAACATCTCCCACCAGAGGGTACACTGATTACAATAATGAAGCCACAACCTATCATTGTCACCCAGAGTCTATAGTTCACATTAGGTTTCACGCATGATATTGTACTTTCTACAGGTTTGGAAAAATGTATATTGACATGTATCTGCCATCACATTGTCATAGAGAGTAGTCTCATTCTCCTAAAAATCTTCTGTGCTCAGCCTATTTACCCCTCCTCCCACCCAACACCTGCAAGCAACTGATCTTACTGCCTCCATAAGTTTTACCTTTTCCAGAATGTCTTATAGGTGGAATTATACAGTGTGCAGCCCTTTCAGAGTGGCATCTCTCACTTAGTAATATGCATTAAAGTGTCTTTCATGTTTTCATGGCTTGATAGCTCGTTTCTTTTTAGTGCTGAGTAATATTCTATGTACCAAGGGACCACAGTTCATTTATTCATCACCTACTGAAAGACATCATGATTGCTTCCAACTTTTGCCAATTATGAAGAAAACTGCTATAAATATTTGTATGCAGGCTTTTGTGTGGACATAAACTTCCAACTTTTAGGGCTGGACACCAAGGATCTTGACTGCTAGAATGTATGATTGAGAGTATATAAGAAACTACCAAACTGTCTTCTGAAGTGGCTACACCATTTTGCATTCCCACCACCAAGGAATGAGAGTTCCTGTTATTCCACTCCCTTCTCAGCATTTGGTGTGGTCAGTGTTCTGGCTGTTGGCCATTGTAATAGGCTTTGGTGATACTCATGCTTCCAGTTTGCTCTTCCTGATGACGTACGATGTGGAGCATCCTCTCAGGTGTCCTTGTCAGCCGTCTGTTCATCTTCTCTGGTGAGGTGTCCAGGTCTTTTGTTCATTTTTAAAATTGAGATGCTTGTTTTCTTGTTATTGAATTTTAAGAGTTCTTTATTTACTTTGAAAATATAGTTCTTTGTATATTTTGGACAGCTATCCTTTACCAGGTATATCTTCTGCAAATATTTTCTTCCAGCATGTGGCCTGTCTTCTCATTTTCTTGACAGTTTCTTTCTCAGAACAGAAGTTTTCAAATTTATCAGCCCTCCCCTTTAAGAAACATGGGCCCATGGGAAATTTTGAAATATGCCTTTGATTTTCTACTTTCTGTAGTCTTGGCCAACTGGGAGTTTTGACGGTGGCAGTCACTGTCAAAGACAGTCCTCCTCCTTACATCCCGACACTCTAGTGGAGATCCCACCGAGACTGGATATGCCCCTGTGACCCGCAGATGCACAGTGAGAATGGCCCTCCACAGGTGCCCTGCCAACACCCAGCCCACACATCCACCTGGATTCAGAGGATTTAGTGTGCTGATGCGAACACAGCCTCCAGCTGTTAGACCACATCAGACTGAGAGAAAGAACAGTAGAGTGTCATTACCAGCACAGAACCTAGGTGATTATGCCTGTCCTCAGAATGACAGCATTGATTAAACAGTAATTACTTCCTCAAAAGGCTGAATTAAATAATCAAGTAAGCTGCAGGTTATACAATTACAATAGTTATTTAACACTTAATGAAATACTTTTGTATGTACTGATGTGGCAAGTCTTTGCTCTGTCTCAAGGCAGCCCAGTTACCATAGAAAGACTTTCCTACAGGGATAAAGAATTCAATTGTCCATCTATAGTCCTTTCATAGGACTAAATCATTAGGGGGGAAATGAGCCCCCCTAATGATTCCCTGTTTCTAATCCTCTGGCCCAGACTGTACTATGTGTTGGCACCAGCCCAGCCCTGCCAACCAGCAATGGCACAAACCACCATCTGGTGGACCTCTGGGCAACCAAGACCCAAGTGACCAGAAGAGGGGAAAAGGTGTCAAAACCAGAGCACTGTTGTCCTCTGTAGGATCCAGACCACTAGGTGAACACACAGGACCCTGTAGAGGACACATCTCAGGCCAGGCAACCTGGTAAAAAGAAAAAAACTAAAAGTGAGTACCAGAAAGAGGTGGTATCTTTAGTAACCATCTTGCTGGTTCAGGGGCCTTTGTTCAGACAAAGTGCTCCTGTGACAAAGTGCTCAAGGCCACGTTCAGGTCTGACTTGTTGCCTGTGGCTGGCCCCATTTCTTCTCTCCTGGAACTCTCGGAAGGACAGGTGTCAGTGATGCCTGGAAAGGGTGAACATCTTTGTCATAGCAGAGCACCTACCCTGAGGTTGGCCCACCCAAGCGCACTTCACAGGAAGGTATAAGCAGGTTCATTCATAAGACCAGGAGCACTGAGACTACTCAGAAGGCTATTCATTACACACACACTGGTCACATTTCCTTGTGACCCAGTATTATTAAATAAAAGGATTGGGCAAGACAATACTATGGTAATATTATTACCTCTTAATAAAGACGTCCTATATTCCTTCTACTTCCTGGAAAGATTGGACATTAATGAAGTCAAAACTCAACTGTGAGGAATGTTCACACTTCCAGGGGAATTTTCTGGGAGTTTGGTACTTTTGCTCCTCTGTTTTAGCATTAAGATAAACAAGCTTCCCTTCTCCACCCCCAGCAGTAAGGCTGGCTGTGAATAATAAAACCCATTGACAATGCAATTTCTAACCTCGTGGTCTTATCATGAATATTCACTATCTAGCTGGGAGCTGGCAGGGCTGCCTGCCTCTCTGCTTCTCTCCCTGTAGCAGCCCAAACCATTGTTAGGAAAAATGTTGCCATGGCAACAGAGAGCTGCAGAAAGTAAAGAAACCCACAGTCACCTACACAAAACACACTATCTGTGGGTTAATTAAAAGGTTCTGTGCTTAGGGGTCACCTTGTAAACGAGAAATGTCAGTCAGAAACCCATGGTCAAAAATGGTGTCTCTAAACAGCCCCAGGGACTCCCAGCCACATGGCACACAGCAGGTGCTGGCTGTCCCCGGAGCCCAGTCTGCTGCTCGCTAGGTGAGGACCTCACGGGTCATCCTAACTTGTTGGTGGGTCCGTTGTATTAAAAGGACTAAATATATTTTTTGCCAGTAGGCACATAAAGCAGTGAACCAGAGTGATTGATTACATGGAAGCCGCTTTCCTCAGATCCTGATTTAGATCTCATGTCATTTGTAATTGAAATTGTTTCCAAAGCTTATGGGTTGAAAGGTTGCAGAGGAGGGACATTGGCAATTTCAGGCTATCTCTCCAGGTCCCAGAATGTGGTAGAATACCATCAGTCTAAACAAGGCTGGGCTGGGACAAGCGCTCTCCTTGGACCTTAATCTGTAGAAGTGGTATTACACTGGTTTTTTAGATCAGGTTGACTCTTCAGTATCTCTAATACATTGAGTATCCTCAAGAACATGGGGTCAGAGTCTTGCCCCAAAAGGGACTAGCTCTCCATCACCCTGCTCCAACAGAACTCTGCAGCCACACTTCACACTGCACCCCACGTGGCATACTCACAACCAACAGAGGAGGCCTGGATTCCTACCCTGAAGCTGAACTCAGGCCCTGTAGTGATCCACAGACGTTGTGCAGGAACAGAAAGTACAGTTCCCAGAGAAACTAAGGCAGCCACAAAGAGCTGCCAGAATTTGATGCAGGAGTCCAACACTCACAAAATAAATGCCACAGCCACAGGAAGCAGCAGACTTGGAAGACTGAAAACTTCACTGTGACCTGTCTGGGACTCCCAAAAGACTGACCCATGAACTCCTGACCCACCCACCTATGTTATCATCCTAGCCTCAGAATCTCCCTGTGATCTTCCGGATCAAAACAATCCCACATCTGAAGTCATCCGCAGAGTGTTTAGTGGGGCAACGATACCCTGAGATGGGCTCATTCGTGATTCCTCTTCTTCCCAGTGGTCAGGGCTCCTTTGCAGGCAAATGGGGAAAACAGCAAGCTGAAGGTCTAGATTCAGACTTGTGCATACACTCAGCTCAACCCTAGCCTCTGTGTGGCCTGTAGCAAGTGGCCTCCTATTTCTGCACTCTTGTTTCATCATCCTATGAAGCAAGGGCAATGATATTTCATAAAGTTAGCATGATGATTAAATAAGCTAACCTGTGTAAATGCCTGGAAAGATGTTCAGAGTCCCATAAGCCCTCGGTAAACCTGGGATTGAATACCATAACAGTGCCTCAAAATGGAAATTTATTTGGAAATGGCATCTTTACAGATGTAATCATGATAAGCTGAGGTCATCAGAGTGGGCCCCAAACCAATATGACCAGTGTCCTTATAAAAACAGGAACTTGGACAAAAAGGCAGATACATGTAGAAGAAAGACAATATGAAGATGTACCACGTGAAGATGGAGGATTAAGTGATGCAGCTACAAGCCAAGGAATGCCAGAGATTGCCAGCAGAACACCAGAAGCTGCAAAGAGAGAAGAAAAATCCCCTACAGGTTTTAGAAAGTGGTGGCCATGCTGATACCTTGATTTCAGACTTTTGACCTCCAGACCAATGAGATAATATGTTTCTGTTTGTTTAAGACACCCAGTTTGTGGTACTTTGTTATGGAAGCCTTAAGAACTGATACAGTCTATTCATCAAAGCACGTTAAGAAGTTTTAACCTTAAAATGCCAGTGACATTTTTTTCAGTCCTGGGCAGGCAGGAACCCCAGTTCTTTCCTTTTTGTGACTTCACCAGCTGCATTCCAATCCGTGAGGATACGAGACTCTGGGACACATGGTGTTGGTGCTTTAGAGTTTAGTAAATAACTCAGAGTTTCAAGAATCACTTCTACCCACTTCCCATCAGCTCTGGTCAATGGCCACATGGGGGTGTGAAATGGAGTTTCCAGTACTCCTTGTTTGAATTTTTCCATTATGATTATTATTTAGTGAATGAGGAAACAATGCAGGAATTAGTTCATTCCAAAACCAAGAGCTTAGACACTTACCATGCAATGATTAATGGACAGAATCAGCCTATTCAGAAGAAGGATATTTTGCCCTGAAGTATCCAAGCAAAATGTCCCAAGAGACTTGCTAGGGGTGCTCACAACTGAGCAGGCTATACACTGAACTTCGGGCCCTCTGTTAGAGAAGTAGGCTTTCAATGACCAGTTTCATTGTTGCCCACAACCTCTGGCAGTTAAATTGTCATTTCTTTAGCTGCTACAAGGATTGGGTCATCTGTCTATCTTGTGGGTATATTAGTATTTTTTTACTCATAACTGCGAGATAAATAGGCAAGCAATTCGTGATTGATGTAAACCTTTTTGTTAAAAATAGCCATTCATCACTGACTGCCTTAAAAATTACAGCCAAACCATGCATCTTCTGAAATAATTTGAAGCACAAAGATGCAGCTACTTATCAATTAATTTAAGCTCTAGTGGGAGTTTTGCATATACAGGGACTTTAGGATTTGCTCTAATGGATTGAATTTAGACTACTCCACAAATGAATTCCCAGATCCGGGTTATATATATTCACAAAGCTGAGACTTCATAAAGTTTTCTTGGCAGAGTAAAAGAATATATTAAAATCTGGACTTCTTATGTGTTTCCCAGAAGAAATCAGCAGTCAGTTTCTTCTACCATGAAAATTAATCCAGGAAGTAAATGAACATAATGTAAAAAAATGATTCTGTTGAGACAGGCAGGTACTTTAACACCAGCAATCCCTAACAAGGCTCTGGCCATGTCATACTGAGGCTCTTTGAAAAATATGTCAAATCTTAGCAAATCAAATTTGAAACAGGCCATACAAGATTTCCAGTAAGCTCTTGTAAGGATCAAAATGAAGATTTATAGCAAAGAAAATAAATTTGATTTCTAAAATGACTTTTTGTAACATTGTATTAATGACCTTTAGGGAAATCCTTCTCAGGAGGAATATTAGGTCACAGGGTATTCAATCAGTGAAGCAACACTGCAGTGGGGAACTTGCAAATTAAAGGTAGCCTTAAGAATTTGAGAACCAGCGCTCTCAAATCAATATGAGGTAAGACCATAGAGATGAAGTTCCCAAAATACAAAGCAAAAATCAAGACTAATTTGATTTGATTTATGTTACTGATTTGATTTGATTTGATTTATGTTTGATTTAGTGACCTAAATACCATGAGACCTTATTCCAAAAATTCTATAGATAAATTACTGGGCAGAGAAATGAGGTAAATAATTCTGAAGAAGGAGGAGAAGGAAAAGAAGGAAGAAAGGGGAAAGGAGGAGTAGGAGGGGTGAAATATCTAAATTTGTTTCCCCAAACAGTAGTTATAAATAGTCCAATGACTTTGAAATTGTGTTTCGATCAGGACTGGAAACTGGCAGAAATACCCTATCTTATCCTGATTTACATGTAACATTTGTCAGCCTGGAAGCTTCACGAGGCCCTGGACACCTGCACCAAGAGCAAATCTAGTGTCTCATTCTCTCCACTTTCAGTGGCCTTGGGCTGCTGGTTACCCGCATGACAGAGCCAAACCCAAAGACAGAGAGGGGGCCTCTACCCAGAGGTGAATGGAGAACATCCAGCCAGAGACTCACAGCTGCAGATTCCTCAAGTCCTGGAGGGACCAGAGCCTAACCTTGACCCCTACATTCCACCCCTGGCCCTGAACACACATAGAAGACTCATAGGCTGTAGGTCTAGTCTCAAAGCTGTCATTTCATCTCTTTAATGGGAGAGAGAAATTGAGTCTGGGCTCATCCCCAACCCCCAACAAGGTTGCAGAAACAGAAATTGTCAACCGTTTGCTGGAAACAAACACAATCTAGTATATGTTTGGTAATGTACAAGCCCAGCTTGGCACCCTGTGAGAGAGTCAGTGCAGCCAGGCTGCTTGGGAAGTTACATCACAACACAAGAGAAATCCGATGTCCAGGAACCCAACCATTAAAATTCAACCAACAGCTGAGCAGGGAGGTCACAAGCTGCTTCTGCCATCTCTGTTTCTGGGTTATTGTGAGAGCTAAGAGATATTTTACAATTAAATTGGTTGCAGTTGTACCCAGCACAGAAATTTCCTTGATCCAGGAAGGATACCAAGGCAGAGCATGTGCATTATGTTCCATGAAAACAGAAGGGAAACAGCTTAGGGAATATGATGGCTATCTTTATAAATTTTCCCCAGTGCCTCCCTCCCTGTCATGGGTCCTGCAGGTAAAATCCAAAGTTCTCTGGACAAAATTAAACAGGTTGTCAAAACAATATGAGTAGTCAAGTGGGTGGTCCATACAAAGAAAAAAATATTTCTTGAGATAATGGCAAAAAAGCTCTTTGGAAAAGCAGGTGTCCATGGCAGCCAACAAGCATGATATTAAAGGCATGAAAACAAAGTTCTTTGGATTGCATCCTAACCAGCTCCAGAATTTTCCACACATCAAACATCCCCTTTAGCAGCTAAATAAGACCACTTTAGGAGGCAGGGGCATGGTACAGAGCCTTAGCAAGTTTTCAATTATTACTAGTATTCCTCTAGAGCTTCAGAGCTCCTAAGATATTTTGCACACATTAATAAATGTTGCAAAGATGTCTGAGGGAAGTCACAGCCACCAGGCAGAGTTGATGCAGCCCTGCTCCCTGACCTATTTGCAATATTGGTTGGATGAGGAATGAAAATGACCCAAGGAATGCACTAAGCTGACACATGCTCAACACAGTCTCAGGCAAGCAGAATTTGGATTGAAAGCAGTTTATGGTTCAGTGAAAGACGATACCACCCTCCAAAGATGAATTAGAGTCAGTCCAGGAAATGACAAAAGCTTCTCCTTCACACATTCTCACCTGCCTTTTTATTCTCTTGTGTCCTATATCACCCAAATGTCATTTGTCAGGACCCTCTGTACATAACTGCCCAAGTCCTGATCACCTCTCCTTTACAGATAGCCCCTGGTTAGAGCATACATTATAAATGCACGTGCCTCATGTTTGTATAAGGAAGCAAAGCAAGTATAGGTGATCTACTGCTCAGCAACACAAGATGTGCTGAGCATTATGAATGTCTCACTCTGTACTCTCAACACCCTTTACACAGACACTGTCACATAAACAGGAGACCTAAAAGTACGTGCTACATCCCAACAAGGTCAGATGAAGTGTCCTCATTCCATCTGAAAGACCCACCCCTGAAAGAGCTGTCTATTCTATCTCTCTACAGAATTTAGAAAAGAGCTCTAAAGTGTGTTTTGCATGCCCAATTTTAATGTTAGAGGGCTACAAATTAGCCTTGCTAAAATGCCTTGTTAATCCAAATAGCTCTGCTATTCTGTGAGCCGGTTGTTTTTGTTTCATTTTTCCCCCATGAATCAGTGTTGTTTTCATGTAGCAGATGTTCAAGAGTTTCATAAGAAACAGTCTTACGCGTGTGCACATGCACACATATTTCCTATAGCGATGGAGCATGATCCAAATATAATCCTGTTTTATAAAATAACACAGACATTGTTCTACTTAGAAAAAGGTCAAAAGCAACAAAGAGTGAAGGAAAGTCAGGACAGGGAAGCTCTTTGCCAGCAGCTTCCAAGTTACTCTCCCACAGACAGCCAATCAAAGATTCTTAATCCCCAGTGTGCCTCTAAATTGCTTGGAGAGTTTGTGAAAATTTTAGATTCCTGGATACCACCCCAGAAATGTTGATTTAGTAGGTTGTGTGTGACTATAAATCTGATTTTTAGCCAGCACCTTGTATGATTCCGCTCTTGGTCCAAAGAGCTGAGATCTGACCTTGAATGTGCTGTTCTCTTACTCCATGCCCTTTAATCATCCTCTGAAAAGGCAGATGAAACACCCAGGCCAGGCCTGAGGTGTTCTGGCCCTGTCTCATCTTCCCCCCACTCCTCAGGTGCATCTCATGTTCCAGTCACAGGGAACAGTCTCCTTGACAATATACACTGAGCTCATTCTTCCTGCTCCTCTGCTCACGGCTAAAATACCTCTCCTTATAGGAAGTCATCCCCACCTCTCAGGAGACCACTCTGTTATCCGCTGAACAGCTTCCCTTACTTTGGGCCCTTCCACTGCTTCCGAAATGGCCCCTCGAAATCATTCACACGGTTATTCTAAAACAGCTAACTGTGGCTTGGGGCTGGCCCCCAGCCCAGCCTAAGCCAATCCAAGTCCTGCCCTAAGGAAATTTGAAACTTAAACCAAGTTAAGGATATCAGTATTTTCTCTGAGTGGCTAAAGGTCCACCCTATAAAACACTGGGTGTTCAGGACTGGTGGGCCAGAATCAGGGATTCAGACATACCTGGGATGAAATGATCCAGGTGACCTGAGGATGGGGAGCTGATGAGGGTCTTATGAGGAGCTGGGGCCCAGACTCCCTAGGAGGTGGAAAATAAGTGAGTCACCTGTAAACACATAGTTCAGTCATGGTGTGAGCAACCAATAAGATTTGATAAGTAAATCTACTAAAGCTCTAAAAAGCAGGGGAGTTCAACAGACATGTTTCCACTGCATGGAGCAGAGAAGAGGTGAAAGGGGTTGGAGGTAAGACAAAAAGGAGATGGTACCAGCGGACTCTCTTTTTCTCCTGCCTCCATATCTACACCTATCCCTGCAAGTCTTTCTTCACGTTAGTTCATTATTGTCCTCATGTCCCTCAGTGATACACCCTGTATTTATTTAAGGGCTGACATGACAAAGAACTAAAGACTGGACACTTCAACAACAGAAATTTATTTTCTCACAATTTTGGAGGCTGGAAGTTCAAGACCAAGATGCCGATGGGGTTGGCTCCTTCTGAGGGTTTTCTCCTTGGTTTATGGATGAATGTCTTCTCCCTGTATCTCCACACCACCTGTCCTCTGCACCTTTCTGGGTCCTAATCTCCTCTTCAATGACACCAGTCATATGTATTAGGACCCAACCTAATGACTTTATTTTAATTTAATTACCTCTATAAAGATCCTATCTCCAAATACAGTCACATTCTGAAGTGCTGGGGTTTAGGACAACTCAAGAATTTTGGAGAGACACATTTGAGCCCTTAATACACCTCAAAATTCTCATATTAAGTTCTGCTTTTTTTGGTTTAAGCTCCTCTAAGTTGGAAGTTCTCCTGCAAACCATACCCTTTCTCACCTTCTCTGTTTCCTACACATGTCCCCAGGCAGGACAGCTTGAGGGCTATTGATTTGGTGTCTTCTGCTCCCCTGGACTGAGAGTACCTCATCTACTGGACTGAGTCTCCCCAGGGAAAGCACGACACTGGTGCAGGCTCAGTAACATCTATAAAACAGAAGGGACTTCACTCTCCCATCACCCTCCCACACCCATATGTTCTCCCATATGAACTTTAGAGAGGAGAGTCCCTTTAGAAATCCTTGCTGAGATCTGCAAAACATCTCCCTTTGCATCTGGCCCAATTCCTGGTGTTCTTCAGTAGCAAAAATAGTACTATTAAGAATGGTTGCTTAAATTTATAGATTCAATGCAATCCTTATTAAAATACCAATGACATACTTCACAGATATAGAACAAACATTTCAAAAATTTATATGGAACCATAAATGACCCCAAATAGCTGCAGCAGTTTTGAGAAAGAAGAACAAAGTAGGAGGGATCACAATACCTGATATCAAACTATATTACAAGGTCACAGTAATCAAAACAGTCAGGTACTGGCATAAGAACAGAAACATAGATCAATGGAACAGAATAGAAAGCCCAGAAATAAACCCAAGTCTCTGTGGTCAATTAATATTCAACAAAAGGGGCATAAGCATAAAATGAAGTTAAAATAGCCTCTTCAACAAATGATGTTCAGTGATCTGGACAGCTACATGCAAAAAAAAAAAAATGAAACTCAACCACCAACTTACACCATACACAAAAATAAACTCAAAATGGATAAAACACTTAAATATAAGTTGCAACGCCATGAAAGTCTAAGAGGGGAACATAGGAAGGAAAATCTCAGATATTCCATGCTGCAATATTTTCACCAATATGTCCCCAAGAGCAAGGGGCATAAAGGAAAGAACAAACAAATGGAACTTCATCAAAATAAAACCTTCTGTATGGCTAAAGAAAACATTAGCAAAATGAAAAAGGAACCAACCGTATGGGAAAATATATTTGCCAATGATACCTCAGACAAGGGTTTGGTCTCCAAAATATATAAATAACTCACACAACTCCACCCCAAGAAGACAAACAATCCAATTAAAAAATGGGCAAAGGACCCAAATAGACACTTCTCCAAGGAGGACATACAAAGGGCCCAGAGACATATAAAAGAATGCTCAGCATCACTAGCCATCAGAGAGATGCAAATTAAAACCACAATGAGATACCACTTCGCACCCGTGAGAATCATAAACAAATCAACAAACAACAAGTGCTGGCAAAGTTGTGGAATAAAGGGAACCCTAGTGCACCATTGGTGGAAATGCAAACTGGTGCAGCCACTGTGGAAAACAGTATGTAATTTCCTCAGAAAAATAAAAATGGATCTGCCATTTGACCCAGTAATTCCACTGTTGGGTCTATACCCTAAGAACCCTGAAACACCAATTCAAAAGAACCTAGGCACCCCAATGTTCATAGCAGCCAAATTACAATAGCCAAGTGCTAGAAGCAACCTAAGTGCCTACTACTAAATGAGTGGGTCAAAAAACTATGGTACATTCACATGATGTAATACTATGCAGCAGAAAGAAAGGAGCTCCTACCCTTTGCGACAGCATGGATGGATCTGGAGAGCATTATGCTAAGTGAAATAAGCCAGGCAGTGAAAGAAAATTACCATATGATCTTACCTAAAAGTGGAACACAATCAACAAGACAAACAAGCAAACAAAATATAACCAGAGACATTGAAATTAAGAACAAACTGACAGTAACCAAAGGGGAGGTGGGAAGGGGGTAATGGAGGAAAAATGGGGAAGGGTTGTCAAGGAACATGTATAAAGGACACATGGACAAAGCCAAAGGGGGATAGGATTGACGGTAGTATGTGGGGATGGCTGGGGTGGGAGGGAGTGATGGGGGGAGATGGAAACAAGTGTACCTGAACAACAATAAAAATGTTTTTTTTAATTTTAAAGCAAAAAAATAAAAAGAATGATTGCTTAGATATTTAGAGTTTTATTAATGTTCTAAGAAGCCAGAGATTTCTGAGTAGTGTGTGAAACACAGGAAACACTGCTGATTATTTGTTACCCCCAAACTGGCAGTATTTTATAATGAACCCACGTTATAGCTCATGATCTGCAACTTCTTTTGATGCTATTTCAATGTTATTCAGGAGCATCCTTGCCAGAGATGGACATGATTAGGAAGGAGCCACCCCAGCTCTCCCTCTCTGTCTGGTCCAGAGCCTGTGCACACTACTTCCAGCAGCTCCTTGACCTGTAAGTGCTCTTGCTTCCCATGCATATGTATGTGTTAAGAACTGTTATTCAGGAAAACCTCTCCTCATTCTAACTGGATCCATAAAAATTGGTCTAGTAGCACCAAGCATTGACAAAGAGGTAAAGAAGCAAGTGTCCACACTTCTGATAGAATTATTATGTAAGGTAGGTACAATCTGGAGAGCAGTGTCTTGTGCCTAGCAAAGTTGAAGATATGTATACACTATAGTCCAGAGATACCTGTATGTGTGCAAGAAGACAGTCAGAAGAATGTTTCTTGTAGTATTATTTGCAGCCATGAAAAATAGGGAATGACTTAAATGTTCACAACAAAATACTATAAAAATTCAATAAACTAACCAGAGCTAAATATATCAGATAGTTGCAATATAGATACTGTGCAGAAAAGAGATAAAGTGATGGACTTGAAACTGCTGCCCTTAGAAAGGCCTATTTGCCAGGTGGGCCCTTGGCTGGCATCCGGGAACTTAGATTTCAAGAGAGTTCCCACCATCCCCTAAATGATGAAAGAGGACTTAATGTATATAAAGTATTTGTACCAACAATGTGGTTTATGCTGAGCACATGCTTTCCTTTTGTGAGTCCAGAGTTTTGGTACCGTTCCGGGGAGAAAAGGTGCCTGTGTGACCATCCCCCAAGGAAAACCCTGGGCCTTGTCTCTAATGAGCTTCCCTGGTGGACAACGCTTCTCACATGTCGTCACAACACGTTCCTGGAGGAATTCAAGGCATTCTGTGTGACTCCACTGGGACAGGGGTTTGGAAGCTTGCCCCTGGCTTTCCTCTGACTTCTCCCCATGAGCCTTATTCATTGCTGATTCTGTACCCTTCATTGTAATAAATCAGAGCTGTGAGTACCATTATCTGCCAAGTGCTGTGAGTCCTGTGGAATCACCAAACCTGGGGGGTAGTCGTAAGAACCAACCCATAACATACATATAAGCAAAATGATATCATTTATTTTAAGTTTAAGAATATGCAAAGCAAGATTATTCATTGTTTATGGAGACACACATATGACATTAAAATATAAAAACTGGGCCAGGAGTGATAAGTAAGTAGATGGGGTGACGAAGGTTCATAAGGCTCAACTGTAATATTTTATGCCTTTAAATGAGTAAAGCAAAAATAGTGAAATATTAAGATTTGATATAGCTGAGTCATAGTTCATGGTGGTCTCTATTTTTCTGTCAAATTTAGATACTTTTATAATAAAGTAGTAAAAATTAAATTGAAAAGGGATGATATATATAGCAGGCTGCTCTGAGGTGTTGCAGATACATGTGTTTCAGTGGTAGTTCAGCTTTCCCTGACCTTGATCATGGAACCCTTCTTGTAGGATAGCAAGCAGCCCTGAGAGAGGAAGCCCAGAGACTGGAATTTCAGGAAGTGGCCACGTAAATCTGATGTCTGATACTTTCCTGAATTTTACCAGGGGAGAAGAGAGTAGATGTCAGTACCTGAGGTACCTGAAGAAGGTTGGAGGCAAATGGCAGAAGCAAAGTAGAAGGCCCAAGTCAGCGAGAGCAAGGCGCAGAGATGCAGGAGAAGGGAAGATCTGTGCTTCGGTTCATCACCCACAGCCAGTCACCATTTTAAAACTTACCCTGGGTTTGGAGTGACCTTCACAAATGAGCAGACGATTCTCTTGTTTCAGAGATGAAGAGGTCAAAATACAGAGAAAACCAAAAATACTGTTCAGGGTGATACAGCCATTCTGAAAGGAAAACATAAATCCCATGAGCTCCATCCAAGGCCTCCCTACTGGATCCCACTAGTGACTTTATTAGGATTCCTCATGCAGATTGGAGAAGGAAATATTAAACTGGTGGATTGGCCTAGCTTAGATGTATTTTTTAATTAATTTTAAATATATCCAATTGGAAAAAAGTAAAAGTTATGATTTTAGCCAACAAAAATATTTGTGTGAATCAGAATTCTCTCATTGCTAAGCTCAGCTAACTACATATGAGTTAGACATAGAAAAAAATGTAAGCATTCTAACTTTATTGGGCAATTTTATGTGAGATGTGAAAGCTGAGTCCAAAGGCAGCATTCAAAACATAGTATCAGGAAAAAGTATAAAGCACTTTGAAATGAGCAAACGTAATTACTGTCTAGGGCACCCTTCCAGGCAATCGCTGGCTTTCATTGTCTTTGAGCTATTATACAACTG
Organism: Tonatia bakeri; assembly: GCA_004024845.1. NCBI lineage: Eukaryota > Metazoa > Chordata > Mammalia > Chiroptera > Phyllostomidae > Tonatia > Tonatia bakeri. The sequence goes on along the minus strand of PVIA01000733.1, from coordinate 21,008 downwards.
GGTAAGTTGTGGAATACTGACAGAATTCAAATTATTCTTGCCCATAGAAAAGTAAATAACTGTCTGGTAAAGATGCACCTGATTATTACTCTGTGGCTATTGATCAATTTTATATCTATTTTAAAATTTATTTCTATATGCCTATATTTCTGATGGTCTATGCATGTGTATGTGTTTGTTTTAATTTTCCTTTCAACTAGTTGTAACATTGTATTGATTCCTCCATTAATTAAAGAATTAAATGAAATCTTTGATGTGTGTTAACTTTATATGTTGAAAAAACTTAATTTTACTGTTTCTTAAAATTATCATTTAATAGCATATACCAAAGACAATGAACAGTATCTCAGCTTTATCTCTAATCAATAAATGGAACATTATCTCCCCCTACCATAGCCTCTATGGCCTATAGCTATTTCAGGTACACGTATGCTTACTACCCAAGCAAAGACACAGCCTTCTGCAAAAATTGGGAAGGGGGCTATTGACAGGAGAGGTGAAAGGTCAACATAGTTTTTAACATTCTAATTGGGTCAATTTAGAATCAAAACATGCCACAATGCAAAGAAAACAAAACCTTGGGCAGAGTGAATTAGCCCAGTCTTCTCTTAGGCCCTAAGGGCTGGTATCAAGAAAACCCAAGACCCTAGACTGGCTTACTTCCTGTTTTCTCCCCAATGCTACTTTCCTGCACAGCACAAAATGTCATCTTTGTCACCAGAAAGGAACCTGTTGCATGTGAAATGCTTCATAAAATGGATAAAAATGTAGTTGTGAGGCTGTAGGTGATTGTTGAAACTCTCAAGCCCTCATGACCTCCATTTGTTAAAATCATCTCAGATAAAATGATCTCAAAGGTACCTTGTGACTTAAACTATTCATAATAAATTCTATGTTTATACATAAATAGCCATGGTCACGTATGTTTTCAACCTGTAAAACAATGTTTGATTAAAAAAAAGATCAATCCAATTTCAATACAATGCACAAATTTTTTCTAACAAGTAAAATGGAAGCTACGTGGAACAGCTATTTGAAGTCACTTTTGAGAATATTTTTAATGGAAATAGAAGGTTAAGCTAAAATAATGAAATTCAGAGGGTGGAAGTAATAATACATCTGATTGGCATCTCCATGGAGTTTCACAGCTCCCTGGGGGGCAGGTACAGATTCTCTTTCATTCCCAAGTTTAAAGGTTGTAAATGTCACTCATTCAGTCGGAGGCAAAAGGAAGTTGACAGCAGAAGTTCCCTGAAAGCTGGAAAAGATAATGACTGTCTCAAACCGTGTTTATACATAGTGTCGACTCTGTGTTTAAACAATTAGGGAGTCATTTTGACCTCCCTTGAAATCTTATTGATAAGTTTTATTTGGAATATGAAAAGATTTTCTGGTTTTACCATAGTCTCTTTGAATGTGACTTGATGTGCTAAGCAGAAGGAATCAAGTCTGACAGCAAATTGCTTATTTGAATCTAAAGGAGTCTGGGTGCTTCTGCTCTGCGACAGCTTTCTCAGGGATGTAGCTTCCAAGACACTTACTCTTGGGTTTCTAACCTGAGATGTTTAAGGTTATTAAAAAGATCCCAACACCATTGTACCCTTAAATATCACCAATATCCTTATAGGAACCTGCAACTCAGAGCCATCAAAAGGTACTGACCTGCCAAGGTCACTCTTCCTGGGCAAGTGGAACCCAAAATCTGGTGGAAGCCACAAGCATTCTCTAGCTTATGGGCAGACACCCGCTCATTGCACAGAGGAGCTGCAGTCTGTCCAAAGGCACCCTTCCTCGTGCATACTCAGGGACATGAAATTCTACTGAAATTGAACAATGGGATTCCATTCCTTTAATTTAAGCCATTTGAACCTCTTTTAAAAAGATAATTTTTAAGAGTGGCAGCCTAACTTTGATTTATCAGGAACTTTTCCCTTATAGATTGTTCTTTCAAGTTTCCAACTGCGACCCTGCACTGAGTTAAATTGTGCCTCCCCAACCCCCATCCCACCCCCATCCCACCCCCCAGCCAAATCCTAACTCCTGGTGTCTGTGAATGGGACCTTATTTAGAAATAAGGTCTCTGTAGGCATAATCAGAAATCATTAGGTTGAGCTCTAATCCAATTCTACCAATGACCTTATGAGAAGAGCAAAAGAGGCACACAGAGATGGGCTATGATGATAGGCAGAAACTGGGTTGATGTGTCTACAACCCAAGGGTTGCTGAATCCGCCAGAAGCTGGAAGAATCAGGTAAGAATTCTTCCCTAGAGCCTTAAAGAGAATGTGGCCCTAAAGGCACCTTAGTTTATGGCTTCCAGTCTCAAGAACTGTGGGAGAATTTGCTTCTGTTGTTTTAAGTATCTAGCTTGTGGTCATTTTTTTTTTCAGCATCCCTGGCAAAATTATGCAAAACTATTAGAGGTTTGTGAAATCAATATATTTAATGGATCACAAATTTCTGGTAATAAGGTTAAGTGCCATCGTGTAAAGATTTTGCTTTAGTTTTTGGGTGAACAAGATCATGAGAGAAGAACTATTTCTTGCTAGGGTTCATGGTTGGAAAAGCCAGTGCTGTTTGTCAAGTGCCCTTGCTGAGTGAGGGCAGGTTTTGAAAAAGGAGGAAGAGTGAGTGAATGTAATGGGCTTGTGTGAGGTGGGGAAAGGCAGGGATAGGGAGTCAAAGGGAGCATGAGGGAGTCACTGTCAAGACAACACCCCATCTGGGTGAGATCTTCTGGTGCTTTCAAGACCATCTGCCCATTGGCTGAAAGAGCTGTAATTAGTCCTTCCACATTTAAGGGAAAACATTATTTAAATTAAAAATTTTCTGTCTTTGTCACAAAAGTTAATAGCTTGTTTAGGGTTTGTGTCCCTTCTGTGAGGTTCAGTGACAAGTGTGCCCAGTGCCTCCTGCCCCCACCCTGGACTTTCTGATGTGCCTGTGCTATATACTGCATTGCTGTGAAAACACCCACTGTCCTGCTCTTCCTGCACCCAACCTGTGAGAGGATTATACTTCTTGTCCCATAGATGGCAGGCTTGAGAATGTTACTTGCTTTGGCCAATGAGATGTTGGAGGGAATAACATGACTCAGAGTAAGTCTCTGTGGTCTCTCGTTTGTCTCTGCCTAGAGCTCAGCAATGCCCAAGGTAGGGGCTTATGCCAGCTGCAGTCTAGCAGGAGTGTCCAACCTGTGGCCCATAGGCTGCATGCAGCCCAAAATGGCTGTGAATGCAAGTCCAACACAAAATCATAAATTTACTTAAAGCATTATGATATTTTGTTAGTGATTACATGTCACAATGTTTTTAATGTATGGCCCAAGACAACTCTTCTTCTGTGGTGCAGAGACGCCAAAAGGTTGGACAACCCTGGTAAGAGTAAAGTGACTGTAGACCAGAGGCACAGGTGACCCACACTGGATATTTAGCATGAGCAAGAGAGATATCCTTTGTAGTAAACCTCTGAGATTTAGAGGTGATCAACTACTGCTGCATAATGCGGTCTAAGCTGACTGATGCACTTTCTTCCTGAGGCTGGTGGAAAAGCATGCCAAGCTAAGTGTATGATGTGGAAGGTCTTTGGAGAAGTGCACATAATGATTCACTCCTTAGATGCCCTTCCAAAAAAGACTTGTCCTAGCTGCTGAAAGATAGTCTTCATCTGTTTATTCAGGGATGGCTCCAACTGTTCAGAACTTCCTCACTCAAGGTCATACCTTCCCAGGGGAGGCTTACATCAATGTCTGGTTAAAACAGGGGCATAAAGGACCACCCATTTCAGCTCATTTAGGACAACACGAATGGGCCATGTAGGCTCCAGAGCTTTTGTGGCAATAGCCAAGAAATCACAGTCCAACCTCTCCCTCTGTCCAATCCTGCTTACCTGACCTTCCTTCCATAGCTGATGACCCTAAGGGGCTTCCATAACAAACACCCTATACCCTCAACTCCATTTCAGAGTCTGCTTCCTAGAGGACTCAACACGTAAAGGAGCAGCAGACATGGGAGTAAATATACTCAGACCTCAAACCTCAGAGCTCTAGGAAATCAGCATGAATAAGAGTCAGGCAAAGCCTTTGTTTTTTTCACACCATCCAACATTTTACTACCCAAGCATGAACTCATAAAGGTGCCATAATATGGCTTTCTACTGAGAATAGGACCTAGCACACAATGAAACTCTTTTGGAAAGAAAATCATCTCGTACCACTATTTTCTTTCCACTAATAGTGCTGGGCTAGGAAAGTTCTCTCTCAACACTCATGACCCAAAACGGGGGATAAACATTGTGATGATGGGCAATGAGCTCTCCTAGACTGTTCAACAGATGGCCCTAATGTGACAACTTAGGCAGTTTCTTTGCATATTCTTATTCTTTATAAAACAAATGTGGAGGAAAAAAATAAATCTTTAATTTCAAGAACATTAGCAAATCACATAAGGGAAAAACCAATTCTCATGCGTTAAAGATCACAATATAAAAGGTCATTGGACTGTACAGCTGTGCTATTCATTGAGTAATATCAATAAATGGAAGTCATAGGCTTCTCCCTTCTCACTTGCAAAGGACTGAGGTCAGAGACACATCCACTCTAGGAAAAACATTTGTTGAGTAAAGATTCATGCATCATTATGTGACATATACAGATTTTGCATGTATATAGACCTGTTAGTCATGGTTGGGGAGGAACAAATGGTAAACAGCCATAATACTGAATGTTTCTTGTGTTGCTAATGATGCATGATGAGAAAGATTTTGTCAGCTCTCCTGTGTTCCAGGCTTTCTGTAGCATGTCTTTTGTTGCATCAGTTTTCTTTCTGAAATGGTAGAATACACATCTGGTGTTTTATTTTTCCTTTTGCCATTTTCAGGAAAGCTCAACTGAGCTTGTACCAGTTCAACCTGCTTCTGAAATTATTTCTTGCCTTTCCCACAAAACAGAAGGTTAACATGATTTGATGGAATTCGGTATCTTCCTTTCTTTTCTCTTCCTTTAGCCCTCTAGCCTTTGACATTTGTTTTTCTCACCTGTCCCACTAGATTTTGTCTTGTGAAGTATCCCATAGTGAGAGATGTGATCAGGAATGTCTAAACCTGCCAAAGGCATCCACTGCTTAAAGAGGTATTGCTGCTGTGTCCCTGACAGATAACACTTCCCAGGGATGGTGCTTATCAGAGCCAATCTAATCCTTCCCCAAACTCATGTTACACATCCTGACTCATCTTGAACATTTCATGTTTAATATGCCTTCTCTTGAGGTCCTTATTCCATAACTGCTTTGGATATACCATTGTGGGGCAAAGACATTATACTGACCCGGTCCTACTCTATACTTGCTCAGACATTATTTGAACACTTTATGTTGACTTTCCCAATCTTTCCCCTTCAAATCCCCAGTTGCTGTTATGCCAGGCTGACCCAATCAGCAGGAGACAGTTGGTCCCCAGGGACTCTGCCCAGGTCACTCAGTGGTGGCTCTGAGATGCTGGCCCAGCAGAGCTGAACTCCTTCCTGAAAAGTCACCCCAGGGTGTTTTCTGAGACCTCCCTTTTCCTCTGTTAGAGATCTCTAGTCCTGTGTAACTCATTTTTTAAATATCTTTTTTATTTTTAGAGAGAGGAAGGCAAGGAGAAAAGGAGTAAAGCATCAATGTGCGAGAGAAACACATTGGGGCCTCTGGGATCCCCTTCCTAAAAATCGGTGACCTCAGCCTGATCATGAGAAAACACTGCACAAACCCAACATGAGAAATATTTCGAAAAATCCCTGACCAATAGTTTTCAAACTTTTCAGGTTCATGAAAGACTTAGGAAATACTGGGGAACAAAATGGTGGAAACTAAGGAGATATGAAGACTAAATGCACCAAGGACCCTGGATTGGATTGTAGAAGAGAAAAGGATACTAGTGGGAAAACTTGAAATCTTAATAGTCTTTACTTTAGCAAGTGATATTACAATAGTGTTAATTTCCTACTTGTAACAAATGCATCAAGGCAATTTAAGATGCTACTATTAAAGGAAGTTGGACACAAGGTATACAGGAATTGTCTGTGTTATCTTTGTAACTTATCTGTAAATCAAAAATTATTTCAAAATAAAAAGGTGTGTGTGTGTGTGTGTGTGGCCATTAGCTAGCTTCCCATAGTCACTAGATTAAAACCTAAATTATTTGCTTTGGACTACAATCACTCATAATCTTAGTTCCTGTTGCTGTCTGTCTGTTCCATCTGATCCTTGATAAAAGGTCCCCCTTCGCCCCCACACATATACACTCACACACCATCACTATCCAACCACACAAAGCTATTCATGGGCCCCCAAAGACAGCACATGTGTCATTCCTATGATGTGGGTCTTCATCACTCCACCATGTTAAATGCTCTTTCTGAGCCAACTCCTTTTTCAAAATTTAAACAAAAAATCATTTCTGTACAACTTTCTTGATTTCCCACTTCTACCACAGGCAGAATCAGCTGCTCCCTTCCTGTGTCTCTCCATCTCTAAACACCCTGTGCTTACTTTTAATGGCCCACCACCACCACCTAGTCTCTGATGCTCACGGACAGACTCGGTGTGTGTTTATCTTCATAGTCCTCAGTCAACACAAACTCTGTGTGGGTTAACTGGGAAGGAGAGCATTCTGCATCTGGATAAACCTGTCTAGTTAATCAGAAGCTATAGACAGAGCCTTCAGAGGGGCTGGCAGTGTGAGTCCTGAGAGGTGCTGCTCATCCATCACCGTCCAAGCATGGGAACTGCCAGCGACCATGTGCAAAGTACTAGCACGGAAGGTCACATCTTTGGGCTCTATGAAAAACCCGTGTCTAAGATAAAGTGGATAACAATTATGAAGAGTTTACTACTCCAGAGAATAAATTGCTTTTAGATATATCTGAACTAACCATTAATGTAAACAGGGTTATTGAACTATGAACAGAAACTAGAATTATTCCTCATTAAATCAAGCCCTTTAACAGGAAGCACTTTTTGTGGCCAGCTTGAGTTAGTCCATGTATCTAAAAGTAATAAACCTTCATTCTTTGATAAAAGCCTAATTTTACACTTTTTCAATATTCTGCTCCTTCACGCTCCCATGCACTCCAATGACAGCAGATTTGGGTCGGCACTGCTTACCCGCGCACGGGCCTTGGGAATTCTGAAAAGAAGATATTTGTCTTGTGACTTAAGCATCCTCTCTCTTACATGATATTGGCACTTATCCCAGACCTCGAATTAAATGATGTGAGCACTTTGAGTCTTGTTTTTTTAGGTCAGTGGAGATTTTTTTAACGTTTTTTTTCTGTCGTATATATTCATATATATTCATATTGCTCTCTCACAGTTCCTAAGTAGAGTTCAAACAGTAACCCCTCAATAAAGACTAGGATTCCAATCTTGCTCTTCATGTGTGGCACTTAATGCTTCATTCCCATGGCCCTTATATAACTCGGTACCTCCACCTCGGTATCGATTTCCTCACATTCACTTTCAGTATTTAATCACAAAGATGAGAAACACCAAATACATAACAGCAGCTTTTGGAGCTAGACTAAAACTTAATTCTTTTTTCTGTTAGTGCAGAAAAAAAAGGAAGAAGAAAAATGGCATTTATTTTTCTTAAGAGAAGCCTACTGTTTTTTTTCTAAAATGATCATTTTATTGAGTTTCTTTTCACAAGGAAACACTGAAAGGAGATCTACCAGCAACATTGCTGTCTCCTTCCGGCTCCTTCTCTGCCTCAGCACAGGCTGAGAGATCAGCAACACCTAGCTGTCCCCGCTGGTTCTTTGTCAAGGAGAAATGGGATAAAAGAAGCCCGGGATTTTCCTGCCCCAAATCTCCCTATGACCTGCCATGACGGGTCCTTTTTCTAGCTTCCTGAGCTCCCACTACAAAGCACAGACATGACCACAAGAAAACTCTTATTTTATAGCATCAGTGGCCCTCTTGATTTTCCCATCATAAAAGAAAGATCTATCCATCTTTCAGATATGTTCAGGGCATAACTAACCAATGATTAATCCACAACTAACCTTTGCAACTGTGAAATCCTTTCTCCTTCTACTTACTTTTCCCTCCTAATTCTCACTGCCCACCCCCTGTCACCAAGTCCTGCAGTTGTCCCTTAGTAAGACTTCTTTGATGCATACCCTTTTTCCACCTTTCCAATACACTGGTGAAAAATCAGCTTTGGTATTTCTACCTTGGGACTATGGTTAAAAATGGCTTTTACGTCCCTTTCCATAGTCTATGAGACAGAAGGAACTAGGGAGTGGGAACAGATGGGTCCCATCCCCAGAAGCAAAAGTGAGCCAGTGAAAGATTTGTATTCATATATTGGGAGCAAGAGAGATGCAGGCTGGTCTCAGTTCCATCACACCTAAGATCCAGAGGAAAAAGCAGCCCAGATTTGGTGTACATATACAGCTCTCTCCACTGTTGGCTCCTGAGTTATGCTTTCTGTTTTTTTGTACTGAAGAGTAGTTGGCCCATAGGACTTCTCAGGAAGTTTTGTGCTGTTTTACCTGTGTTGGAATGGGGCAAAGGATGGAGTGAAGGGGAAACAGGGGCAGGCGGTACAAGGAAGGAAACTTTGCAAGTATGTCTTTTTTCATTATTGGACTGGAGAGTAGAAAAATTTGAAAAAAAAAATGGAAGGCAGCTTCAGAAGAAATGAAAAGGAAGAGAATAAGGAAGCTATTCTTTTCTCCAACTTGTACTCTAAATATAGCCATCAGACCTGCCACATATTGTAGCATGTCCCACATCCTTAATAACAGGCTCTCTGCTGTTTCTTGTCTCCCAATGGGGGCCAGGGAACCCAACAGAAGACAGATCAGTTCTGAGTGGCTATTAAGGAAAAGTTGATATTAACACCTCTTCCCTGGCCCCTCCAAATCCTACCTTGTTATGTTAAAGACGCATTTGAGTTCATGTTCTAGCAACATGGAATAAGCCAAAACTGCCTGGAATCTCCAAAATACTCAGTTCTCCCATTATAATTATAAATGAACTTTGATTAGGATTATTACTCAAATTCTCTTTTAGCCCCTTTGTCTCACTTGATAGTTAACTATTTTTTAAGTGCTATTTGACTCAGGTTGGAACAAAGATATAAAAATAAAGCTCACAATTTAAAACGTAGCAGAAAACATTCTCAATTATATATTCTAGGGGTCTTGTTGGTATAAACCATTGTGTATAAGCTTGTTAATATATAAACTACATTAAATTAAAATATTGCCATAGACTCCTGAGGTTAATTTAATTTTCAGTTTAATTATACTTTAAGCATATACAAATACACATTAAAAACTAAATATGAAATCTTTATGCTTGCCACTTTTACACAACTATAAAACTGAAATAAGTTGAAATTTTAAATTGTAATTTTTAGCTTTATGTAGTTTTGTTGAATTTAAGACTTCAAATCATTTTATTTTACTGAAACTAAATTGGTGATTACAGCATGAATATGGTATAGACTGTTACTGTGCAGGTCCTAATTCAGTAAGTTCTGTATCATATACCGCCACATGCCCCATGGTAACCCTGATGCCAATGCCTATGAAGCCACAGTGAAGAGGTCAAGCAAGGACGTGTTTGGAACAACAAGAGGTGGAGGAAAAAAACAATATTTGAAAGGATAATGGCTTCAAACTTTATTATAATGATAAAGGACATCACCTACAGATACACAAATCTCTAAAATTTAAAATAAGATGAATTTTTAAGGAAGATATTCCTTGATTCAGAAATGGTAGAGAAGCTGTATCAATTATTCCTCAAGGTGAAAAAAATTACAAACTCTATGAGAAAAGAAAACTTTTGAAGGTACTGGAGATGAACCTAAGGCAGAAAGAAGCTGAAGACGACACAATCCTTGCAGAAGGGAAGCAAATGTGTGAGGCTGTACACACCTGTACACACTTCACACACTTGTGAAGCACTGTACACAGTGACTTCCTTCCAAAACATGCAATACAAAAGGCGAGGGAGGAACTTCCCAGTAAAGAAACTGGTAACTGTGAACCCTGAGGACTAAGAAGGGCTCCTGGTGGCTGACTGGGCAAAACAAAAAGAAAAATAAAAGCAGAGCCACCTGCCATTTCTGTACAGGGGCCTCTTAGCAAACTGCACTTCTCAGAGAAGCTTCTGCTTTGCACTTGTCTATCTGCCTCTGCTTGCCACCACTGCTTTTCTGCCATCTGAGCCAGACATTAGAAAGGAGTTCCGGGAATCCTATTTCAACCATAAGATTAAGGCTTTCCCCATCCAATGAGAGCTGTGCAGCTCTGCCTTATCAGAGTGGCTGCATTCTGACCAATCAGGGACCAGAGTTGGGGTCTTCTGTCTATATAAGCCAGCTCACCTGTGATTCAGGGGCACAGTCATTCCACCTAAGATTGAGGGCTATGTTTACCCAGCTGGAGCTGAAACACTGAAAAAGCTGGAGCAGAGCAGACGTGCTTAGCTGAGGCCCCAGGGCAGCCTCAGACATGCGGTTTTCACAGCCCTGCTATATTACCATTGAGCTGTTTGTACTAAGTAAAGTTTCTTCCTTTACTGTACCTGAAATTGGGGATTCCTGTTGGTTTTTGGATTTGCACCAATGACCATTGGTTGACAAACTTCACCCAGGTATTTTGTTTAAGGTCAACACCAACAGTGATAAGTCATACTGATAGTGTGTTCCCTTAATAGGAGCAATGAGAATGGCACTTTACATCTGTCATCTTACTCCCCAAAACCTATAACCCCAGAATAATCATAAGAAAAACATCAGTCAAATCCCAATTGAAGGACATTCTACAAAACACCTGAACAGAACTCCTCCAAACTCCCAAGGTCATCCAAAAAACAAGAAAGTGAAAAAACAGCACTGCCTAGCAGAGTCTAAGGAAAAATGATGACTCAATGTAATGTGGTATCCTGGATGGTATCCTACAGCACAAAAAAGACATTAGGTAAGAACTAAGATAATCTGGATAAAGTGTGTCCTCTGATTAACAATAACATATCAAGACTGGCTCATTAATTATGACAAATATACCATACTAATGGAAGATATTAATAATAGGGGAGAGTGGGTATGAGGTATATGGGAAGTCTTTATATTATCTACACAAATTTTCTGTAACTCTAAAAAGCTCACCAGGATTTTTTAAATAAGTTATAAATTGACATACAATCAATGAATTCCTTAATACTTTATTTGCTTAATTCACTTAACTTTTTAAATAATTTTTAGTTTTCATTTAGAGTTGACATATATTAGTTTCAGGTGTACAACATAATGATTAGACATTTACATACTTTACAAAGTGATCACCCCAATAAATCTAGTATCCACTGACACTATACACTGTTATTACAATAGTACTGATGATCTATTTCCATGCTATCTTTACATCCTGTGACTATTCTGTAGCTCCTCATTTGTGCTTCTTAATCCCTTCATTTTTTCACCCACTCCAAACCACCCCCATCTGGAAACCATCAAAATGTTATTTGTATCTATGAGTTTATTTCTGTTTTGTCAGTTCATTTACTTTGTTTTTTGTATTCCACATATAAGTGAAATCACATGACATTTGTTCTTCTCGGTCTGACTTATTTCCCTCAGCACAATACCCTCTAGACTCATGTTGCTGCAGATGGCAAAATTTCTTTTTTTCAATATATTTTATTGATTATGCTATTACAGTTGTCCCATTTTTTCTCCCCTTTATACTCCTCTGCCCTGTACCCCCCCTACTGTCATTCCCCCATCTTAGTTCATGTCCATGGGTCATACATATAAGTTTTTGGCTTCTCAATTTCCCATAGTATTCTTAACCTTCCCCTGTCTACTTTGTACCTATCATTTATGCTTCTTATTCCCTGTACATTTTCCCTCATTCTTTCCCTGTACCCTCCCTGCTGATAACCCTCCATTGGATATTTTTCTGTGAATCTGTTTCCCTTCTATTTGTTTGCTTAGTTTGTTTTTGTTTTTGTTTTTTTTAGATTCTGTTGTTGATAGTTGTGAGTTTGTTGTCATTTTACTGTTTGTATTTTTTATCTGTTTTTCTTAGATAAGTCCCTTTAACATTTTATGTAATAAGGACTTGGTGATGATAAACTCCTTTAACTTTACCTTACCTGAGAATCACTTTGTCTTCCCTTCCATTCCAAATGATAGCTTTGTTGGATAGAGTAATCTTGGATGTAGGTCCTTGCCTTTCATGACTTGGAATACTTCTTTCCATCCCCTTCTTGCATGCAAGGTTTCTTTTGAGAAAGCCACTGATAGTCTTACAGAAGCTCTTTTGTAGGTAACTATCTCCTTTTCTCTTGCTGCTTTTAAGATTCTCTCCTTATCTTTAACCTTGGGTAATGTACTTACAATGTACCTTGATTCATGCTTCCTTGGGTCCAACTTCTTTGGGACTCTCTGAGCTTCCTGAACTTTCTGGAAGTCTATTTTCTTTGTCAGATTAGGGAAGTTCTCCATTATTTTTTCAAATAAGTTTTCAATTTCTTGCTCTTCCTATTCTCATTCTGGCACCCCTATGATTCGGATGCTAGAATGTTTAAAGTTGCCCCAGAGCTCCCTAAGCCTCTCTTCATTGTTGTTGTTGTTTAATTCTTATTTCTTCATTCTGTTCTGATTGAGTATTTATTTCTTCCCTCTGGTGCAAATCCTTGATTTGAGTCCTGGCTTCCTTCCCATCAATGTTGGTTCCTTGTACATTTTCCTTTATTTTATTTTTCACAGCCTTCACTTTTTCCTCTATTTTGTGATCATACTCAACCATTTCTGTGAGCATAGTAATTACCAGTATTTTGAACTCTGTGTCTGATAGATTATCTATCTCTTCATCACTTAGTTGTATTTTTCCTAGAGTTTTGATCTGTTCTTTCATGTGGGCCATATTTTTTTTTTGTCTGGGTGCACCTGTTATGTAGTAAGAGGTGGGGCCTTAGGTGTTCACCAGGGTGGGGCAACCCATGTTGCTGCATTGTGGCATTGTATGTGGGGAAGGAGTCCAGGAGGGAACAATGCTACTTGCTCAACTCTTGCCTTTCAGTTGCTTCCTCAGCTACCCACAGGCCAATTGGGCCCTTCTGGGACTGATTCCCCAATGAGTGGGTTTGTGTGCATTCTAGGACCCTGTGAGTCTCTCCAATGAACTCTCCTGTGAAGCTGGGAGTTTCTCTTGCCTCATTAACCCCACATATTTTTCCAGTCAGAAGTTTTGAGGCTTTATTTCCATCTGCTGGAATCCTGGGTTGCACGGCTCGTCTCACTCCCCAGTGGTTCCTCCCAGTTTATCCACAACCAATGTGGGACTGCCCATTCTGACAGCTGCCGCCTTGCTCTCCCTGGTCCTCCAGTCGCAGCCTTGCTGTGAGTCCTCTCCACCCCAGCTGCCTATCTCTGCCCCTCCTACCAGTCTGAATGAATGTTTCTTCTTTAACTCCTTGGTTGTTGGATTTCTATACAGTTCAATTTTCTGAAAGTTCTGGTTATTTTTTTATTTTAAATTTGTTTCTGTCCTTCTTTTGGTTGTTGTGCAAGGAAGCAAAGTGTATCTACCGATGCTTCCATCTTGGTTGGAAGTGTCCCTGGTATCTTTCAAGCTGCAGGCTCAGCACTGGTGCTCAGAGTGAATGAATCCATCAACAAGCTGGTCCATGCACACAGACTTTATAAGAGGAACACCTGAAACTCCAGTAGCCTTCCTTCTCAGTCACAATCCTTGCTGATTTTCATAGGCAGAAACTATGAAAACCAGCACTGGAATGCTGGGCCAGGGAGCCTAGTGTGGGGCTGGGACCCCTTGCTCCTCATGGGGGACCTCTGCAAAGATATCCCTCCTGATTTTTAACTGCCATGCATGGGTGAGGACCAGACATTCAGGGCCTCTGTCCCTCCTACCAACTTCCACATTACTTCTTCTGTATATTCTTAATTATAGGAATTCTGCTCAGCTAAACTTCAGATGGTTCTCACTTGTGGTTGTTCTGTATGTAGTTCAGTTGTAATTTTGATTTGATGTGGTCATGGGAGGAAGCAAGTACAGCATGTAGCTGCTCTGCTGTCTTGACCAGAACCTCTTCCTTAATTCTTAACTGAATTCCTCAAGTTCTTTTTTCTCTTGTTTAGTCCTGAAGCATTATAAAGAAAATCCAAACTGACAGAACGTTTTTTAATCAACTCAAATCCCTCTTCAGCTGAGACTGTATCGTGATTCACAACGGAGATGAGTTACACAGTCATTAATGTACAATCTTCTTTAGAGTCATGCAAGCATTTTCATTTCTTGGCTCTAAGTTTTCAAGTTGTATTATAATGCCAACTTTAGTGCATAGTTCATAGAGACAAAACCCACTTCTCTCTAAAAAATAGAATTCAAGTCTATTTTAATCCTAAAGGCGAAATGCCTAAATTTAGATATGTTTTTTTTTTGTAAGCTCTTCATTACATAGTATTAGCATGCAATACTATGTCCCTGGTATTCATACCCAATAACTGTGTATACTAAATTTCAACATTAATTGCATCTGTGTGCTGAAGACCATATTAACTTTTGATCTGAGGAGCATCTGTTTTATTGCACTATTCTAGTGAATTTTTTATTTTGTAAAAATTAAATCAAATTTCTCTAATAGCATCTATTTGGTATTCCTTTTCATGTGTTCAAGAATAGTTTAAAGGTCAAATTTGATAACAAACTCTATTTTTAGAAAATAGCATATGTAATTATTGCATTCATTTCTCTAAAAATATTATCACTATGGGTATAATTGAGTCATGACTCCTAGCAGCAAATGGATTTTCAGTTCAAATTCTGGCTTGTACACTTCTCTTTACCAACATTATTAGTGCCTTTCCCATAGGCATTCAACCATCTTTTAAATCAATGCAAAAACTGGAAGTTGTTCATCCTACCTTTTATTTAAGTCAAAACCTATACATTTTATAATAAATTTAAAACTAATGACATAGACACTCATTTTCATGTCCTTGTGTTCTTCTTTCTGGTAGTTAACACTATGTACCATAAATGTTAGTTGTTCAACTAAATATTTGTCCTTGGTACAATCTGGTTGAAATGAGTAATCTTTATTTTTTTTAAACATTTAGCATAATTTTTTTAGTATTAATTAAAATCTGGATCTCATTTGAACATTCCATCTTTGATAATGTTCCTATGCTTCATTTTTGTCTGTATTCCAAGTTCAGTCATTCTATTTCCTAATTTTGAAATCATTTCTGCAAAACTAGGAGATTTATATTCTTTTCTCTAAATATTGTCCTAGTGGCATCACAAAAAAAAAAAAAAACAGATCATCATGTTTGGACATATAATATTTCTCTTTGAAAACGTTTCACCAGCGTACCTTAATGTTCATATGTGTTTTGAACAATGTAAATTGTTTGCTGTTTATTCACAGTTTTTTCCATGATGTAATTACACATGTGTGATTTTTGTGTCCAACGGATGTTTTATGTTCTTACAATTAAGAACTTGGATGTTTCCAGCCATAGATAGCATCTTAGGCAAAACTGAGTTATAAAATATGAAAAAAAGTTACAAAATACTTTGCATTTAAACCTAAAATATAATAGTTGGTTCCTATGCTCTTTTTCCACTTGAAATAACTTTAATGTAAAATACTAAATTTTCTGTCAGGTTTACCAAAGGAAAATCAGAATCACCAGTTTGAATCAATGAGTTTTCTAGAAACATTCACACACTATCAAAACAATGTGATGAGGTTTCATTTTTCTTACCCAGTTTACAAACTTCATGAATATCATTTCTTTCACCTGCTAATAATAGGCCAGAGCTAACTCTGTTGCTTCTAGTTTGGGATTTAACAACAATGACTCTTTCCATTCTTATTGTCTTATCAAAAATTCAATTTTCCTCTAGTGATGAATATGAAGAGATTTTTATCTGACCTGTTTACTTTTTATACTTGGTGAGAATAATTTTTTTGCTCATTATCATTATTTTTTCAATAATTCAATCTGATTAATTATAATATTTATAATATCCTGTTTGCAAAATTCATGTTATTCACACTTGACAGAAGTCTGCATAATTTCATTGTTTCCAGATTATTTTTTCATTTAAGCAGTACTTCCTCTTCAAAGATTTTCTATTTCCTTTGCAGCTTTACATATATGAGTTCCACTTCCATATTTTCTATTTATACAAAAAAATTGACTTACATTTATTCTCCATGATCAGAAATACAGAAGGGGGAAGGGGATAATGGTGGAAAGATGGGGAAGGGACTAGACAAAGAACATGTATGAATGACCCACGGACATGGACAACAGTGTAAGAATTGACTGTGGGAGTGGGGGGTGTGATGGGTGGAGGAGGGTCAAGGGGGAGAAATTGGGACAACTGTATGAGAATAACAATAAAAGTATTAAAAATAAATAATAAATATTTAGTTTCCGATATATTTATATTAAATATAAATTACACACATGAAAAATAGGTCTATAAGTACATAAATTGAAATATTTAAATTAACAATTTAAAAATACTTTATGATTTTCTTTATAAACTTATTTTTCTTCTAAAATAAAGTACTTCTGAAACCAAAGATATATCTAAAGAGCTATAATTATGTAAATTTTAAAACTAGAATTTAATCATTAAAATTTTTATACCAATAAACTCTTCACTATACTGGTGCTGAAAACCCACAAGATGCCAATGTGCAGAATTACCATTGTGCTTCACACTATGGCCCAGAGTATCTACACCTCACCAAGCATAAGGAGATTTTTTAAATGCTGGAAATGTTCTTATCATGGTCTGCATGTTTCTATCCCCCCAAAATTCACATATTGAAAGCCTAGTGCCCCAGGTAATTGTATTAAGAGGCAGGGCCATGGGGAGGTGATTAGTCATAAGGGTGGAACCCTTGTGAATGAGATGAGTGCCCTCACAAAAGTAGCCCAAGAGATGTCCCTCACCCTCTCCACAACGTGAGGATGCAGAGAAATCTGTCACCAAGAAGAGGGCTCTCTCCTGACCATGCTGGCACTCCCATCTCAGACTTTCAGCTTCTAGAACTGTGAGAAATAAATCTCTGTTTTTTAAGCAACCCAGCCTTTGGCACTTGGTTATAGCTGCCTGAGTAGATGGAGACAGTTCTGTTTCCAAATCTGGTGGGAGGTTACATGGTGTTTCATTAGTATGTTTCACTGTATGATTTATTAAATTCTACACTTAATGCTTATGAATTTTTCTGTGTGTGTGTGTGTTATACTTCATGAAAAAAATTAAGGGAATGGGGTAAAAATGTAAACAGAGAAACTCTAGACTATTTATTTTTCATTCAGCAAATACTTATCAGCACTGTAAACCAGACTCTTCATAAAATTTTTAGAATCAAATTCAATGTTCAGCCTCTGCTTTGTCCTCTAAGCTGATGTCCATAAAAGGTCCTCTCAGCTTGTGACCAGAAATACTGCAAAGAATAAGACCCTGGACCTTGTCCTTCCTAAAAGCGAGTCTGATTCAGGGGCCTTTTGTGATGGTGACCCTGGACAGAAATTACTGGCAAGTGTCACACCCAATCATTAACATCCTTTATTAAATAACCTTCAACGTCCCTTCCCTCCACTTTCCATAGAGGCAGGGAGAGCTGGGGAATATGTAGTTCCACCCAAGACCTGGCCTTGGTGCTGAACCTCCTAGAGGAAGAATCACTGATTTTTCAAATATCACTTGTTCTTAAAAATCTAAACTGGCAGTGACCAGAGAGGTTGGGGGAGGAGAATAATGAGGAAAAGAAGGGAAGAGGCAAACAAAAGAACATGAATAGAGGACTCACGGGCATGAGCAATGTGGGGGGATTGACTGAGAGAGTGGGAGGGGATGCGGTAGGGGAGAGAAATGGGGGAAAAGGAGGGACAACTGAAACTGGACAGCAATGTTTAAAAATCTACCACCTTAAATGTAAGACCCAAAACCATAAAACTCCTAGAGAAAAACATAGGCAGTAAACTCTTTGACATGAGTTAATATTTTCTTGGATGTCTCCCTGGGCAACAGCAACAAAAGCAAAAAAATAAACAAATGGTGCTACAACAGACTTTTGCATGATGAAGGAAGTCAACAACAACAATGATGAAAACAACCTATTGAATGGAAGAAGCTATTTGCAAATGGCATACTCAATAAGAAGTTTATATCCAAAATACACAAACTCATACAACTCAATGTTTTAAAAATTGACTAAAAATTGGACAAAGGAAATCAATAGATATTACTTTCAAAAGAAACATACAAATGATCGATAGACATCTTAAAAGATGCTCAACATCACTAACCTTCAGGGAAACTCAAAACTAAACCACAATGAGATATTACCTCACACTTTTCAGAATGACAACAAATCAAAAAGACAACAAATAACAAGTGTTAGTGAGGCTGTGAAGAAAAGGGAATGCTAGTGCACTATTGGTGGGAATGTAAATCTGTGCAGCTACTGCGGAAAACTGTACAGAGGTTCCTCAAAAATTAAAAATATAACTACCATACAACCCAGCAAGTCCACTTCTGAGTATTTATCCAAAGAAAGCAAAAACATTAATTCAAAAAGTTATAGGCACCCCTATGTTTATTACAGTATTATTGACAATAGCCAAGCTATGGAAGAAACCTGGGTAGCCATGGATAAATTGATAAAGAACACACCAAGATGTGAGACTACATGCATATACTACACTTACATACTGAGCAAAAACATAAAGAATGAAATCTTGCCATTTGCAACAATATGGATGGACCTAGGGTGTATTATGATAAATGAAATAATTCAAACACAGAAGACAACCATATGATTTCACTTACATGTGAAATCTTAAAAAAAAAATTGAAACAGAAACAGACTTATAGACACAGAGAACAAACTGCTGGTTGCCAGAAGAGAGAGAGGTGGGCAAATGGGAAAATAAGAGGTACAAACTTCGCAATATAAAATACAGATGCCATGGGAATGTAATGTACTCACAGGTAGTATAGTCAATAATATCATAATAATTTTGTATGGTGACAGGTGGTTACTAGATTTATCATGGTGATCACATGTGTGTATATAATTATCAAATCCCTATATTGTAATATGAAACTAATATAGTTCTGCATGTCAACTATAATAGAAATATCTATCAGCTTTGGGTATGTTTTCTACCATTTTACATTTTTTCATGCTTTTGAATTTATTGTTGGCAGGTAATCATAGTGAAGAAATTTAAAAGGCAAATATAAAAAAAACTCTTATACTTCTAGTGGGACAAAACACCACACATTAATTATTCTTCTTAAATCAGTATGATGGACAGCTTACTTTCTAATGGAACCAACACCCTGATAATCACAAATGGATAACAACAATAAGGCTCAAATGAGTGTTCAGCTCAAAAATCTAACAATCTTCTTATAGTCAGGACACATAAACACTGTTTGTACAGTGTGTGTAGCTGAAATTCATAGTCCAGCATTTCAGCAGAGGTGGTCGGTCTGGCTTCTGCTAGAAAAGCACATGAGATTAATTCAAATTCTCCAAAGTGCCCTGGGCTAATAAGCTCTGCATCCTAATGAGCAAGTTCAAACATGAACAACCACCTTTGGATGGTAGTAGTGACATCGTGTATCATGTTTCCACTCAGAAAATTCCAAAAAAGTGGAAAACTTAACATAAAGAAAGCACACTTGAATCTTAGTAGACTACTTAGTCCTATTAATTTTTTCTTGTAATTCTCAGTATCTTTCTGGATTTCTCAATACCTTATTATGGTATTTGGACAACACTTTCCAAACCCCTTTGTAGCTACTTTAATACTTCTGAATTCCTTGTGGATATTATAGAAAGATTGTGCAGCTTAGGGGTTTAAGTACTTTACATTTTATTACAAATGTACAAGCTCAAAATTTATAAAGGCTTTATCATCTGAAGAATACTTCCCCTATTTCAAACTCAGTACATATAATGAATTATTTTAGAGGAGAAAATTATTATGTTAGACATGTCACCATCAATAAAATAACACATTTAAATACAATTCAAAGACTTAAAAGTCAAGAAAACTAAGAAGAAAGTTCTACTTTCAATATAATGTCACCCTCTATTTATACAAAATCTCTTTTAATGGAATTATTATTCACATAATCTTGGATTTCTTTCATTACTGTTCACTAACATTATCCTAATTACAAGTACTATTCTTGCTCTTTCATATTAGTTAAAAACCACTCCTCAGAGGAACTCAAAGTAAATAAGTTTAATTAAAACTAATCTTTACAATTCCCACTGAGGTAAAAAATGAAGTGGGCATTATGCTTCATTTGTATGCAAGAATGCACATCCACTAGAGGAACCCCAGGTGAAGACATGACATTAGCAAAATGGGAGTGTCAAGGTATTTGTGTTCCTGGGTCCTTACTAGTTGCTGCGTTAATGCTTCTTGGTTACATGCTTGCAGTTTATTGGCAAGCACACCTTAATCCCAGGGGTGGCATTAAGATCAATGCTTACTCTCATACACAACTTCCAGAGCCACACACGAGACCATGCTTGCTCACTGACATCCAGGGTGAGGTCAGGAGAAGGGGAAGGAAGAGAGAGAGGAGGAGGAGAGAGAGGAAAAGGGGATAAGGAGGAAGAGACAGCAAGAGAAGGAAATGAAGAGGAAAAGGAGGAGGAAGTAGACAGGGAGGTGGGGAGAGGGGAGAGCTATGATTTATTCCTGCCCATTTCCAGCCCACTTCCAAAAGCCCGGTTCAAGAAAATAGTCTGCTTAAAGGACTGTGTGTGTCTCAGTGGAAATGGAGAAATGTTCCATATCAGTGCTTTATTTCTTCATCAAGTCATCAGTTACTTAAGTGACAAAGAAAATTAATTTCTAAGAGGAAGGAATATTTAGAACTTTCCAAGGAGAATGTAGCCATTCTTGGTATCTTCTGTCATCTCTTTTAAA